>JAUPFT010000019.1:34578580-34581080 GCA_036936625.1 Parnassius smintheus behrii | reverse complement strand
TAACGTACAACGACTGTACAAATTTAAAATATAATAATTTAGGGCACGTGGTAAATCAGCGCTTAAAATTGCAATCAACAATTTTAGTGGTGCCGATGGGAATTGAAGCTGCTCGCGTCACGACATTGTTATGTTCTTATAAAATTGTAATTATCACAATTATATATATATATATATATATATATATAATATAAAAGGGTTTCACTCACATGGTATTCCCAGCTTGGAAAGCAACTGTAACATCCAGTATTTTTTGTGATCATAAAAAAATCGTTAAGAGAACAAATGCAATACCAATACAATATAACGTACAACGACTGTACAAATTTAAAATATAATAATTTAGGGCACGTGGTAAATCAGCGCTTAAAATTGCAATCAACAATTTTAGTGGTGCCGATGGGAATTGAAGCTGCTCGCGTCACGACATTGTTATGTTCTTATAAAATTGTAAATATCACAATTATATATATATATATATATATATATATATATATATATATATATATATATATATATATATATATATAATATAAAAGGGTTTCACTCACATGGTATTCCCAGCTTGGAAAGCAACTGTAACATCCAGTATTTTTTGTGATCATAAAAAAATCGTTAAGAGAACAAATGCAATACCAATACAATATAACGTACAACGACTGTACAAATTTAAAATATAATAATTTAGGGCACGTGGTAAATCAGCGCTTAAAATTGCAATCAACAATTTTAGTGGTGCCGATGGGAATTGAAGCTGCTCGCGTCACGACATTGTTATGTTCTTATAAAATTGTAATTATCACAATTATATATATATATATATATATATATATATATATATATATATATATATATATATATATATATATATATATATATATATATATATATATATATAATATAAAAGGGTTTCACTCACATGGTATTCCCAGCTTGGAAAGCAACTGTAACATCCAGTATTTTTTGTGATCATAAAAAAATCGTTAAGAGAACAAATGCAATACCAATACAATATAACGTACAACGACTGTACAAATTTAAAATATAATAATTTAGGGCACGTGGTAAATCAGCGCTTAAAATTGCAATCAACAATTTTAGTGGTGCCGATGGGAATTGAAGCTGCTCGCGTCACGACATTGTTATGTTCTTATAAAATTGTAATTATCACAATTATATATATATATATATATATATATATATATATATATATATATATATATATATATATATATATATATATATATATATATATATATATATAATATAAAAGGGTTTCACTCACATGGTATTCCCAGCTTGGAAAGCAACTGTAACATCCAGTATTTTTTGTGATCATAAAAAAATCGTTAAGAGAACAAATGCAATACCAATACAATATAACGTACAACGACTGTACAAATTTAAAATATAATAATTTAGGGCACGTGGTAAATCAGCGCTTAAAATTGCAATCAACAATTTTAGTGGTGCCGATGGGAATTGAAGCTGCTCGCGTCACGACATTGTTATGTTCTTATAAAATTGTAATTATCACAATTATATATATATATATATATATATATATATATATATATATATATAATATAAAAGGGTTTCACTCACATGGTATTCCCAGCTTGGAAAGCAACTGTAACATCCAGTATTTTTTGTGATCATAAAAAAATCGTTAAGAGAACAAATGCAATACCAATACAATATAACGTACAACGACTGTACAAATTTAAAATATAATAATTTAGGGCACGTGGTAAATCAGCGCTTAAAATTGCAATCAACAATTTTAGTGGTGCCGATGGGAATTGAAGCTGCTCGCGTCACGACATTGTTATGTTCTTATAAAATTGTAATTATCACAATTATATATATATATATATATATATATATATATATATATATATATATATAATATAAAAGGGTTTCACTCACATGGTATTCCCAGCTTGGAAAGCAACTGTAACATCCAGTATTTTTTGTGATCATAAAAAAATCGTTAAGAGAACAAATGCAATACCAATACAATATAACGTACAACGACTGTACAAATTTAAAATATAATAATTTAGGGCACGTGGTAAATCAGCGCTTAAAATTGCAATCAACAATTTTAGTGGTGCCGATGGGAATTGAAGCTGCTCGCGTCACGACATTGTTATGTTCTTATAAAATTGTAATTATCACAATTATATATATATATATATATATATATATATATATATATATAATATAAAAGGGTTTCACTCACATGGTATTCCCAGCTTGGAAAGCAACTGTAACATCCAGTATTTTTTGTGATCATAAAAAAATCGTTAAGAGAACAAATGCAATACCAATACAATATAACGTACAACGACTGTACAAATTTAAAATATAATAATTTAGGGCACGTGGTAAATCAGCGCTTAAAATTGCAATCAACAATTTTAGTGGTGCCGATGGGAATTGAAGCTGCTCGCGTCACGACATTGTTATGTTCTTATAAAATTGTAATTATCACAAT
>JAUPFT010000019.1:34056080-34576080 GCA_036936625.1 Parnassius smintheus behrii | reverse complement strand
ATTAAACATTTTAATGGAAGTCGATAGAGGAAATATATAATCTATTTTATTTTAAAAACCAGTTTTTTGATAGTCTTTATGTGGTAGAGCTATGCTGAAGCTATATAGTTGTAGCACGAATAGGTTGGCTCGACGGGGGAAGGACCACGCTCTCACAGAATATTAGCGTAAAATAGCAGCTTAGTGCTGCTGTGTTTCGTATGGTGAGTGTAGAGAACCGGAGAGCCTCTTTAGTGGAAACGAGGCATCCCAACTTAGTCCTCAGGGAGATAACGCATCTCAATTTTGACACTTAATCGAGGATAGATACAGATGTCTATGGGTCTCAGCATCCACTTATCATTACATAGACTCATTTGTCACCGTTATTCTATAAAAAAAGTCTCATGTAAATTATGGTTTATGAAGAGTCCTTATAAAAGTCCTTAATCCCCGACGCTGTCTTCGTGAAATTTTACATGTGTTGTCAAACTCCTTATTTTATATTTTAGTTGGCATATTTCCGCGGGACATCTTTCGTGAAACAGATTCTAGTTCAAACCTCACACTATATAAACCATTAATTGTTATAAGGCCGAATTATTATTTAACTGATGACTGACAATCAATTAAAATATCTTACCTCAAAAAGGCCAGCTCCGGACTAAAAAAAACCTTTCAAATGGAAAATCAAAAGAGGAATTCTAAAAATAATGATCTCGAGTTTTGGTAGCCAGACCATCGGGTTTAAATCAAAACTCTTAAAATGGAAATCAAAGTACAGAGATTATTTAGTTTCTGAAGTTGTTTTTGTGTTTAGTCACACACACTCATGATAATTTTATGGTACACTTCTAAAGATGGTCTTACATGACCTCTAAATATGGGATTACATGACGTATAAAATAATAGATTCCGTCCGACACGAAATAATAGAGACCTCCTACTTTATCATCAGCGCTTTGTGGTATCGAGCAACGGGTGAACTATCGTTAGCTGGTCGTGGAGCTTTCATTTTAAATGTGCATTTGCAAAGCTTAGCCGGTGGATTGAAGATAGCAATACCTTTAATTTTCTAACGTCACTGCATACGATTCACAATAGATGAAATAGGTCATAACAACATATTATGGCCAATGCTTTAGTTTATTGTGACTTTGGATTATTTTGACATACTTTATAATAGCGCAACTTTGAACAAAGTATCATACTCAAACAATTAACAATGAGTGCGTCTTTAAGTTATTGGTCTGTATATTTAAGAGTGCTAATTGAATTAAATGATTAGAAAACTGCAATACTTTAGTAACCTCTTAAAATTTAAAATGTAGTGCACATCATAATTCAGAATTACTAACGGAAAAATATCGAAATATGGAGTCGTTCACGATATATAAAAACGAAACATTTACTTCATTAAATGATTTCGTAAGGAAAATATCCAGTTTAATAAGCTAATAAAACGTTAGAACTGAACATTCTTGACCCTAAGATTAACTGCGATGGAATAAGTGCGCCTGAGAAAAAAAAGTGGGACAAATAACTGACCAGAAAACCAGTAACGTTATAAAGTGTACCACTTTAAATTACGAAGGTACCATACGAAATGAAAACAATATTATATTTCTTATATCTTACGTGATCTTGAAAGCAAAACAAAAGGATTGTGCTTTAATCAATTTACATACTATCAATCCAATGTAAGTACGTTCAATGTTATTAACTTCTCTATTACCAGATTGATTTTGTTTTATAAATATTATTTTACGCATCTTGATTTCACAAGTATCATATGGTAAACTAATATTTTTATTCAGATTTTTAATAAATGAATTTGAAATTAAAGTAAGAAGTACTTGTAATAGTTTTTTATTTATTTTTAGCTATAGCTGTTATAGTTAGTTAATTTACAATGTTGTAATTTATAGTTACTTTTATTGGCAGCAACTTCGTATTTAACTATTTTAATGAAGTTCTATGTTTTAATTGGTATTATTTTACGACGCTTGCGTGGTTTTCGATTAAAAGCACTCTGTATTATAGAGTACTGGAAAATGTTTTGGACCGGCATTTAAAGCCCAGCCAAATTAAAAAAGACAAGAACCGGATTTAAAGCAGCTTATCAGCTTGTTATAACTTGTGTTTTTTTTTAAAGAAGAGGGAGCAAATGAGCATACGGTTCACCTGATGTTAAGTGACTACCGCCGTCCATAACATGCGCAACACCAGGGGAATTGCAGGTGCGTTGCCGGCCCTTTAGAAAGGAGTAAGCTCTTTTCTTGAAGGTCCCCAGGTAGTATCGGTCCGGATAAATCGCCGGTGGTAAACTATTCCACAGAGAGGTCGTACGCGGAAGAAAACTCCTAGTGAAACGTACAGTGGTGGACCGCCAAACATCCAGATGGTGTGGGTGGTATCGGGAGTTTTGCCGCGTAGTGCGTTCATGAAATTTGGCGGCTGGGATTAATCCGAACAATTCCTCAGAGCACTCCCCGTGATAGATGCGATAAAATACTCAAAGAGAGCAAAGAGATGCAACATCTCTTCGCAGCGCCAGTGAATCGAGCTGATCGGAAAGCACTCGATCGTCGACGATTCGAGCCGCTCTGCACTGGATGCGGTCAAGTGGAAGGAGCTGGCACTGGGGAGCCCCAGCCCAGAGATAAGAACAGTATTCCGTGTGCGGCCGAACCTGCGCCTTGTAAAGTTGCAGGCGGCATGAAATACTGTCCCGCTCAGCTGAGCACGCCAAGGTTATTAGAGGTCAATTTGGCCTTCTCTTCCAAGTGAACATAAAACTGCACGTCACTCGATATGTCAACGCTGAGGATTCCGATACTGCCTTGAAACTGAGGAGATACGACAAAGGGGTTCTTTTTAGTGGTTAACGCGCAAACTTGTGTCTTCTGAGGGTTAAACTGGACCAGATTTAGTCCCCAAATTTTATAGATTTAGAACGAAAAGTGAGTAAACGCTCCTATGATTACTCGTATGTTTATGATACTTTATTATATTGCCACCGTTTTCCAATTTTTGATTATGTAACGGCAGCAATCGGGTATTAAAATTTTTTACCTGGTAGAGTCACGCTGCAGCTATATTATTAGTTTGTATTATTTAGCTGTATTAGTTAGTATAACTGCAGCGTGGACCACGCTCTCACAGAATATCAGCGTAAAATAGCAGCTTAATGCTGCTGTGTTCCGTAAGGTTAGTGTAGAGAACCGGAGAGTCTTTTTACTGGAAACTAGGCATTCTATCTTAGTCCTCACGGGTGACAACGCATCTGCATTTTGATTCTTAATCGAGGATAAATGTATATGTCTATGGGCCACAGCATCCACTTACCATCAGGTGGACCGTGTGCACGCTTGCCACCCTTATTCTATAAAAAAACACAGTCCACCTGATGGTATGTGGATGCTGTGACCTATTGATATCTACATTTATCTTAAATTAAGCTTCAAAATGCAGATGTTTTGTCACCCCAAAGGACTAAGATGGAATGCCTCGTTTCCAGTAAAAAGCGTCTCCGGATCTCATTCTATTTTTTTCATTCTATTCTATAAAAAAATCTAATTAATTTGCTAAGTTTATAAAAACGATGACGACTGCGTCTAGAATTGAAGTAGGTACCTGGCTGCATTACCTAAGTTTCAAGTTCCGGTAGATTTGTGTCCGATTTTGTTGCGTTAGTTTCCGTATTTATTTCAGACTAGCTTTTTACCCGCGGCTTCGCTCGTGTGGGCTTCCGTGGAGGAACATCAGTAATACTGCTCCATACCAAAATCAACAACGTTGGATCACTTTTAAGCTTCGCATACACCAAATCCATCAGCCCGAAGTTTGCACGGGCGACAACGGCCGAACTTGGACGATCGAATCAAACACTTCTTGTAAAACAAAGAGAGCGCGTACACATACACGATCGTCATCGTCCGATAACGCACGGAAACGGCCGATCAACCGTCGAATCCGAACTTGTTGGGATTTCTCGCCCGACTGCCGGCGTCTACAGTGCAAATTGAGTGTATTTGTAGTTTAATTTTATCATTTTGTCTTTAATCTGTTGTTTCTGTCAGTGTTGTTATCTACCTAAAGACTATGGATATTGAAAATAGAAAAATAGAAAATAATACCGGCAACTTCCAATGTCGGCACAAGTGGTACACTGTTGCAGTGTCAGCACATACGCGTCCGAGTTACTCGTCCGGGTAGTTTTGTCCGCCATCGGCCGACAAAATCGGTTTTGGTGTACACGTACCGGTAGAGTCGCCTCGTTGTGACATTTGTTATTCAAGTGATATCTTCTGAATTCTTAGAGATTATTCCACCATTTCAAATATCGCAATCATTTCATAATAGCCTATTATTACTGACCATCTCTCCATAGTATAAAATAAAAACGCGTCCCACCGTCTGTACGCTTAGATCTTTTAAATTACGCAACAAATTTTGATAAATTTTACATCAATAGATATAATGATTCAAGAGGAAGGTTTATAAATATAATACATGTATATTATAGTAATCTATACATATAAAAATCAATGTTGTCAGATAGTCTCGCTAAAACTCACCGATTTTGATGTGAATTTTTTTTGTGTGTATTTAAGTGGGTCCCTGTATGGTTTAGATTTACAAGTTAGTTTAGATTTTATATTCAATTATATCCGGATGGTGGCGCTGTTACCGATATCCAGAAATCACCCATGCGAAGCCGGAGTGAATCGCTAGTATCGTATAAATGTCAACGTTTGTCAATTTTATCCTAGATCTACAATTGAATCTACGAAGTCAATTCTCGTTTTGCCGTAATATCATACGAAATCACTATTTAGTAATGTCAGCGACAGTAGACTGATTATGCGGCTGGGGTAATTCTTGGGCTAAAAATGCGCTATCGGCGCCACTAGCGATGAATAGTGAAAATATTTTACGACATAATTAGAAAAAGCAATGTTTGGTTTAGTTGTAATTTCTTCAAACAATGTTTATTAATCGATTTGGTCAAGCCTTATCATGATATGGTCAACAGTGTTAAATTTCACGAAATGCCATAATTTTATGTTATGATCGAATATTCACGATAAAATCAATTCTACGATCTGGCCAAACGTAGGTACCTATATAAAAATATCTTTAAATACACACAGTATAAGTGTAATGAGTGTTTTGCAATAATCGCAGACAAACCAATGTAATGTAATGTAATGAGTTCATTTTAATATATTAAATAAATAATATAGTAAATAAACTAAAAACCATCTGAATTATAATAGATTTCACTAATATCTAGTTAAATTATTACTATTAAAATAAAAGAATGAAAATCTTAAAATAAATCTTAGAAGTTTCAAATCATTTAATAAATATCTTTAAACATGTAAATGTAGGTAATTTATATTATTTAATTTATTAGTAAGTAACTACTGAAGGCTAAATATACTAATTTTTACTTTTTATAACAGATGACCCTTTTTTTGGAAACAACGTACGAACAATTGTTGGCGTAGTTTCAAATTATTACATAACAGTTAAAACAAATTTAATCTCTAATTATAAATATTGTATTCGTTTAAAAACACTTATAACTAACAAAATCATACATAATAGAAAATTAACTTCTAAGGAAAGGAAAATATTTAACCCTCCTTTTTAAGTTCCGTAATCGGATAAAAAATAGCCTATAAGTAGCCCCGGGTTACTAACTGCCTGCATACAAAATTTCATGGAGATTTGTCTAGTAGCTTTTGCGTGAATCTTTAATACACAGACAGACAGACAGACAGACAAAAATTCTAAAAACCAGTAATTTGGCTCCAGTATTCTTTATTTAGTCCCGTGGACTTGTTTTTTCCAGGAAATATTAGAATTACAGATAAGACTTTTCTACACATTTATTATATGTATAAATGACCCGTGCCGTGTAGTGGCGGTTGAGAATATCCACTACCCCATATCTTCCCGTGGGTGTCGTAAGAGGCGACAGAGGGAGACAGGCAGGAGATGGGCAGCAGCATCTTTCTGATAACAACTGTGATATAATATAAAAACTGCGGTTGCCAACCCGATCGCCAAGCGGGACAACTATGGCAAATATCCCCCCATGAATAACGACGCAAACAAACGGCCCCCAGTCCCCGGCGGCCTCGCTATTCCTGGCTACGGTAGCGACCATGGTAACGGCGGGTCAGGGGGTGCTAAGAATCTCCGGTGGAGGTTCGGTTGCCACCGACGACGACTCGACCTGGCAACATATAACGCACGCACCCTGAGGACTGCCGAGAAGATACTGGAGCTGGAAGAAGAGGTAGACAAGTTGCGCTGGCATATTATTGGATTATACGAGGTCCGAAGAGAGGGGGAGGACACGGCAATCCTCGAGTCCGGCAACTTGTTCTATCACCGGGAGGGCGACCATCTGTCCCAAGGAGGTGTCGGATTTATCGTCCACAAGTCTCTCGTCAACAACGTTGTGAAGATTGGGAGTGTGTCGACGAGGGTCGCGTACCTGATACTCATAATCACCAAACGGTATTCGCTGAAGGCCATACAGGTTTACGCTCCTACGTTGGCACATCCTGATGAGGAGGTGGAGGAAATATATGAGGATATTTCTAGAGCCATGCATTCCTAAAAAACCCACTATACGGTATTAATGGGTGACTACAACGCAAAGCTAGGCACAAGAAAGAACGGTGAGCTGACTGTAGGGAAATTTGGGATAAGGCAACGGCACCCAAGAATCCAGCAGCTGGCCGCCTTCATGGAGAAAACTCTTTCTTTCAGAAGCAGAGCCACAGAAAGTGAACCTGGTCAAGCCCCGACGATAGACAAAAAATGAGATTGACTTCATTATGACGACTAGACGGCAACTGTTCAGTGATGTCTCAGTGATCACATGGGTGAAAACTAGCAGCGATCACCGAATGGTTAGAGGCACACTGAACTGAAACGTTAAATTGGAGAGGTCTCGTCTAATGAAGTCAACGCTCCGTTCCCGTCATGCTCTAATCCAAAGATCCGAAACCTTTCAGCTCGAGTTACAAAACTTTTTTCAGTGCCTAGGAGATTGCAATGCAGTAAACGATATGAGTGACAAGCTCGTGGAAACTGTCCATGCGGTCGGAGCTAAGTTCTGCAAGACCCACCGCAGAAGAACACAAAAACTCTCCGATCACACTCTTAATCTCATGGCTGTTAGACGGAACAGACAGAACAGACAGATCTCCAAATGCATGCGGCGAGACTTACGCAACTTTAATACTGCTCGTATCAAAGAAGTGATCGAGCGGAACTAGGGCTCCAAAGCCTTTGCCAGAGATCTGTCTGCCAGAAAAAGCCAACTGTCAAAACTGAGTGACTGAAGACTGAGTGTGGCAACATCGTTTCCGGGACACCTTAGATTCTGAGTGAGATTGAGAGGTTCTATGGGCAGCTGTACACATCATCGTTGGAGCCACACGCAAGTGTGAGTAACGATCCAAGAGCAAGCCTTATCCGACACTATTCCGATGATATCCCGGACGTCAGTCTGAGCGCGATTAGAATGGCTCTGCACCACCTTAAAAACGGCAAGGCCCCGGGCGAGGATGGAATTACAGCGGAGCTTCTGAAAGCGGGTGGAACACCGATACTTGAAGTTCTTCAGAAGCTCTTCAATTCCGTCCTCCATGGTGGCACTACTCCGCAGGCGTGGAACAGAAGCGCGGTGGTCTTGTTATTTAAGAAAGGCGACAACGCTCTCTTGAAGAACTACAGACCGATTTCCTTTCTGATTCGCGTCTACGCGCTGTTTTCGAGAGTCATTACGAATCGTCTCGCACGCAGACTCGACGACTTCCAGCCTCCCGAACAAGCCGGTTTCCGAAAAGGCTTCAGTAGCATAGACCACATACATACCCTACGGCAGATTGTACAGAAGACCGAAGAGTACAATCTGCCACTTTGTCTGGCATATGTGGACTATGTGAAAGCCTTTGATTCCGTCGAAATTTGGGCGGTGCTACAGCCCCTTCAGCGGTGCCAAGTTGACTGTCGGTATATCGAAGTGCTGAAGTGTTTGTACAGTAGGGCTACAATGGCTATCCGAGTACAGAACCAGAGTTCGAAACCTATCCAACTGCAGAGAGGTGTAAGACAGGGTGATCTTATATCCCCGAAACTCTTCACCGCTGCGTTGGAAGACGTTTTCGAGCTACTGGAGGGGAAAGGATACGGTATTAACATCAATGGCGAGTACATCACTCACCTTCGATTTGGCGACGATATAGTCCTTATGGCAGAATCGCTGGAGGACCTTAGCACTATGCTCAATGACCACAATGATGTCTCCCAACGGATAGGTCTTAAGATGAACATGGACAAAACTAAGATCATGTTTAATGTCCATGTCACACCTATGCCGGTAGTTGTTAAGGAGCACTATGCTCGAAGTTGTTGACGAGTACGTTTACCTGGGACAAATAGTCCGACTAAGTCCAACTTCGAACGAGAGGTCAATCGACGGTATCACTCGGCTGGGCAGCGTTCCGGAAATTACGACACATCTTCTCGTCAGGTATACCTCAATTTCTGAAAACTAAAGTGTATAACCAGTGCGTGTTGCCAGTGATGACTTACGGATCTGAGACGTGGTCCTTCACTGCTGGCCATATGAGGACGCTCAAGGTCGCTCAGCGAGCTATGGGGAGGGCTATGCTCGGAGTTTGTCTGCGTGATAGACTCAGAAATGAGGATATCCTCAGTAAAACCAGAGTGACCGACATAGCCCAACGGATTAGTAAGCTGAAGTGGCAATGGGCCGGCCACATAGCTCGAAGAACCGATAACTGATGGGGAAGAAAGGTTCTCGAGTGGCAGCCTCGTACCAGTAGGCGTAGTGTAGGGCGACCCCCCACTAGATGGAGTGACAACCTGGTAAGACATGCAGGAAGTCGATGGATGCAGGTGGCTCAGGACCGGGCTTTGTGGCATTACTTGGGGGAGGCTTATGTTCAGCAGTGGACTTGTGAAGGGCTGTAATGATGATGATTATGATGATGATGATAAATGACCCGATAGTCCATCAGATTTTAAGAGCCATTGCGAGCCAATAACACCCAATCGATTGCCGCGTTGTTCAAAAATCGATTAGGTTGAAATTATCATTTTGTTACGGTAAGATATTATAAATCTGTTTTGTCATACATGAATTAAAAATGACAAAACCTTTTTATTTCCAGTTCTCTTTGTAAAAATTGTACACGTGCATCACATAGTGTGACAATCATTATCATCCTCTCAGCTGCACCAGTTCACAAAAAATAAATTCGGATTGTCATGAGTAGGTCTGCCAACCCCACTATATAATTTAGAACCCGATTCGGATCTATAATATAGTGAATATTAAGGATCCAAATACTGCGATTCTATTAAGGATTCTATAAAAATGATGCTAGAGCCTCGTTGCAGCTATATTATGATTGTAGCATGAATGGGTCGACATGACTGGGGTAGGACCACGTTCTCACAGAATACCAGCGTAAAATAGCAGATTAACGTTGCTGTGATTTTTATGCTGAGTGCAGAGCACCAGAAACCTTTTTTACTGGAAGCGAGGCACTCTACCTTAGACTTCAGGGGTAGATTTCACCACAGGGCATTTGGTATCCAGGTATCATCAGATATACTGTGTTCTCGTTTGACGCTCTTATTTTATAAACAAATAACCTAAAATTTAATAAAAAATTTATCATCAAAATCAGTCCACAATTGACGTCGAGTAATATACAAAATATGAACATACACTCGAATAAAATCCATTTCCTTTTTTTTGAAGTCGTCTAAATATAATGGTGAGCGTATGCAATGCACCACATGCGCACGTACATATTTAGCTCGGATGACGAACCTTGCACAAATGTCGTCAGAGTTACAAAATGTTAAGCTTATTTACTCATAACTGCAATCCGTGCGCGTTACTGGTTCGTTATGCACTCCACAATGCGTCACAGTGCGTCGGTTAGTTGTCCGTATGAAATTACAAAATTGCGAAAGAACCGTAAAGAAGCTCACGTTTGCGCATGTAAGCACTGTACATTTCAAAGTCACCTACTTCGACAATCTAATATATAGACATTAATGTTTGTTTGTTCGTATATTACGACATACAGTTCCTCAGGTTGCGGTAAAAATTTGGCAACTTATAACTTGCACTTGTGCGAAAGTTAAAGGCACTTAGTACAATTACCTTACAGTAGATGGGGCAAATATCGTACCCACAAATTTATTGGAAGTTATCAATTTCATAAAGTCTTATTCACTTTTAAAAAGATATTTTCACAATTATTTCTTCTGCGGCAGCAGCTAATTGTATATTAATTATAATGATTTTTTTTGTAAAGATACAAGTGAATATACATAACATGTGTTTTCTGAAATGAAGATATCTATGGTTGAATTAAAGCTGTTAGTTCATGCTTTTTTGGTATCGGCGATAGTGAAAACCATTGACTGTTTTCATGTCTTGGGTTTCTTGCTTGTTCTTCCCGGGACAGAGGTTTTATTTTCCGAACCAGTTGTAAATTAAAAAAGTGACTTTCAATAAGTATTATTTATTATCAATTTCAATAAGTCTCATTTACTTTTAAAAAGATATTTTCATAATTATTTCTTCTGCGGCAGCAGCTAATTGTATATTAATTATAATGATTTTTTGTAAAGATACAAGTGAATATACATAACATGTGTTTTCTGAAATAAAGATATCTATGGTTGAATTAAAGCTGTTAGTTCATGCTTTTTTGGTATCGGCGATGGTGAAAACCATTGACTGTTTTCATGTCTAAATGAGAGTAGGGATAATATGGAAAGAAACAAAAAACAAAGAATCTGGTAGCACGGACCTTAAAAGAGTAAAGTCACAGTATACGTTATATCCCATGGGGAGGCAAAGGGTTTCTTTATGGAATGGGTTTTGTAGCAGTTTTTTGAATTAAAAACTTCTTAAGACACGTTGGGCAATTTTGGGATGGGAGAAAAGCACTAAACTTGCGTGACCGTCACGCTCAGATACATACATATATTATAATTATAATAGATAATAAAATTGCAAGATGATGTGACCAAGATTAAAAAAGGAATGCTTCGGTGGTTTGGTCATGTGGAAAGAATGAATGTGGAAAGAGTGACAAAGCAAATTTATATGGCAGATGTGAACGGCAGAGTCGGAAAGGGACGGCCTAGGCAAAAGTTTATCGACCAAATTGGCGATTTCGAAAATGGGCCAAATTACCATTACCAATTAACGCAAGTATGCGTAGGTATACGAATGTAGAGGAAGCGAAAGAGGTGTGTTAGGATTATAGGTCTTTGGTCAGGATCGTGCCAAATGGAAGTCTATAGTCTCTGCTTACCCCTCTGGGTGACAGGCGTGAGTGTTTATGTTATGTAATAATATTTTTTTTCATGTAAAACAGCACAATAAATGAAAATTTTATTATAATTCGTTGATAAAAATAATTTCTGATAAAAATACTTCCTAAAATATTTCTTAACAACCCAAAAATAATGTTTACAAGTTTGTGAAGCTAAGAAGTTTTCACTTCTGACATGCAATCCTACGACTAAGATTTTTTATAGTGTTACGAGCTTGAGGTTCGTGACAATAAAAACTGCCGGCCGATTGAATTACCAAAATTTACACTTTTGTTACTGAACACAAATTAAAACTTAATACTAATAATTAATCACACTGATTCACTTTATTTTGCTCCGAAGCTTCGTTTGTCTCGCCAAATTCGATACTGCCCCGATCGCGGCTTGCAGCGTCTTTAAATGGACCTTTTACACCGAAACATCCAGAATATTCGAGTAAATACGGGCGCCGACCGACCAGACGCAGAAAGTTCGAGTGTGGGGTTTCTAGAAAGCTTAATTCTTCTGTTCGATACTAGATGGCGCTTTTGGTCGAAAGTTCAAAACTGACATTCTCTAGGAAGCCCTCCTTGCTCTGGTCCCCGACACTAGATGGTGCTAGTGCCAGGTACCTGAAGTCAACTTAGGCGCGTAACAATAGAATAAGGGTGACAAACGAGAACACAATCCACAAGAAGCTATGCTGTTAAGCGGATGCTGTGCCCTCAGACATCTACATTTATCCTCGATTAAGAATCAAAATGCAGATGCGATAACTCCTGAGGACCAAAATGGAATGCCTATTTCCAGTAAAAGGTCTGTGGTTCTCTTCACTCACTATATGAAACTTATCTGCTATTTTACTCTGGTATTCTGTAAGAGAGTGGTCCTGCCCCGGTTGAGTCGACCCATCGTGTTACAACCTGCCTGCCTTACTCTTATGCGGACTTCACATTTCTCACATCTGTCTGTATGCAATGACATACAATAGCAGTTAAGTAAAAGTAAAGTAAAGTTACAGCCTATATACGTCCCACTGCTGGGCACAGGCCTCCCCTCATTTCGGAGAGGGTTTTAGGGCAAGGAAGTGTCCGCCACGCTGCCCCAATGCGTGTTGGCGAACTTCACATGTCTTCGAAATATTTTTTTTCTCCTCAGGATGTTTTCCTTCACCGCCGAGCACGTGGTAAATCAGCACAAAATTACAATTAACAGTTTCATTGGTACCGGCGGGGATCGAACCAGGGTTACTCGCGTTCTGTTATATTTACAGCGAGCGTTAACCATCTGAGCTACCACAGCTTTACTTATTACCAGTTACCACGCACACAAACATGCATATAGCTACGTGCATGTACGTATAAATATGTGTGGTTTTACTATACTTAACTTACCTATGTACCTCTTATAGAATGTGAAGCTTATACAATAAATGCAGTAAAATTAATATTTCACGGTGATGCGATCATCAGAGATCACAATGCCAGGAGCTCGCTGGTACCATGTGTTCCATATTTACGCATTTACGCACGAAATCAATTATCAGGGAGGTGCGTTATCATGGGAAATGAGTGAAATGACGTCCTTGGGCCACGATATTTAATGATCATTGTGATAAGGGAACTGGCATTATATTGATTATGTGCATACTAATAATTTTCACTCAAGATAAGCTTTACAGGCCTCCCAATAGAATCTTATATCAAACAATTAAAACAATGGTTTTCTGTTAGCTTTTAAATAACCGTCTATTTGTTTGCTTTAAAAACAATAATATAAAGATAAAATTGGTCTTAGTGTTACTTCATATTTTCGACTTTTGACCGTGTTAGTTGGTGGTCAGAATACGTGTTTATTGCGCTGTGGATCCTGGTGAAAACGGCATTTAAATTTGTATAAAAACCCAGGTTTGTTTTCAGGTCTAAATGCATGCTCTGTGTTTCAATATATTATAACGTAAAAGTTAGTCATTGATTTTCATTTTCCACCACAACTTTCATGAATGTAAAACGCCTATTGATGATATATACGTGAGAAAATCCTGGTGTATAACCTTTTCTAAAAATAAAAATAAATGAACCTTTTAAATTATAACCGTAATACCGTAGGCTCACATATAACAAAGAAATACTCCAGCGAGTACTGCGCTAGTCGAAGCGTTATCAGCAAATTAAAGTTTATCTGATATTTCAGGTTTCGTCAATTTAGAGGCCAACGGAAGCGTTGTAATTGCGTGATGTGTAAACGGTGGTAAATTGAGGCTCACATTCATCATGTTTCAAGTGAACACTCAATTTTAGTAACTTATAAATTATCGACGTGAACTCGAAGACTATGTAAAGCTGAAATAGTTATGGGCGTCTAGATAAACTAAGCCAAGATGGTAAGTGGATGCTGTGGTCCATAGATATCCACATATGTCATCGCTTAAAAATCAAAATGCACGCCTGAGGACTGAGACGGAATGCCTCGTGCCGTTAAAAAGGATCTCTGCACTCATCACACGAAACACTGCAGCATTAAGCTGCTATTATACGCTTAGTATCCAATTAAGAGTGATCTGATGACGGTTGTGTTCTTAGATTTGATTCCTTGGCTTTGATACATTGCATCTATTTTCACTTTATATGGTATTTATTATGGACTTTGTTGTTGTTAGTGTTGATGTTTCCACCAATTTCCACTATTGTATATTGCAATACCATTTGCTAGTGTTTTCATTAATAAGAAGATCTATCTAAAATATGGTCTAGTATTCGACGGCAAAGCGTTTGGTTGCTTCGCTTCGGGACCGCATCTTGGAACCTCGCATGGAACAAATGATTGTGCCTACAAATAACTACACCGGGTTTGTTTTTTCATGTTCAAGGTATTTATAATGTAAATCGTCTCCATGATACAGGAGAAAATCCCAGGGTAAGGTAACGTTTAAAAAATCTACAACACATTTGGTATTGTGCGTGTTAAGAGGCGACGGTGATCACTTACATGAGGTGAACCGCTATGTGTTCTAGTCGTAAAGTACGATAATTTACTGCCCATGTTCGAGTACTATAACGCAACGTGTGCCTTGCCTTAGAAGCGATATAAGCGATAAAACCACAAAATCCGAAATATACGAAATTCGACCTGCACAAAGTTCAAAAACTTTGTTAAGGAATTTATGGATGATAATAACCCCTGGGAAGGGTGATCGTTATCAAGCTATATTTCTAATTTGCTGTGTTGTTAATTGTTACGTAAGTGATTGTAAGCTGTTTTTAAAATAAAATTACCGTTGGGTTTCTTGCTTGTTCTTTCCAGGACAGAGGTTTTATTTTCCGAACCAGTTGTAAATTAAAAAAGTGACTTTCAATAAGTATTATTTATAATCTATATTGAATAAAAAAGTTTCTGTTTCATCCAATTTAATAACAACATTTATCAGAATGCTATGTGTTTGCTCTGACATATAATAGATCGCTAATTGTGGTAATAATTTAATATATTATAATAAAAACCATCGTGAGTACCATAAATATTTAATTTTCCACAAGTTTGATAATTTTTTTGTACCTATTTATCAACTCATTGACGTCATAAACTTTACTTGTGTAAAACAGACTGGGTAATATTAAGATTTTATATTAATTTTCATTTGTTTAAATGATCATACATACATACATCCATAACAGCAAATAAAAAACCACTCCCTACAGACAATCCACACACAAATTTTTGTACCCATTTATCAACTCATTGACGTCATAAACTTTACTTGTATAAACAACAGACTGGGTAATATTAAGATTTTATATTAATTTTCATTTCTTTCAATGATCATACATACATACATCCATAACAGCAAATAAAAATCCACTGCCTCTGCCATAGATAGCCTCAGAGTAGGTATCTTGCCATAGTTGCCACGCTTAGCAGGCTGGTTGGAGACAACAGTTATTTTATTATTTTGAGTGATTACCAGGAAGATGCTCCCCTATCTCCAGTTTCAGTTTCTCCCTGTCGCCTCTTATGACACTCACGAGACAATATGGGGTGGTCAATATTTTAACACCACCGCTACATGGTATAATTTTGTAGGTATTTTAGGTGAATGATACGAGAATATTTAAAAAAAATTTAGAATATAATTTATAATTTAAAATAAATGTTAAATTCGATGCTAGCTGAAGTGTCTAACACGCGTTTTAAATTGTGTGTGGTTGGATTCCTTCTTTACCTAGGAATCCGCCGCCGTAGGTACTCTTTTACCTTTTTTTGCTACCATGGATCAGTGCGTGTATTGCTGTGTTTCGGTCTGAAAGATATATAGAGCCATTCTAATTACAGGCTGTGAAGAATCCATCGTAGTCCTCGGAGGCGACAAAAATCTGTGGAGTTCTTTGTTTAAAGGTGATTACGGGTGTCCACGGGATGCTGTAACCATTTACCATCAGATGAAACGTTAGTTCGTTTGACGATTGTATAAAAAATATGGAAAAAGAAAACAATAAAAAGAAAAAAGGATATACTTTATTTATTAACACATTATTGACGTATCCAACAACATACACATTTTTAAGTTAAAAACCCGCGATTTTATCAATTTGACTTTGCGTCGTAAGGAAACGAATATTAAAAGAATAGCCCCAATTTCATCCTCCGGTACGAGTATCACTAAAACCGTAAATTGAAATTTTAAGCGATAATTTACGAAAATAACGACATGAAACATGAGAAATGTATCATACCCGTAGTAGGTGAATGGAAATTTCCATAGTGAGTACTTTTATATTCGTAATCTATGATTATTATAACATGGCATCGAGAGGATTTCTCTTTACATGCACACTGATATCGACAAAAAGGACATAGAAAATATCTGTTTTCAATTATTCGTTATTTTGTATATTTATATTAAGTTTTAAATATTATAAAAGATTGTTACTGTGTATTTTAAATTTTTTTCTTTGTTTGATAAGTCCGTTTTTTTCAAGCCGGTGATAAAATATAAACCGTTATGCCTTATGCCTGCTTATGAACTTTGCCCAAGGTACCGACAGAATAACAACAGCGGCAATGTTGTTGCACTCGAGGCTTATGTATGTCGGTGACTGTTTACCGGCTATGCATAAACGTTACTACTTTCTTTAACTGGAGATAAAGATGGTTACGTTATTAGCAGCTGCATTACTGCCTATTATGTATAACGGAAAAGAGATAAACTTACTTAAAATAGGAATAGGAAAATGTCAATTATTTGGAAATGGAAATGCAGTTAAATAATTTTTACATTTTTTTTGTTATCAGTTGATCTTCTTGAACCACTTGAACTACTGGCGTTAGACAAAAGCCCAATGAAGCGACTAATAAAATAAATTTTTGTATTAATATTGGCAAAAAAAAAATAGCAATAAAAACTGAAATTTAGCAACACTCGAAATCCAATTTTTATGCCCACATCCTTTTCTAAATTAAATTATTTTGTATTGTTAAATACCGCGAATGATGAAATTTTAACAATAATAACTGGCATAAAAGAAGATTGGATTAGATTGGATGGAACAATATATCTAACAGAATAGTTAAAAGATTTAAACATTTACTGGCTGCCCCGGTAACACATATCTTTCAATTATGCTAAATATTATATCTAAAGGCATTTTTCCGAAAAGCTGTGATTTCTCCAATATACAAAGCTGGAGATAAAAACTTAGTAACTATAGGCCGATTTCAGTTTTATCTGGCTTATCTAAAATATTAGAAAAAATCATAAATAATAGGTTAATAAAATACCTGGAAATTAGCAATTTGCTTTCAGACATACAATTTGGTTTTAGGCCTAAGAGGTCATGTAATGATGCTTTGCACCAACTGACAGATTATGTCACAAGTAATCTTGACAATGGTATGCAGTCAATTGGGATCTTTTTAGACCTTGCCAAAGCATTTGATACTATGTCTTTCCCTATACTATTGCAAAAGCATGAAAGACTTGGCATGAGGTGAACTCAACTACAACTTTTACCGATCACCTTTGTATCCGCTCTCAATGCGTTAAAATCGGTGAGCATACAAGTAATGAATTACAAAACAGCTCTTGTGGCATCCCACAGGGCATTATATTATACTTGATTGATGAGACTTAGAGTAATTACATACATACGTATGCATAGAGTGAACCTACAATTCTACATAAATTGAGTCAATATACTTGTCTTGCTTCTAATTCTATCTTTCTTTCTAATTGAATTTTTTCAATTCAATTCAAATAAGTCTAAAATAGACAAATATATTCAAAGATATTGCGTATAAATCATGCGTGGAAAAGAAATGTCAAGTGGTCATCTTTGGTCTCTTGTTACACTACTAAATAAAAAAGTTAATAAGATGGTGTCACTGACCTCTATATACACAAGTACGCTGGATACAATACAAAATGTCTGTAATAATTTAAAGCGCCGCTATGGGTCGTCTTAGGAACTAAACTCTTGGGGCCTACATTGTTCCTAATTTATATGAATGACTTATGCAACCTCCAACTACAAAATGGTGTCATAATGTCATATGCGAATGACACAGCCCTGTTGTTCTCAACTAAATCACGTGATGAGGTTTATAACGCTCAGTATGGCTTTAATATAGTATCTAATTGGCTTCTTAACAATCTCCTACATTTAAACGCAGATAAAACACAATATATGTTATTTTTAAAGAGAAACAATATCATACCTACTCACTTAAATATTTACACTCATAACTGTGAACTCGTATGATGACACTGCATGTACATGCAAAAACAGACAATATAAAATATCTAGGTATCACCCTTGACACAAATTTAAGTTTCCGCAAGCACATCGATTTAGTTTGTGCTAGAGTTCGTAAATCAATGTATATTTTTAAATAGCTCCGTAACATTGCTGACTTTAAATTTATAAGACAGGTATATTTAGCTTTGTGTCAATCCATAAACGTCCACTTAATTTAAAACTCATAGACAAGAGAAGAATGGATTTAGTTTGTGTAAACCATTGATTTATATAACACTAGATCAGTAATTACTGCGCCAAAGCCTTGCGTCTGTACATATGGCCACAGCCATATTCCTAATGAACGTGAGTTCATTGTTCAATGTGACGCCGACAGAGTTGAGCCGCGACAAAAATGGGTAAATGCGTACTGAAAGAATGCTATTCAAGGTCACAAAAACGTAATAAATCGAGCGGAATCACTTTTAACACATAATTTTTATTGAATAAAACTACTGTTTACGGATTTTATCGCGTTTAATTACTTTAATTTATTTTTATTATTATCCCGACGTTTCGGGTGCTTTACAGTACCCATGGTCACGGGGAGGACTGAGATGTTTGACGTCCCAATGTCGTAGTTAGTCCGGCTACCTTCTATTAATTTTTGGTCCGATTTACGCAAAACGAGCTTATAGTATCATGAAGTCTTGCAGTGGTATGCTTGGGCTTGGGTTTAATTTTGTTAATTATAGGATTCCAAGCAGATGGTAGCATCCAACCATCTTCTCTATTGAAATTTGGATGTTTTTTAATTTCAATAGCCTCGCGTATCATCCTTGGTAGGAATCGGTGTTCTTTTGCGAGAATTTGTGGTTTATCAAATCTAATGTAATGGTGGGGACGATCTTGAACATGTTCGCAGACTGCAGACTTCCCGGAGCGTCGGTGCTTCACATCAGCTATATGTTCCTTCACGCGGGTTTTTATAGATCTCTTTGTTTGACCTATGTAAGAGAGACCACATTCACAATCTAGCTTGTACACACCTGCACCTTGTAGAGGAATATTACGTTTGATGGATGGTAAAAACTGACTAATCTTCTTCAGCGGCTTGTAGTATGTCTTAATGGACGCTCGCTTCAAGATGTAGCCAATCTTGTCCGTGACTTCTCTGACATACGGTAGTAGAGCAGGCGCGCGCTCGACTGTGGCCGGCTTCACTCGTTCACTGTGACGTAGGCGCGGGACCCGAAGCTTGTTGTCTTGCAATACCTGCTTGACGTGCTGAAGCTCCGCGGCCAGATGTTTTCTGTCACAGATCTCTCGTGCTCTCTGAAACAAAGATTTACCCACGGTAGCTAACTGTGAAGGATGATGGTGAGATTCTTTTTTTTTTTTTTTTTTATAGAAGAGGGGGCAAACGAGCATGCGGCTCACCTGATGTTAAGTGACTACCGCCGCCCATGATCAACCGCAACACCAGGAGAATTGCGGGTGCGTTGCCGGCCCTTTAGAAAGGAGTAAGCTCTTTTCTTGAAGGTCCCCAGGTCGTATCGGTCCGGAAAAATCGCCGGTGATAAACTATTCCACAGAGAGGTTGTACGTGGAAGAAAACTCCTTGTGAAACGTACAGTGGTGGACCGCCAAGCATCCAGATGGTATGGATGGTATCGGGACGTTTGCCGTGTCATGCGTTCACGAAATTTGGCGGCTGGGATTAATCCGAACAATTCCTCAGAGCACTCCCCGTGATAGATGCGATAAAATACGCAAAGAGATGCAACATCTCTTCGCAACGCCAGTGAATCGAGCCGATCGGAAAGCACTCGGTCGTCGACGATTCGAGCCGCTCTGCGCTGGATGCGGTCAAGTGGAAGGAGCTGGTACTGGGGAGCCCCAGCCCAGAGATGGGAACAGTATTCCATGTGCGGTCGAACCTGCGCCTTGTAAAGTTGCAGGCGGTGTGCCGGCATGAAATACTGCCCCGCTCTGCTGAGCACGCCAAGCTTTTTAGAGGCCAATTTGGCCTTCCCTTCCAAGTGACCACGAAACTGCACGTCACTCGATATGTCGACGCCGAGGATTCCGATACTGGCTGAGGCAACAAGGGGAGTGCCTTGAAACTGAGGGGATACGACAAAGGGGTTCTTTTTAGCGGTTAACGCGCAAACTTGTGTCTTCTGGGGGTTAAACTGGACTAGATTTAGTCGTCCCCAATCCGAGATTCTGTTCAGCAAAGACTCGACTTCAGACACAAGTTTGTCCCGGCACTCGGAGACGTTTTCCCGAGAAATATTGGCTCGGCCGGTGTAAAGAGCATCACCAGTGCTGTCATCTGCATAGCAATGAATGTTACGGGTATGCAACATATCATTGATATGCAGAAGAAACAGCGTTGGCGATAGCACGCAGCCCTGTGGAACACCAGCATTAATAGGCTTGCAATCGGAGCTTGCACCGTCTACAACGACCTTGATGCTCCGATCTGCAAGAAAGCTGGTGATCAAATCGCACAATTTCTCGGGAAGCCCATAGGAAGGGAGCTTCGAAAGAAGCGCTTTGTGCCAAACCCGATCGAAGGCCTTCGCAATGTCCAAACTAACGGCCAATGCCTCCCCCTTGAACTCTACTGCCTCCGCCCATCTGTGAGTGAGGTAGACCAGAAGATCACCAGCTGACCGACCACGGCGAAAACCGTATTGGCGGTCACTAATCAGCTGGTGATCCTCAAGGTACCTCATGAGCTGGCAGTTTACAATGGACTCCATTGTTTTGGAGAACAAGGAGGTGATGGCGATTGGCCGGTAGTTGTACGGGTCTGAGCGGTCGCCTTTTTTAGGGATCGGGTGGACGAAAGCCGCCTTCCATGATTTTGGGACTACGCCTAGGGAGTAGGAGTACCGGAAAAGACGCGTTAAAACCGGTGCGAACTCTGGAGCACACGTCCTCAGCACAATTGGGGGGATTCCGTCAGGCCCACTCGACTTGTGGATGTCCAGGGAGAGGAGTGCTTTGCGAACCGAGCGCTGTGTGAACTGCACTTCCGGCATGGAGCACTCACACCGCGGGATGGTCGGCGGCGTACTCCCCCCGTCATCGAGAGTCGAGTTAGACGCAAAGAAGGAGCCTAGAAGATCGGCTTTCTCCTTTGCAGTATGGGCCAGTGAGTCGTCCTCCCTGTGCAGAGATGGAAGAGATGGCTGACAGAAATTCCCCTGGACAGCCTTGGCGAGAGACCAGAATGCACGGGTTCCAGAAGGAAGGCGAACTAGTTTCTCGCCAATTCTGCCTATGTGCTCTGACTTTGCCTTGGCAATGACTCTTTTGAAGGACCTAGAGGCGGAATTATACTTCTTTTTTAGAGCGCTGGTGTTTACATCCCGGGACGCTGATGCATCAACCCAGGCTTGGTAGCACTCCTGCTTATAGCATGATGCTATTTTACAGGAGCGACCAAACCATGGCTGAGATTTGCCTCCAATGGGCACCACAGAGGAAGGAATAAAAAGTTCCATACCCTGAAGTACCACATCAGTAACGGAATCCGCAACAACGTTGGGATCATCCGGCGAGAAGCAAACCCGCCCCCAAGGGTAGGATGCAAAGAAAGACCGCATCCCATCCCAATCGGCTGACCTATAGTGCCAAACACGGCGGCAGCCTGCAGAATGCAACCGCGATTTCAGCGTGAGTGGCACAACACTCCGGACCAGACAATGGTCCGAGGAGCCTAAAGGGGCGTCGACGGAAATCTGATATCCGTCCGGGTGAGAGGTCAGCAGAAGGTCCAACAGGGAAGGTGCATGATCCTCCACATCTGTAATCCGCGTAGGCGAAGTAACCAGTTGTGTCAGACCATATGCCAAGGCAAAATCATGAACAGATCTCCCCGCATGATCGGTTAAACGTGAACCGAGCCATTCGGCGTGATGGGCGTTAAAGTCGCCGAGGATCACGATCTCTGCGGAGGGGATCTGCTGTAGCAACGAATCTGCAGCCATTTGGACGTGGTCGAAGAGTCGGTCTGTTTCGGCATTACCGCTGTGGGACCTATAGAGGCACCCGTAGACGCGCGGATGGTCGTCGCTGTCTACGCGTAGCCAAAGTATGGACAGGTCCGAACCTTCAAGTCTGCCGAGGCGTCGAGAACAGATGTCCTCTCTGACGTAAACGCAAACTCCAGCCCGAGGCACAAAGGAGTGTTCCAGTTTGTACCCCGGGTAGGAGAGATACGAAACATCAGCCGGAGAGGACACCTGCGTCTCGGTCAGAAAGAGCAGAGCCGGCCTCGCCGTCTCGAGATGGTAGTGGACGGCGTTTAGGTTAGAGTGAAGTCCCCTGATATTGCAGAAATTCACGGACAGCGTGGCAGGGGTCGCCTTGGTCTTGTTGCTCCGTTTGCCCCGAGCAGTTGTAGTCTTGAGCGGAATTTCGCCCCCCCCCCAGAATACGCGGGGCAGCCTGAGCACCCACGCTCAGAAGTGGAGAAACATGGTCGTGGATGCTCAGCGAGGGATTCTCCAGGGGTGCTGGTACCCTCCTGGGGTAGTCTATCTTTATTTAATTCCGCTACCATGTTGATGGGGGGGGGGATTTGGGCCTCCGGCCACCTGCACTCACCAGACGAAACGCGGAAGCAGAACTTCCACTTCACGCCGGTATTCTGTGAGGTCGTGGTACCACCCCGGTTTGAGCCAAATTCATTTTTAATTTTTAGATTCACCATTTAGATATCGGTTGGTATGTGTCTTTTTCCTATACACAGTGTGACCAATAGTGTAATCAGGATTTCGGATGACTAAAACATCTAGGAAGGCTAAAGAATTATTTGCCTCTAACTCCATTGTGAATTGTATTTTAGAGTTTATGGAGTTAAGGTGGTCTACAAATGCAGTTACTTTGTCAGATGGTAAAATTGTGAAAGTGTCGTCTAGGTACCGCTTGTAGAACATTGAATTTACAGGAGCAGTAAGAAGGGCTTTCTCCTTAAAGTCCTCCATGAATATGTCGGCGACTATGGGAGACACAGGTTAGCCCAACGCCACACCATCTACTTGCTTGTAGAACTCCTCCTTCCGCAATAGATAACCAGATGTGAGGCAATGTTCAAGTAGTATTGCATATTCTTGAGGCATGTTATTTTCCTCTAGCTTCCTAGTTACAATTGAGATGCAGTCCACAATAGGTAGGCATGTAAATAGTGACTGAAAATTAAAACTGACCATAGTTTCATTGTTAGCGAGATGTAGGTCTTTTATCTCACTCACAAATTGGTACGAATCCTTTGTGTGTGCTCTGGTATATCCTCTCAGTGGTGATAGTATTTTTGCTAAGTATTGTGCCAGCTTATAAGTTGGTGAATCGATCTGGCTCACTATGGGACGTAGTGGAGCGTTTGGTTTGTGTATCTTTGGTAACCCATACAACGTCGGTGGTTTGGCACATGATGGTATTAGCGAATTCACGTCGAGATTTAATTTTTCGGAGTATTTATTTATTAAATCGCTAGTTGTTTTAAGCGTGTTAGTTGTAGGGTCTGTTTTGACCTTTTTATATGTACTTTCATCCGATAAAAGTTGTTGTATTTTAAAATTATATTCCGACGCGTCCATTACTACCGTAGCATTTCCTTTATCCGCGCGGAGAATCGTGAGTTCTGGTCTGTTCCGTAAGTTATTTAGCGCTGTAAATTCGTCTTTGGGAAGGTTTGGTTTCGGGACTGAACTATGACGTAACAAGGACGAAATATCTTGACGTATGGCCTCCAAATCTTCCTTACCGATATTATTCTTAAACAGACAATCCTTAACACTGCAGATAATTTCTTCGTACGGGATTTTTCGCGGAGTTAATGCGAGGTTCATTCCCTTCGCTAATAGTTTCATTGTCGGTTCGTCCAGTGTATGTTTTGACAAACTGTAGACAGTGCGTTGTTTATAGTTTGTGTCTATGGTCAACGGTTTTTTATTGTTCTGCCGTTGACTTGGATGTTTGGCATTTGATTTGAACGTTAATTTTTGGTATTTTTCTATTTGTTTATTTTTGCATTCATTGTATTTCGATGTTTCTCGTTTGTTGTGATGGGTGTGGCGATGGGCTCACCTGTGTCTCCCATAGTCGCCGACATATTCATGGAGGACTTTGAGGAGAAAGTCCTTGTTACTGCTCCTGTAAATCCAATGTTCTACAAGCGGTACGTAGACGACACTTTCACAATTTTACCATCTGACAAAGTAACTGCATTTTTAGACCACCTTAACTCCATAAACTCTAAAATACAATTCACAATGGAGTTAGAGGCAAATAATTCTTTAGCTTTCCTAGATGTTTTAGTCATCCGAAATCCTGATAACACTATTGGTCACACTGTGTATAGGAAAAAGACCCACACCAACCGATATCTAAATGGTGAATCTCACCATCATCCTTCACAGTTAGCTACCGTGGGTAAATCTTTGTTTCAGAGAGCACGAGGGATCTGTGATAGAAAACATCTGGCCGCGGAGCTTCAGCACGTCAAGCAAGTATTGCAAGACAACAAGCTTCGGGTCCCGCGCCTACGTCACAGTGAACGAGTGAAGCTGGCCACAGTCGAGCGCGCGCCTGCTCTACTACCATATGTCAGAGGAGTCACGGACAAGATTGGCTACATGTTGAAGCGAGCGTCCATTAAGACATACTACAAGCCGCTGAAGAAGATTAGTCAATTTTTACCATGCATCAAATGTAGTATTCCTCTACAAGATGCAGGTTTGTACAAGCTAGATTGTGAATGTGGTCTCTCTTACATAGGTCAAACAAAGAGATCTATAAAAACCCGCGTGAAGGAACATATAGCTGATGTGAAGCACCGACGCTCCGGGAAGTCTGCAGTCTGCGAACATGTTCAAGATCGTCCCCACCATTACATTAGATTTGATAAACCACAAATTCTCGCAAAAGAACACCGATTCCTACCAAGGATGATACACGAGGCTATTGAAATTAAAAAACATCCAAATTTCAATAGAGAAGATGGTTGGGTGCTACCATCTGCTTGGGATCCTATAATTAACAAAATTAAACCCAAACCCAAGCATACCACTGCAAGACTTCATGATACTATAAGCTCTTTTTGCGTAAATCGGACCAAAAATTAATATTAAAAAAACTGAAGGTAGCCGGACTAACTATGACATTGGGACGTCAAACATCTCAGTCCCCCCCGTGACCATGGGTACTGTAAAGCACCCGAAACGTCGGGATAATAATAAAAATAAATTAAAGTAATTAAACGCGATAAAATCCGTAAATAGTAGTTTTATTCAATGTGTAGTATTCGCGTAAATTTAAGAAATCATTACATAATTTTTAGTTCTTGGTTTTATATAAACGTAAAAAACCTCAAATAATTAAATAAAATTATCAAATATTGCCATTTAGGTTCAATGTTGCCACTTTTCCGCATTTGTGATTATTCTACATTAATGGGAGACTAAGTATATAATTAATAGAGTACGTTAATTTGTTACCTCTGATTTTAAATATTTTGGAAATTATAACAAAAACTAAGTTTTAACTTTCATACAAAATAATTAATTATTCTTATTTTAGTTTATTCATAAATTACCTATCTATTAAGTACATTTTATTACCTATTTTATATTGTTTGATTTATTAGTACCACAAAAATACGTTTTATTTCATCATTATGTTTACTTCTATTCATCTGATAAGCTTTGTATCCTTTTTTTCTAAGGGGAGGTAATAAAGATTTTAAAATAAAATATACTTTTTTTAATATAAAAACAATTAACTGCAGCTTAAGAAAAACTCATTTTTATTGCGTATTTTAGGTAAAATTTCATATAGTAAGCCACACCATCCCGCCATTGCATGTTTGTGTGTCTATCTTTATCTAATCTTAGCGACGATATTGTTTTCGCAACTTGTGTAAGTGAGATAGATATATGTTTACTTAAAATTGTTATTAGTTTCAAAGCTACGCCGTCGCGTTTGGATAGTGGTGGCACTTTTTCGACGCTTGGTAATGTGGTTTGCTCCTCTAATGGTGTAAACCCTCAAGCCAATCACGCATTTGAGAACGGATTTTACATATTTATTAGGACCATTTCTATATAACAAGCTTAACAAATCACTAAAGATGTAACTGTAAGTTATAACAAATGTAATATAATTGTAAGAGAATTTCTGAATAAATTAAATTACGAAGACACGGGGAAGTCGTTATAAATTCTAAAATAGTTTTTAATTTTTGGTTTAGTTAATTGTAGGTTACAAATAATTGTTATTTAGTTGTTTTATTACACAATTATTTGTATAATATATTATACAATATAGTTTAATTATTTAAATTATCTTTTGTCGTATATTATAAAACCCATATAGTGTAAGTGATAGTCTGAAACACAGGTACCTACTCAACCTAGATCAGACCTAGCTAATATTATAAACATGAGTTTTCAATTTTTCTTTTGTATATTCTACGTTATTATTTTATTTTTATAAGGTTAGTGTTACTTTCTTTAATTGCAATCAAGTTCCTCGATGTAAACATGTGTTAAAAAATGAAATAAAAATTATTATTATGAAAGCTTATACCAAGTAAAAGAAGTCTATGAACAAAACTTAAAAAAAACTTTAAAAATTTTAAAGCCTTAAAAGAAATTACCGGTTCGCCGAATACAGAAACGTCCCTCAAATTTTAACGGCTTTTCAAAGGTTTGAGCAGCTTCTAAACTCTGTTCGTATTATCTAATGCAAATTTTAAGCATCTCTTAAATTTAAGTGTGTTTAAAATTGAGTTGCTCTTAAATTAAGTGGTGCAATTAAAAATAGTATAAAGTGGACCCCCGGTAATCCGCCCCTATCTAATCCAGCACCCCTGTAATCCGACATGGTCTTTTATTTATTATGGAATATTTTTCGACGATCTTCGCTAATGCATGATTGAACAAGTTATAACTTGAATGCACCACCACAGAGTCTCGGATTGGGGTCGACTAAATCTAGTCCGGTTGAACCCCTAGAAGACACAAGTTTGCGCGTTAACCGCTAAAAAGAACCCCTTTGTCGTATCCCTTCAGTTTCAAGGCACTACCCTTGTTGCCTCAGCCAGTATCGGAATCCTCGGCGTCGACATATCGAGTGACGTGCAGTTTCGTGGTCACTTGGAAGAGAAGGCCAAATTGGCCTCAAAAAAGCTTGACGTGCTCAGCAGAGCGGAACAGTATTTCATGCCGGCACACCGCCTGCAACTTTACAAGGCGCAGGTTCGGCCGCACATGGAATACTGATCCCATCTCTGGGCTGGGGCTCCCCAGTACCAGCTCCTTCCACTTGACCGCATCCAGCTCAGAGCGGCTCGAATCGTCGACGACCGAGTGCTTTCCGATCGGCTCGATTCACTGGCACTGCGAAGAGATGTTGCATCCTTTGCATTTTCTTTCGCATATACCATGGTGAGTGCTCTGAGGAATTGTTCGGATTAATCCCAGCCGCCAAATTTCGTGAACGCACTACGAGGAAAACGTCCCGATACCATCCACACCATCTGGATGCTTGGCGGTCCACCACTGTACGTTTCCAAAGAAGTTTTCTTCCGCGTACAGCCTCTCTGTGGAATAGTGTACCATCGGCAATTTTTCCGGACCGATACGACCTGGGGACCTTCAAGAAAAGAGCTTACTCCTTTCTAAAGGGCCGGCAACGCACCCGCAATTCCCCTGGTGTTGCGGTTGATCATGGGCGGCGGTAGTCACTTAACATCAGGTGAGCTGCATGCACGTTTGCCACCTCTTCTATAAAAAAAAAACCAACACTATTATACAATGCTCGACGCGTAGGGTATTGTTTTGATTCTGATTGAAAAATTTGATTCTGAAAATGGTTGAAAGATCATAATTTTCCTCAAAAAGCGTTATTGCTTCTTGATAACGCTGTTAAATTGACGCTTCTTAAATGGATTGATTCATAATTTTTGATTATTTTAATATGTGTATTCGAGTTTGATGTACTTATATTGTTAATTGCATGTTAGTGCACATGGTGTTAACTCAGCTCTAGAAGATTATAAAAAAGAGCTCTATTTTGAATTATTATAATTTTTGTTAGTGTGTTTATATATCTGATATATTATTTATTGCTTATATCTCTTAATTTTATAACGTCTAATTAAGTTTTCTAATTTCTGACGTTCATGACGGACTGACTTTGACGTTAGTTTTATAAAAATATGTAGTTATCATTATTCATACATTATTACTAAAAAAATCACTATGGTTGAATCGACGTCATTCAAAATCCAGATTTAAGCATGAGATAGCCAACGTAAATGAAATAACTGTGTGGAACATTATTAAAAACAATGAATGTGAGCTCACAGTACTGGCCGTACGTTACGGTTTCTAATTCCATTCTATTGTGCTCAGATTTTTAACACGATATTAATCTCCGCCAGAAAGTGTTAAAACCTGAAGAAAGTAGTAGTTTTCTAAAACTTGCTCTCCTTTTAATGCAATTACCATTTATAATAATTGCGATTGCACTATAGTTCAACCCGCATTATTATAAATTATGTAATTACAAGCTTTTTCCGCGCCTTCGTCCGCGGAGAACCTAAACATTAAAATAACAGTAGATATATAAAAGCGGTGTTTGGGCAAGTAATTCAATTATCGAAAAACCACTTTAAGCTCGCATTTTTGTTATTATTTGAATACAGTAACGCGCTGCTCTTTGTACTTTGCCTTTCCCTGTTGAAATTGCAGGCATGATGCTATGTGCGATATTGGAATTTGATTTATCAAAAACTAGAGACCCGCCCCGGCTTGTATTGCCGAATAATATGGTGATGTTTCGAATTAAGATAGTAAATATATAATTTTTATTAATTTTTCCGTTTTAAATCTTCAAGTTTTTCGGACACAACATAGCCCGGATCCCTCCTGGTGTTGCTCTCTATCTGTTCTGGAGATTATCCCGGATAGACAGACAGACAGACAAACACATAAATGGTTGTTTATGTCTAAATAGCATGCATATAATCCTTTGAGCTTAACAGAAGCCATTTGTTTCAATATTACAGACACTTCATTTAATTATGTATAGGTAAAAAAAAAACTATAAAATTCACTTAAAAAAAGGTCTAGTCAGCTTATCTTTTAACATTAATAGATTTGCTGTAAAATGGTGTAGAAATAGAAAAATGTTCGTAAACTGATCAGTTCAAACTAGGATTGTTGATGTTTTTTAAAATATCGGATTTTCGGATATATCGATAATTATAAATATATCAATATCAGAGTTTGTATCTAAGTTTATTTATCGATATATCGAAAATCCGATATTTAAAAAAATATCTAGTCTTAGTTTGAACTAATCAGTTGGAATGATCAGTTAAACTGAGCGTGCGTGTCGTCCATAATAATCACTTAACATCAGGTGAGCTGCACGATGGTTTGCCCTCTCTTATATAAAAAAATTGCGCGTATAAATGTCTACACAAGCACAACGATTCTGTACGACTTGTTATTTTTATTTTATTTTATTACTCATGCAGCCCCGGTGACGAAACGTTACAAGAAAACGTGAAGTTTTTTTTAATACCGTACTAAATTTCTCCACTACTTCGATGAAGAAATTTCACTTCAAAAATAATGACCGCAAACTACCAAGTAGTGTATTTAGTTCATAGTTTTTAAAAGTCTGTTTTCGTTACATTATCTCTGTTACACCTGTTAAAGCTCATATTGCATTTATGAGATAAAATTGTCTTTGAACAACCCGAGTGCCCCCAATCTGTCTCAATAGCGCTATCGTTGTTGGTTTAGCCTTATCGGACCATATCTAGGTCGTTAGGTATCTTAGAAGTGCCTGCTTTTCACGCGGATGTCCTTGCATTGGTTTTTAATTATTTAAATAATTATTAATTGCTCTTAACTTTATAGATTAAAGTATATCATACGAAAACTCCTATATGGTGTGAAGTGCCGTTTACACTTATATCATTTTTTTTTATAGAATAATAGTGACAAACCACAGAACACCTAATATAGCGGAAATTAAGTGTTCTGTGTGACAAACGAATACACAGTCCATCTGATGGTAAGTGGATGATATGGTCCATAAACATCGACATTTATCATTTATCCCTGAGGACTAAGACGGAATCTCACGTTTCCAGTAAAAAGAGTTTCCGGTTTTCTACACTCAACATACGAAACACAGCAGCATTAAGCTGCTATTTTACGTGAGAGCGTGGTTCTAACTCGGTCAAGCCGACTCATACGTGCTACAATCATATTAAGATGAAGCATGGCTCTACCACGTATGAATCTTTAAGAGCTCCCAAAATAAAAACATGAATCAAAACTGTTTGACAATATTAGCTAACCGTGTAGTGGTGTAGTAATATACACTACTCCAAATCGTCCTGGGTGTTGCAAGAGGCGACAAAGGTAAACAAACCAGAAAGTCAAAAGCAGAATAATATTCCTGATAAGAACTCACAATTATTTAAAAAAAAAAAACTGTCAATACGCCTGCTTAGATGGCAACTATGGCTCCTGTGAGACAATTTATGAGGAAGGCCTATGTTCAAAAAATTTTTGGACTGTAATGCATAGATAGGTGAATAGTAAAATACCAATTACAACTCGCGGCACGAAAGTCTTGCGGTGACCGTTAGTGCGTATAATTGGCCGTATTGCGCATTATTGCGTATGGTTGGCTGTGTGCATCGTTCACACGCGTTGATTGGCTCTCCAGTCGCATTCCGTCCCCCGTACTAAAACGTCATTCGCAGCTATAGGGGATAGCGTTTCGTTCAGCGCTAGAGTTACGGCCGCGACTTGTACCACAGATTAGTAAATAGTTTACCAACTTGTACTACTTACGATATAATCCCTTGCAGTCGAAAGTAAAAAATAAAGTTGCAGTCGCTGTTGGGTACACACTTCGTTAACTTTTGAACCCTTATCAATAAATTATAGTTCTTCTGTAAGCATTTCATAGTGTTTATGGCTCTACTACGTACAAATACACCTATGTGTTGGAGCCACTCTGCCGTGGTATTATGGCTGTAGGATATGTGTCGGATCGGATCTATAACGGAAGGACTAGGCTCCCACAGAATACTAACACTTCAATCCCACCCACAGCACTTAAAACCATTAAAACATATATTTAGAGACTATTTTTATATGAAGAAGCTAGGGATTTGACGGAATATGGCCGCGGTCTCATGAGACCGCTAGGGGAATGAGAGGCTAAATACGGTTAGGATTAGTAAGTGATGAGCACCAGATAATCTTTTTATTAAGGCATTCCACCTTAGTCGTCTATGGTAATTACGTATCTGCATTTTCATTCTTAGTCCACTTCCCTTTAATATGGTCGAAGAGGGCGATAACTGCCACATACTTGTGAACTACTTATGAACTGGTCCTGCTTGTCTACTCGGGTCCGCTACACGAATGCTACACATCATAGAACATACTTCTACTTTTTTAAATGTCACGAAAGAGGGTGCCTACTCAGTCAGGGGAACTCCATTTCGAAGCGGTGGTATTTAAAAGGATAATATATATTTTATTTCATTTCAAAGAAAGCTAAATGTTGGTGTCTATGCAATAGGTACAGCAGCAAATTTAACTACCAGGTAAACTGTGCATTCATTTGTTATCCTTAGTATCGATTCAATCGCCAGATAAGTTACCCATCAAATAAATTATAACCTGACTGGATGTAAAAGTTACACAATGGAAGTATTTTATTAATGCCACTGTCATTTTTCATTTCTTTATGTTGTATTTTTATTCTATGAATAATTTTATCTGACGATTGAAAAATCGGCCCAAGTTGTGTAAAAAGTCGAAAGTCATAGCGCTAGTTCGAAGTTACTAGTGTTTTGTTAGTGATTTTTGTTGCTTTCTGATATTCTGCCTCCGATCGTAGCTTCCTCTTTGGAGTTTTAAAATGATTTTTTTTATAGTATAGGGTGATCTGATCGTAAGTGGTTTCTGCGGCCCAAAGACATCTTCATCTATCCTCGATTACAAATCAAAATGCAGATGCGTGTTCACCCGTGAGGACTAAGATGGAATGCCTCGTTTCCAGTAAAAATGGTCTCGGGTTCTCTACACTCTTCATACGAAACACAGCCGCTATTTCACGCTGGTATTCTGAGAGAGCGTGGTCTCTCCCCGGTCGAGCCGACCCATTCGTGCTACAACTACGAGTATACTATTAATATAACTGCAGCATGGCTCTACCACCTAGAAATCAATAAAATTTTTGAAGCCATGGATATAATAATGTAATGGTTTTTTTGTTCCTTTGCCCTACTACTTTGATTTATCTTTCTAATAACACGGTAAATGAAAATCTTTTGTTTATTGTGGAGTCCGAACTCCAAATACGATAGGTTTTGGATATTAACTAACAAGCATCTGGCTAAGGAATTCAAGAGTGAAAAGAGTGCGGTTGAGTCCGTTGCGTATTGGCGAGTTAGATATTTGGAACTCAGTTTCTACGGTTACTGTAGTGCTGTGATGAGCGTACAGAAAGGCGGGGTGTTCAGCGTAATGCTATTTGGCAGTCCACTAGACTTAAGTCAACGGTCTCAAGTTAACGGGAATTTTCTGCTTCGACGACATTGTGGAATTCAATGTCACCAGGGGTTTTTCAGGACCTGCAATAAAAGAGCCTACTCCTTTCTAAATTTTTTGGATTTCAGATGTTCATGAGTGGCGGTTGAGATATTCATCACTCAGATGTCAGCCTTATGTTTGTTCGCTTCATCGTCTATAAGAAAAAAAAAACCACATAGATACTATGTTTAATGTATTTTAAGAGCAAATACCTTGTCTACATTTAATAAATTACTTTGATGGTTATCAAAAGTATTTGCTACATTGTCTAAATTAAGCCATTCTTGTGCGAGTATAACGCCCTTACTCCGGTACAAGGCTGCCTTTGACGTCACGCATTGAGGACACGCAGTGAGTGACTGGCATGACATTAAGGCTTTGTCACATCAGCGTTTGTGGAGCGTTAACGTCGTTACTGTAAACATCACTAGATCGGTTATAAAGTAATCCTCTACGATGATAGTATGGCTTAGAATTATCAACGAGTATGTCTTAGACCAGCTTTAAATTCAAAAGATATCCGAAGATTTAGGTATTAATTAATCTGTATTATGATTCTTATGTATTCTAGTAGTACTTCTAGTTTCTGTCACTGCATAGATCGAGCACGGGTACAGTAAGTAGTAAGTGAGGGTAGAGCTTTTTCTTGTGCAGTTGGTAATCACTGATAGCTTACATAAATTGTTGCCTTGAAATAAATTCGACTTGTGTGTATTATTAGTTTTTGACATTTACCCATGATTTCTCTGAAATTAATTTATATTTTTATCTATGTATGTAAATGTCAATAATACGTATACTGATTAAAACTTAAGTTAGACCAAATGTTACTATCAGTAAATTTAATTTCGTTGATGTTTCAGGTAAATTTATTTTACTGACAAATAGGTCATGACGACTTAATAACGGAAAAGTTATTAGAATACGTAGTAAAAGTTATTAAAGTAGGTAGTAGTAGTATAATACAGTATAATGAAAAAGTTTTTAAAGTACAAAAGGTTAAAAATCTTCGAAATGAATCAAGTCATTATGTTTTTGGTTTTATTAAATCGGAGTATAGTACTCCGGTAAGTGTTAACGGTACTGTTTTATTAAGTGTGTGTTACAACAGTATTTTACAAATAGTTTATTTATACAGGGTTATTTCTCAAAGAGTAGCCAAATTTTATACTTAAGGGCCTATACTACCTCAGCTCAAATTCTATTTTCGCCCCCACTTCCCCATGCGTCGTATGCTATGTACCGACATGTTTGTAATCACTAATACTGTAAGTAGATAGGGCAGTAGATACTTATTACATAAGGTTCATCATATGTATGCCTGTTTCTTTACGCTAATAGTTCTTATACCGTAATACGGTTATTTCTTCGTCCTGTTGCGTAATGTGTATTCTGATCGTAAGCGACATAGCTTTCCCGTTCGAAAAGCGAAGCGAGACCGCTGATAGTTTAGGTAATTTCATTTTACAGTGAAAATAATGGTAATTTAAAAAAAACATAAGCCCTGCTTTATAGTTAGTTCAGTTAGTATACAAAGTTTCATGATCTAATTTAAAGTATTTTATGAATACCAGCGGTTTATTGTTTAGTTTGGACTTTGGATTTTTTTCGATCGAGAAAATTTTACGGAATCGTGTTTTCGTCTAACTTATTACTTAACATTAATCCTCAACTTTACCATATATTTATTTCAAAATTAAAGCTGCAATATTTTCGGCATAACAGAAGATCCTGCTATGCCATTTGAGATAGCATAGGCCCTTAAGTTCAAATATATAAATAATTATATACTGTTATTGCAGTTTTTGAAAATATGAGTAAATGAGGCAAGGTTTTTTTTTAAATTATCGCAAACTGAATGTCTTTTAAATTAACGGCAGTGATGCAAAATTCTCAAAATGAATTGAGAAATCGTAGTATAAATAATTCACATGCCAGATTCATGCAGAATTACATTGAAGAGTGATGAAACAATGTATCCAAAGTATATCGTGCGTTATCTTGATTCTTTTGCTAGACACCTTAAAATACCTAAGAGCAAAATTACTGTAATTAATTACAGGCTCTCCTTAAACCCTCTCTGCATAAGATATGTAGCAGTTGACTGTCGAAGATTGTGTTGAAAAACGAAATGAAGAAGTGGAAATACTTTAATACTTAGTCTCCAGTATTTTTGCGACGTTTTCCCATCGTTTTAGGTATATTATTGTGGCAACACCATAATGATTATGACTAGTCTCTTAGATGTGGCAGTTATATTAAATTCGGTTAAGTAGACTGTGACTTTGCCAATGATTTTAGGCTTCCGCACTTCAAAAGAAAAGAAAAAAAACTCAAGAAAAAAAATCACTTTGTTGTCCGTCCGTCTGTCCGTCTGTCAAGACTCTTGTTGTCAGAAACGGGAAGAGTTATCAAGTTGAAATAAATATAAAATATTCAGCTCTACAGTCCCTTGGAAGTATAAAAATATCGAGCCTTTAAATTACGCTAATTAAGGCTGATTGTCACATATTATGTCACAGCCTGTTGATTTAGAATCATGAAATTTTACAAGACACAAAATAAGTAAAGGAAAAATCCAAAATCGTTAATTTGTATTACATCACCAATTTCATTAACTAAATTTGCAGTTGGAGCATCGACCCCGATGTAGACTAATGTATGGGAGAACGGAGTCCTACAATTCGACTTACCCTTTCGTTAGAGTGATGTTCGGTGCTAATTTTACCAATAATTTACGAACTTCAGTACGTCAAATTTGTTGGTGAAAGTACGTTTTTATCTAATTGCTTTAGTATCTATATAAATGAATATTATATTAGTTGTTTTACGCCATTCGTATCTCGGTATGAAAAACAGGTAAAAATCGCCGAGACTCTCAATTCCCGGTATAGATCTAACTAGTACCATGGAATTATCTCAGGTAATCTGTGGATTATCTACATAGATGATTAATCATAAACCTAAAAAATAAAATAAAATTTGTAAAGGGCCTTGCAGACTATAAAGTTGATTAAGGTTGTAGCTTTGTTATTTTTTTATAGGAGACGCAAACGAGCCTACGGCTCACCTGATGGTAAGTGATTACCGCCGCCCATGAACAACTCCAACATAAGGGAAATTGAAGATGCGTTGCCAGCAGCCTTTCAAAAAGGAGAAGGATTTTTTCGGCTTTTTTTCGGTCCGGAAAATCTCTGGTGGTAGTCGATCCCACAAGGAAGTTGTGCGAAGAAGAAAACTTCTTTTAAATGGCACAGTTATGGACCGTCAATCATCCAGATGGTATGGATGGTATCGTGAGTTCTGTCGGGTTGTGTGATAGTGAAATTGTGCGGCTGGAATAAGTCCGAACAATTCCTCCGAGCACTCTCCGTGGTAAATGCGCTAAGAGCCGATCGGAAAGAGCTCAGTGGCCGGCAAGTCGAACGGCTATGCGCTGGATGCGATCAAATGGAAGGAGCTGGCACTGGGTAGTCCCAGCCCAAAGACGCGAACAGTATTCCATGTGCGGCCGAACATGCGCCTTGTAAAGTTGCGGGTGGTGTGCTAACATTATATACCGTCCCGCTCTGCTGAGCACGCCAAACTTTTTAGAGGCCAATTTTTATGAATATTTTTTATAGAAGGATTAGGTGGCATCCAACAACTTCTCCAAATTTCACCATAATTGCGACGAAGACCAACATAACATTGCAACGGTTATTGTCAGTATGGGCAAACTATTACTTTTATGTATGCTAGTTGTCGCATTTTTTAAATAATCTTTAGCCAGCAATGGATTCATTATTATTGTTAGAAATGTTAAATTAGGGAAATTAAATTAGGGAAAGTAAAAGTTTGAATAAGTTAATGAACCTAACTGTTTTTATTAAGAGAACTAAATATTGAATAAATATGGTTCTTTTAAATCGATTTCAATCATGCAAGAGCACAAATGCGCCAGGCAAAAACTTACCTTGCAAAAACACAATTGAAAATGAAAATGAAAAAAATGTTTATTTACAGCTAAGGTGGTACAGATTATAATATACAATATAAGATAATGAAATGGAAGTACAGTAGTCTTAATTCTTTATAATTATCAGCTATCATAGCTGGTGTATAGTTGTGTGGTCCTTACACTAGGCATGAGGCATGTGTCGTGAGGACCTGAAATGATTTCCTTATCACACACGATTTTCATAAATTGACACTGGGTCAACATACGATTATTAGATTACGTAAGTTTTTTTTACTAAAATGAAATAAAACAAATTTATATATATATATATATATATATATATATATATATATATATATATATATATATATATATATATATATATATATATATATCTAACAAGAGATAATTCCATGGTACTAGTTAGATCTATACCGGGAATTGAGAGTCTCGGCGATTTTTACCTGTTTTTCATACCGAGACACGAATGGCGTAAAACAACTAATATAACATTCATTTATATAGATACTAAAGCAATTAGATAAAAACGTACTTTCACCAACAAATTTGACGTACTGAAGTTCGTAAATTATTGGTAAAATTAGCACCGAACATCACTCTAACGAAAGGGTAAGTCGAATTGTAGGACTCCGTTCTCCCATACATTAGTCTACATCGGGGTCGATGCTCCAACTGCAAATTTAGTTAATGAAATTGGTGATGTAATACAAATTAACGATTTTGGATTTTTCCTTTACTTATTTTGTGTCTTGTAAAATTTCATGATTCTAAATCAACAGGCTGTGACATAATATGTGACAATCAGCCTTAATTAGCGTAATTTAAAGGCTCGATATTTTTATACTTCCAAGGGACTGTAGAGCTGAATATTTTATATTTATTTCAACTTGATAACTCTTCCCTTTTCTGACAACAAGAGTCTTGACAGACGGACAGACGGACGGACAACAAAGTGATTTTTTTTCTTGAGTTTTTTTCTTTTCTTTTGAAGTGCGGAAGCCTAAAATCATTGGCAAAGTCACAGTCTACTTAACCGAATTTAATATAACTGCCACATCTAAGAGACTAGTCATAATCATTATGGTGTTGCCACAATAATATACCTAAAACGATGGGAAAACGTCGCAAAAATACTGGAGACTAAGTATTAAAGTATTTCCACTTCTTCATTTCGTTTTTCAACACTATCTTCGACAGTCAACTGCTACATATCTTATGCAGAGAGGGTTTAAGGAGAGCCTGTAATTAATTACAGTAATTTTGCTCTTAGGTATTTTAAGGTGTCTAGCAAAAGAATCAAGATAACGCACGATATACTTTGGATACATTGTTTCATCACTCTTCAATGTAATTCTGCATGTATCTGGCATGTGAATTATTTATACTACGATTTCTCAATTCATTTTGAGAATTTTGCATCACTGCCGTTAATTTAAAAGACATTCAGTATGCGATAATTTTAAAAAAAAACCTTGCCTCATTTACTCATATTTTCAAAAACTGCAATAACGGTATATAATTATTTATATATTTGAACTTAAGGGCCTATGCTATCTCAAATGGCATAGCAGGATCTTCTGTTATGCCGAAAATATTGCAGCTTTAATTTTGAAATATATATATATATATATATATATATATATATATATATATATATATATATATATATATATATATATATATATATGTATATATATATTTGTTATGACTTTTTTAGCCTCCACCACTGATTTTTCTTTTATATCGCAATAGTTAAGGACGGAGTTGTACACTTGAGTTCTCACGAATTGCCCAAAACGTTTAGAAAAAACAGAATTGATAGCGGGAGTTGGCAAGCGGAATACTCTTCGTTTCAACAATCTCTTGTACTCTGAAGATGCCAAAGTAATAAAATGAAAGTAGACTTATGAACAGTTAGAAAAGTGTTCAATATGAAAAGTTGTCTTACATTTAATAGTCCACTGTCCTTGTATAAATCAAATCTCGAATACTTATCTATACGGCTTTCTTAACATTACTTTTATAACCGAACGTTGAGCTCTCTCAACGGTGATCAGGAAAGTTTTTGCTGCCCTTACCCAGCAAGTAATACAGTAAGTTATAAGCGACTGGCATAACGCGCAATACACGGATCTCACAATATTTAATCCTACTATGTCACGTAGGTGCTTTATAATACCAATAATCTTCCTGACTCGAGTCGATAGATCTATTATGTGTTTTTCAAATGTCAGTTTATCTTCAACGAGGACACCGAGATATCTGATGATATTGGATCTAGTCAAGCTCTCACAGGCACACGTATTGCTTGTGCAGGAAGGCTCATGAATCTTAACCAACTATATATATGTATGTTGTACTGGCACAGTGGCTGCCGTCTTATGAAAGCATTGATACACAGTCTTCTTAGTATTTAGGGTTAAGAGATTATTTTGTAGCCAACTAAAGACCTGTATTAGACCTCTTTCAGCACTGTATAAAACATAGTTCCACGTTGAGCCTTGGAATATGATAGCAGTATCATCGGCGTAACATATCGTTAAAATTGAATTTTTACACGCCCCTGCTTTATTTCCGATGCTAGGTTAAGAGCAGAATCGCGGGTAGGTAAAGGGCAACATTCTAAATTTTATACTTCTAGGTGCAATAGATTTCAAAATACGAGTTCACAAAAAGATTATAATTTTTGGCACTAACTGATTCGTTGACTTACTGATAATAAATCTGGGATACTTCCAATTTAAAATCAAGTTGGAGTTGCGAAATTTAGAACATAGATCGTGTATAATATGTTAATAACGACACAAATTTAAAATCACTAACAGTCCAACACATTTTCATATATTGATATCAAGGAACAACTACAAAACGGATTTTGTTCCCACGATTTTCAAGACTTTCGCAAGTCCACTGCTGAACATAGGCCTTCCCAAACTAATACCACAAAACATGGTCCTAAGCGTAGACAGAGAACCCTATAGACAAATTGACGCCTTCTTTCGCATTCGCACACGAAAAAGATAGATTGATGCATACGTCTCGTATAGAAATGAGACAGAGCAGTGTGATTGTTTGTCCCTTTCTCCGTGCCGGTTTTTTTGTTTAGCAAACTACACTTTGCTAAACAACTTTGACAGTTGGTAGCAATCTAAGGAGTTTACAAGTTCGTTTAAGTGAGAAAAAAGTGTTTTGTGAGCTTAAGATTGGTGAATCTTGTTCAGTTCAGTTCTTAGAACAATTAAAATTTTTATCTAAATATGTTTAAAAGTCATAAAGATTATTGTATAACCTAAAACTACGTTATCGTCCTTTCTCACTCGAGGCCATGCTAATCATTAGTCTATAGGTTTCTCTGTCTACGGTCCTAAGTCACCTGCATCTTTCGACTACCCGCTTGTCTTACCAGGTCGACACTCCCATCATCCTAGGATAGTTATCATCATCATCATTACAGCCTATTAAAGTTCACTGTACATATGTAGGCCTTCCCAATATATTTGCCAAACTTGTTGCGCTTGTCAGGCGGGTAGTCAACCGAAGAGAGAGAATTATTTTGAGTTGTTACGAAGATGATGATGTACATAGTCAAATAGGCTAGTATAGCATTTTAGCTGTACTGTTTCGAAAGTTTGACACTGCTAGCCGTGAAGGTTTTTATGCTGCAAAATTATGGATTTCTACGATATTTCTTTATATTTATATCTTTTTCGACTTGTACATTTTCCACGAAATCAGATAGGTGATGAATGTTTTTGCTGGCTAATGATTTTTATGGAATAATATAATAAAAATTCTATTATTTTTGTAAAAAAGTAATATTGCGGATGTGATTCTGCGAAACTATTAAATGACTAAATAGCTGCATTATGTCACGGCAGGGAAAACCTGTGTGCAAATTTCACTTTATTTAATACAGTGGACCCCGGGTAATCCGACAAACAGTTTGCAGAGCATTGGTATTACTTACGTTATATAGTATAGCCCGGATTTTTTTACAAAAGAGTGCCTTGTACGACAAATTACAGTTCCAGTGGTAAAATTCTACATCTTATATATATATGTACTCTGAAGTACAAATCACTACTTCATGATGTATGTCAAATTTAGTAAATTAAACAACACAATAGAGAGCTTACGTTTTATTATAAAATTAAGTCATTAATGATATAGAACTTAGCATAGAATATATAGAAAATATCCAATAACTTTACATTAGGAAATAATTGTGTTCAAACAAATGTATGTGTTCAATAATAAATTATAGACCATGCCGGATTACACAGGATTAGACAGGGGCCGGATTACCGAGGGTCCACTTTATTTGTTTTATTACCTCGATAATATTTGAGGTTAATGATTGTGTTTGTTCTTTTATTACTTATTTTTATTTCTACATTTGCAAAGTATATTTTTGTTCACCATAAGTAGACTCCAGCCTCGATTACAACAGCATCACTTACCTGATGATGAGTATGTAGTAAGGTAAATGATAGTGTAGCCAAAGATACTAAAGCACATTGGCTTAGCTAAAGCCTGTTTTTTTATAGAATAAGGGTCACAATTGAGCACACAGTCAACCTGATGATAAGTGGATGCTGTCGCCAATAGACATCTACATTTGTCCTCGATTAAGAATCAAAATGCAGATGCGTTGTCACCCCTTAGGATTAAGATAGAATGCTTTGTAAAAAGGGTCTCCGACTCTCTACACTCACCATCTACGCTGCACTATTTTACGCTGGTATTCCATGAGAGCGTGGTCCTACCCCGGTCGAGCCGATCCATACCTACTTTGTAGTAGTTCATAATATAGCTACCACGTAAAAAGTGTTTACTCTTGCCTTAGGGACTTTTTTACTCCAATCCAAACATGAAAATTATCGCTTATTTTACTTTCTAAAGTTTTTTCAAATTTTTTACTTATATTATTATTTATGACATTAAAAATTACAAGCTACTTAGACGACTGATATTTCGTAAACAAATGTGATTTGGAGAATGCAACATTCTTCGTTATGTATAAAACATGAAGTGTCATAATTTTTTAATTAATATCGAGTCCAATACACTTCCATTAGTTTCCAAAGTTGATGATAAGACATAGTGTATCGTAGGATAACGTCCGACTTCGTAAGCTTTTATTTGGAATTTTTGATTGTTTAGTTTTTGAAAATGAATCTACTTTTATCTAAATAGGTAATTATTTCTTTAATTTTTCTATAAAAGTAATATTTCTGTGGCATATGAGAACAGATGAAAAAAAAAACTAAATTAGTAGGTTTCTTTGTTTGACATCAACACATCAAAATCAATACCATTTATTTCCATGGTAAAAAAATAGTTCAGTAACAATATTTATATGTTTGGTTGCAGTTTGAAACTAGTATCCGCGTGCAGGAACTGCAAACGTTCGTGCTGATACACCCACATAGTTACCGTATCAACTTACTAATTCACTTGAAGTGTGATACGATACGGATTAATAGTTGGCAGTCACGAGGAAGACATTATACATTAATAAAGGAAGCCGTAATAATAGAACTAAATACAGTATCATCATCATCATTATCATCGTCATTACAACCCGTTATACATAGAAGTGACGGATTACACGCGACGAGTACAAGTGACGGACGGTATACATAGATTGACGGATCCGTGGCGCAGTATCTTAGCAATGAGTATAACCCTGAGGGCCGCGGGTTCGAATCCCGCACGGAAGAAATATTTGTGTGGCCCACAAGTAATTGTTTCGGGTATGGATATTTGCCTTGTGCAATTTATGTATGTAAACTGCCTCCACGATACAGGAGAAAATCCTAGCGTAGGCAGCAACGTTTAAAAAAAACAAATACTCGTTAGGGTGACTAACGAGCACATAGTCTACCATGATAAGTAAATGCTGTCATAGACCACAGTCTATAGTGTAACGAGCTTAGGGTTCGTGACTGTAAAAACTGCCAATTGAATTACTAAAATTTACACTTTAATTACCGAACACCAACTAAAACTTAAAACACACATTAATCACTTAACACTTTAGTTCACTTTATTTCTCTCCGAAGTCTTCCCTTATATCGTCAATTCAATACTCCCTTGCTCGCGGTCTTCACCGGCTTTATATAGGCCTTTTCCACTGAAAACATATAGAATATTCGAGTAGAGGGGCGAAAGTTCTAGCAAGAAATTTTCTAGAAAACTCTCTAGTTCTGCTACTCGATACTAGATGGCGCTAGTGAATTTTCTAGAAAAATCTTGACGCTCCTATTTCTGCTACCCGATACTAGATGGCGCTAGTGCCATATATCAGGCATCAACTAGGGCGCGCAACAATAGACAGACTCGTACATAGAGTCTACAGATAGGCTCGTACATCTACCATCATTATTTTATAAAGCGGAGTTTAGATTAGCAAGTTATTTCGCAAGACCCTATGTACTGGAAAAGAGGCATTCCATCTTAGTCCTCATGGGTGACAACGCATCTGCATTATGATTCGTAGTCGAGGATGAATGTGGATGTCTATGGGCCACAGCATCTACTTACCATCGTACCACATACATCTGTGCAATAAATAATAAAGAAATGGGCGTCCTCCAATTTTACTATGCTCAAAGGTTGCAAAAAAGAGTCTACAAGTGCGTTGTGTTTTCGCATTATGAAAATATTTTGTAACCTAAATAAAATTTAAATATATAATAATTTATAGTAATATTAGATATTTGATATATATATGTTTCAGTATTTCAGGTTCAGGGCAAACTGCATCCATCAACTTTATGCACATCTTACTAGGTCGTCACTCCATGTTAAGAAGGTCAAACTATACTAAACTTACGGGGTTCCGGTACGCGGCTGCTTCTTGAGAACGTTTCTTCCCCATTGCTTGTAGGTGCTTTGAAATATTACTCTGCTTCTAGTTTTGATAAATTTGTTTTTGATTTTACCCTGATCTTCCACGCAGAGAAAATCTAGGCATAAATCTTTCATAAGCTCACTGAGCGACTTTGCGCTTGCGCAAACGATCGCCAGTGTTGGATAATTAATAGAATCGGGCGTTATTTTGTGGAAATTAAATTAAAAATGAAATAAAATCATGTGTCCTGTCCAGTTTGAAGATCACCTCCCACCTTCCCTCAATCGCGTGCACTATCTCTGTCACCATCATTCCTAGCACCACCTATCCCAACACAGCCACACTAGGGACAACACACCACCGTCGATAATACCTACGACACATTGTTCATCTGTAGACCAGCTAAAGTAGACTCTGCAGAAGCTGACTGCTAAGTCAGCTTCAGTCTTAGCGGTGACAACTTCAATTGGACCACGTTTTTGTTCTATAGATCATCACGATAAAGTTTTTTACATTTTCATATAGATTAAACTACTGTATTATAATTTGCGTGTTAATTATGGAAAGGAAATTTGTACTAATTGAAGAAAGTAACTGTGGGAATAAATTTAAGATTAGCTTTGATGTAGTGATGATGATGATTCTAATTGTTTTGGGCTTTAAGAATATTGAAATTAAATTATCAGTAGTTGTTTAAGTGGGGTAAAAACTATCCAGTATACATTTCTTTTAATTTTTAAGAATGTTTTGGAGCGAAGAAGGGTGCTCAACGCTGCTTTTATACATGTTGATGGTTTTCTCAAAAAAAAATTAATTTGTTTAATCGAAAAATTGTTTTGTTGAAAGGAAAAAGCAAGAAAGAACGGATAAGAATGGTAGAAGAATATCGGATAACTTCCAAGTAAATATTAAAATGTTCTGGAAACTCGTAAGAACTGCCAGGGGACATTCAAAACAGCCTATAATGAATGCTATAATAGATGAGAATGGCTATATTCTGAATGATGAAGTTTTGTTAAAGAGATGGAAGGAATATTTTGAAAGCATTTTTATGAGTGAGGAGACAACGTATAAAATAAATGAAGAAGAAACTCCGAAAGAAGAGGAAAGAAGTAGCGAGATAAGTATAGATGAAATAATGAAAGCAATGAAAAGCATGAAAGCAGGTAAGGCTGCCGGATATGATAGAGTTTCACTCGAAATGCTAAGGGCTGGAGAGGAAGTGGTGGCAGACCTGCTGCACACCTTGTTTAATTTATGCTGGGAACTGAAGCGGGTACCGGTAGACTGGTGCAAAGCCGTGATAGTCCCAGTATATAAAGGAAAAGGGTCGCAGCAGGGCTGTAAAAACTACCGTGGTATCAGCCTTCTTAGCATTGTGGGAAAACTGTATGCTAAGGTACTGATTGAAGGGGTCATGAAAGAAACTGATGAAAAAATTTGGGATGTGCAAGCGGGATTTAAAAAAGGGAATGGGATGTACAGATCAAGTCTTTTCCATGCGCATGATCGCGGAAAAATTTTTGGCCAAAAACCAAAAGGTTTTTTGTGCGTTCATTGACTTGGAAAAGGCCTATGACAGAGTGGATTCATATGGGTTGAACGCTGGCTTGATACAGGCATTTGAGTCGCTTTATAGGGTTTCTAGTGCTTGTGTTAGGATCAACGGACTGGTTTGGCATCCATAAAGGTGTCAGACAGGGCTGTGTGGCTTCCCCGTGGCTGTTCAACCTATTTATGGACAGTTGTTTGCAAAATTTGAAAGTTGAAGAATGCGGATTAAGGATGGGTGAGTTGACCGTCAAATGCCTTTTGTACGCCGATGATCAAGTTATTCTTGCGTCGTCGGCGGCCGAGCTGCAAATGATGGTTACATTAATGAACAGATCATTAAAAGAAAGGGGTATGAAAGTAAACGCAAGTACGACGAAAGTTATGGTTTTTGAAAGAGAAGAAAGTAAGACGATATGTGAAATAAGAATAGAAGGGGAGTTGATCGAGCAAGTAGATGAGTTTGTATATCTGGGTTGCGTATTTAGCAGGGATGGGAGATGTGATAAGAATATTTTATACGTGGTAGAGCCATGCTGTAGTTATATTAGATGTATAGTTGGGTCAGCTCGACCGGGGAAGGACCACGCTCTCACAGAATACCAGCGTGAAATAGTAGCTTAATGCTGCTGTATTTCGTATGGTGAGTGTAGAGAGCCGGAGACCCATTTTACTGGAAACGAGGCATTCCATCCTAGTTCTCACGGGTGACAACGCATCTGCATTTTGATTCGTAATCGAGGATAGATGTAGATGTCTATGGGCCACAGCAACCACTTACCATCAGGTGGACTGTGTGCTCGTTTGTCACCCTATCCTATAAAAAAAATATAGAACGACGAGTGAATGCAGGAAATAGAATAAATGGGGTCCTACACTCTATTGTGAAGAGTCAAAATGTTTCGAAAAAGGCACGTATGGTAATTCACAATGCTGTGTTGGTCCCTACTTTAACGTATGGTAGTGAAAGTTGGGCGTGGCAGAAGAAGCACGAGAGTAGAATGAACGCAGTAGAAATGCGGTCGTTAAGGAGTATATTAGGGCTGAATCTCAATGACAGGGTAAGAAATTGTGTAATAAGAGAAGAGTGTGGTTTGCAAGATGATGTTGTGACCAGGATTAAGAAAGGAATGCTTCGGTGGTTCGGTCATGTGGAAAGAATGAATCAGGAAAGAGTGACAACGAAAATTTATGTTGCAGAAGTGAATGGCAGAGTCGGAAATGGACGTCCTAGTAGGCGAAAATTTATCGACCAAATTGGCGATTTATTGAAAACGGGCCAAATTAGGAATACCCTTAACCGACGAGCATGTATGCGTAGGTGTATGGATGTGAAGGAGGCGGGAGAGGTGTTTCAGGATCGTGCCAAATGGAAGTCTGTAGTCTCTGCCTACCCCTCTGGGTGACAGGCGTGAGTGTTTATGTTTTTATTAACTGACGATCTACACTTTAGCTTCGTTTAACGATTTCATTGGCACTGACGAAGAATTATGTGATTACAATATAATTTCAACAGAACATGTCAAAGAATTTTGTTTAATTCTCAGAGTAATAACATATATTTGTGTCACATATGCCAGACTCAAAAAACTAGTCAAACTCAGTAAGCCATACGTAATACCCATCTTAGGTTATTACTGCGCCCTGTGACTACAAATAAAAAGGCCACAGATGCCGTCCCCCCTTGAGGACTAAAGTCCGTCAAATAAATGCCTCACACTCACGTAGATCACAACATAACGTATTTTTTTTTATAGAAGAGGGGGAAAACGAGCATGCGGCTCACCTGATGTTAAGTGATTACCGCCGCGTATGAATATTAGCATTGCTATCCAAGGAATCTTAAGATTTTGTTACGGTAGTTAAACCGGCAACCTGAGAATCAATATAGCGTGACACATAAAACGTTAACTGTGTAATAAGTAATAGAAATTATAAGAAAACCAATGAATGCTCCGCGTCATTGCTTAAGGTTTTTTGTTTGTTTGCATTACGGTTAAGTTAAATTTAAGTTTCGTAATAAAGTTATTACGAAACTTAAATTTAGGTTTATAAGCGACATTCGCAGACTGCGAAGAAAGATTACTTTACTGTATGAATATTTTTATCACATGTAATTCTGTTCAAATAGATATGGTTTGAAATAATTTGAAACTTAATTTTTCCTCATCCTTCTCAGATTGAGGGTGTCACTACAAAACTATAACTTTTTGCCGTTATCTAGTGTCTTTCTAGCGATAAACATTTGCCATTAAAATGTTTTTAATTGCGGAAATAACTAAGATTTTTACTTTGAACCAAAATTTTATATTTTTAATCAGTAATAAAACTTGTCTAAGCATCAGAGCACATCAACTAAATATGACCTGAATACAAACGCTCTGAAGATTAATTTCTATAGTGAGCTAAAGCAATTAAGAATCAGTCGAAAATGTTACTTATCTTGACAATAACTTCAAGTGAACAAATCTGAGATAATCAAAAATTCTTTCTTGATTAGATTAATATAAACAAGTAAATAAATATTTATTTTTAGGCTTTTAGCCGGCCCAGGCCCGGTAACACTCCTGCTTATAGCGAGATGGTATTTAACAGGAGCAACCAAGCAATGGCTGAGATCTGCTTCCGATGGGCACCACAGAGGATGGAATAAAAAGTTCCATACCCCGAAGTAGCACATCAGTGACAGAGTCAGTAACAACGCTGGGATCATCCAGCGAGAAGCTAACCCGCCCCAAGGGTAGGATGCAAAACAAGACCACAGCCTATCCCAATAGTCCTAACTATAGTGACTAAACCGCGACAGCCTGCAGAAGACAACCACGACGTTAGTGTGGCTTCACACTCCGGACAAGAAAATGGTCCGACGAGCCTAGAGGGGTGTCAACGGAACTTGATATCCGTCCGGATAAGAGGTCAGCAGAAAGTCCAATAGGGAAGGTACATGATCCTCCATATCTGGAAACCACGTAGGCGAAGTAACCAGCTGTGTAAGACTATATGCCAAGGCAAAAAAATAAATCCTGACGTAGACAAAACCCTCTCAGAAATGAGAGGAGGTTTGTTCCCAGCAGTGGGACGTTTATAGGCTGTAGCTTTTTTTTTTTTTTATAGAATAGGGTGACAAACGAGCACACAGTCCACCTGATGGTAAGTGGTTGCTGCGGCCCATAGACATCTACATCCATTCTCCATTAAAGATCAAAATGCAGATGCGTTGTCACCCGTGAGGACTGAGATGGAATGCCTCGTTTCCAGTAAAAAGGGTCTCCGGTTCTCTACACTCACCATACGAAATACAGCAGCATTAAGCTACTATTTCACGCTGGTATTCTGTGAGAGCGTGGTCCTTCCCCGGTCGAGCCGACCCATTCGTGCTACAACTATACTACTAATATAACTGCAGCATGGCTCTACCACGTACATGTACATGGCTTTAAATCCTGGCTGTTATATGAGCGACTCATGAATTAAATCTATCAAACTTGTATTTCAAGAAGAGATAGAGAAATAAAATAATAATTATCTCTATCTTTACTTGAAATACAAGTTGATCTATGCAAGTTAAGTAACTGCACGTTTGAAGAAGATTACAAAACATTTTAATGACATTACTGTATGTATATTGGCTCAAAGTGGTAATGGAAGTAATCAATTTGTGTTATCTAAAAAGAATAGGAAAATTTACTTAAGATGTCCGAGTAACATATATTTAGTTTCCTTGTTTCATTATTAAGGTTATAGTTTAAACAAGATACTTTTTCTGTGACTGTGTGTGACTGTGAATTGAAGTTTTATGTTTGATTGATAAGAAGATTAAATACGAGTATGTAGCTTTTTATGAAATATCTAAAAACCTTTCAGTTACATTTTTACAGATTTTTTTTTGAATTTTGAATTTGGTCACTTCTAAATAAATTTAATAAAATTTACGTTATTTTACCTTTCTATATTTATAAATATAAACAATTATGAATTCTTCGATATTAATGAAAATACACATACAATAGAATCATCATATCATCATTACATAATCATTACGGCCCTTCACAAATCCACTGCTGAACGTAGCCCCCCCCCCCCCAAGGTATGCCACAAAGCACGGTCCTGAGCCACCTGCATCCATCGACTTCCTGGATGCCTTACCAAATCTACACTTCGACTACCAGTACGAGCCTGCTACTCAAGAACCATTTTTCCCCAACGGTTGTCGGTTCTTCGAGCTATATGGCCGACCCATTGCCACTTCAGCTTACTAATCCGTTGGGCTATGTCGGTCACTGGTTCTACTACGGTTATCCTCATTTCTAGCTTACTCACGCAGAGAAATCCCGATACAATAGAATACATAAACTTAAGTATTTTAATTATGAAATGGATGTTTTGGCCAGACACAAGGCTGTGAGAAACACAGACTTTATTAAACCTATTTATGTTATTTTTATTAGGGGTCACGTAATGTTAATTAATTCAAATTGTTCTGTTAGTGCAGCGTGCTAATTATGGAAATTGTAATAAATGTGTGGTCTTTAACCAAAATAAATTTTTTTTTATTTTTTTTAACTAAAGTGTTAGTTTCTTGTTTGAATGGTGTATGGTAATGTAGTGTTTGAACACACTAAATAATACTAACGAGATTGTCTTAACTTAACCGAACAGTTTGCTAATGATATGTAAGTTATCGTTAAAATATAGTTAGCAACCATCAATAAACCACAATTGCAAGTAAACACCCAACGAAAAAGAATGTACTCGTGCCTACGGTGCTTGAGAAAGAGTAATTTTGTTTCCGGGTTTTAAGCGATTTTAGCTGAATAAGCTTCGAAAACTAAAATGACGAAGTGAATTAACATTATTATGCATTATGCATGAAGAAATATTCAGCTACAACTCTTGCTTAAATAAACTCAACAATTATCGCAATTCGCAAACAATTGGACATTATTTGCGTCAGCTTGAATGGCGAAGTCATGTTTAGGTATTACGTGGACGGTGTGCTTAATACAATAACCTATTTACAAGTCTGACAGATGCTAAATTGTTCGCGCTTTTGTCTTTAATGTGATGAATGGAAAATTTTTGTTTGCATGAAATGTTACTAGCATCTGTCAAATAGATCGGTCTTAAATGACGACGCTGTTAAAACATCATACAACGTTTTTTACTTTTTAAAATTAAGATAATTATTTGTGTCTCAAACTAATATTAGTTACCATACTAAACTGAAACCAACTTTTTTTTTAATGATTTCCCAAGTATAAAGATAATTTTCTCCTTGAAATGATACATACAATTATGATAAACGCGTAATTACAACAGTAAGATTTGGTATTTTATAACTAATTAATATTTCAGAAACAATGCCACGGTTAGAGCAGCAGCCCCCAGAGGACTTTCGTCGAGTGTTGCGCGAGAAAGCTCTAAGTCACAGCTTGTTCTACCTCAAACTGGGCGCGGGAATAGAACCGGATAAGGCGAGGGAGCCTGCGGCCGCGCAACGCAGACCTAGTGCCAGTGGAGTTGCGTTCGCGCCTCAGACCGCGCGTGTCAGGCACGCACAGCCGCGCGTCTCCGAGCTACTGCGGCGTTTCGAACCCGCCCCCATGCAATACCTCCGCATCCCGCGGGCCGCCACTCCACCCGAAGACATCACATCATCAGATGACGACGACCGAGCAGCCGTGAGGCGTCGCAGTCGCGACTTGAGCGACGATTCCGCAGTGGAACTGGAACCGAGGCCAAGGCGGCATTCCCACCCTCGCGACGTAACACCACCTCCAGAGGCAATGTCGCCAAGAAGGGAGAGGACTTTGATCGAAGCCAATGTAGTGGAGTTGGGGCGGCGGGGTAGCGAAGGATGTGAAACAAGAGGTCGTTGCGTGAGGACACCAAGTGTGGTCGTCAGCGATTATTCCGATGGAGTGGCTGTGGGTGCTACTGAGGAAGAAGTGAACTGGTTGAGGTCGAGATCTCTGTCAGCTGATTCGGCCTGCTCGTCGTGTTCTACTCTGTCAAGTCGGGAGGATGACGAGTTCGAGTCACCAACCCTACCAAAAAAGGTATGTGCTCTAATAATATTAATTCCATGTATATGTTTTATAGAAAAATTATAGCATATATATATATATATATATATATATATATATATATATATATATATATATATATATATATATATATATATATATATATATATATATATTGTTAGAGACGTCTTTTTAAATTTAGGAATTAAGCTCTCATGCAGGTTAATTATATCTTGAAATTATTTTAATAGGTACTAGTAGAGTATGTTGACATAAAGGATGTAATAAATACTTTTTCCTGAAAAATATTCTTACATATATGCATTATTATTTAAAATATAAGTTTTAATTGAGAATGTAGGGAATTATTGCAATTAAATAGGAAGATATTACTAAATTTCTTGTTTCATTGTCAGAATATAATTGACTAATTGATTGATTTTAGTTGCATAGTAAATCGTAAAAAGTCACGGTATTATTAAAATATTACTAATAATTATGAGTTTAAACTTATCTGATTAGTAATTAGATTCATTTTAAAGTATTATTTGCTATCGTTTAACAATGAACTAACGCGACTAGTTACAAAGGAATAAGTTAGCTTGCGGATTCAGCTATGAACTTTACATTTTATATTATAAATAAAATCGATAGTTTCTGTCAATTATGTATTGTATTTTGATTGTTATCTTTAATTCCGAGTAACATTACCGTCAAATTTATTTTTTAAATAATTTCTTGAACCGATTTTTTTTAATTAGGAATAAAAAATAAATAAGCTAAATAAGCTTAAACATTTGTTTTGTTTTAAAATGCTAAAAAGCTAACTTAACTCAAATATCAATTTATTTTTCTTAAGTTTTAATTGCATTCACGATTTTTTTTTTAATTTCAATCCATCCAATCCGACAAATCCATTTCAAAATAATAATTATTATTTTTTCGTAGGTAATCAAATCAGTGCCATTTTTATAATTATTTTCATTATAATAAAATGCATATTAGATAATGTTAATCATAGTAAAGAAAGCCGTGAAGAAAGATATTACAAGCTATAAAATAATCACTAAATGATATTATTTTTTTTTTCTTAAAACAATATTACTCAACTACTGTAATATATATTGAAGAAGTTCGTCATCGTTTTTTTTTATCCTTTGTTATTAATTATTAAGCGTATCGAGTCTCGACTTTGAAATCAATTCTTCATCCATTTCGTTTATCGCTAGCCTCCGTCAGTTACGTCAGCAGATTATGTACTCCGACCGGTCGTCCTGTATAATATGCTACAATTTGATACGCGTTAGTTTCGATTATCGATTTTAAGAATTCATTTTAGGTTATTAAGTGGAACGGAGAAGATTAACTTCTTCTTGCTCTGTTAGAGGTACCTAATGTCTACCACATTTGGTAAGTTGAATAATGGATGCCGTCGCCTGACTATTTATTACTATTCAATTAAATGACATAGTAATTATACAATTATACAGTGCAAGCCTGCTTTCAACAACAATCCTTTTTTTTTACTGAAAAAATTTTTTAGAGGCGTAGTACAAGAGAGGAGCTAATTTTTGTAAATACTGATCCTTTTTATACTTTTTTATATTTAAAACTTGACAATAAAATCTTAAAATTAGTACTACGGTACTGGTGGGTCATAAACATTTAGGTCTTTGAAAAAGTTTATTTAGTAAAAAATTTACATTTAATAAAAAATAAAAGTCGATTTCAAAAAACTAAAAAGTATAAGATAATTTCATATTCTAAAGTCAATGTTGAGACATAGTGTATAGAAGAACACAGTAGACCGCATACTGCCGAATGTTATCAACTGTTCGGAATTATAACTACCACAAATATACGTGCAAGCTACGCGATAATATGTACAACAGTCTAATATGTACTATGGCTACGATGCAAACATATGGACGAACCCAACTACACAATCCGATCGAAACCTAACAATGTTTTGCGCCTTTTGGCTTTGGTTAGGTTTCGAACCTGTGACGTAGTAGTGAAGTACTATGTAGTACGTTAAATAACGGTATGAAAATGTCGTAGTGATAATTATAGGAGTCTCCTTCCTTTTTAATGTTATACGTATACTTCGCTTAAGGGTATTAGAGTCTAAAGGAAGTTGTGAATGTTTTCGAAGCATTGTGCGAAGAACAAACAATTGCCTCACTGTTAGAACATCACATTCTTTGTAGAGGTCAACAGTAGGGTGCATCCTATGTTTGTTCGTCATGACCTTGAACACTGCTCTTTGTGCCAAGGCAAAACTCTGCTTTACTCTAGAGATGGGCCGAATATGGATTTCAACGAATACGAATATTCGGTCGAAATTTCGTTAAAACTTTTACCGAACCGAATATTATTCGACAGGATCACCCTGGTACCTAACCAATTTATGTCGAAACTTGATGCCGTAAAGCTCGCGGGATTAGCGCCAGACCCTGCCATTCGCTCCCCCGCCACACCTGACATGTTATTACATCATCTAGTACTGAACAAATTGCAGGCACATGCTTATGTTTTGACAAATTCGGTAGAAAAACAGTATTTCGTTGTGTTATTCTCAGTTAAAATTGATAAAAATATGATAAAAATGAGTGGCAGGTAATCTACTATTTGGACATATATTAGAGAAACTGACGAACAAAGTAAAGTGAAATGTAATGTAATGTTTCTTTGTTTGATTACAGAAATATTTTATCAAGCTTTCTATTTGCTATAATTTTAAATAAATCTACAGTACCTCAAAAACATAACATTTCAAGTAGAATTGGCCCATAAATAAAATATACTGTAAACAGTAAAATTATGAAAGACACGGCTTTACTCAATTCATACATTTCAGCACAGTGAACACTGAGTACCACTTAAATGATTGTTCGGTGATTTAGCCGAATATTCGGCCGAATACGAATATTCGGTAAAGCTGCCGAATGTGCGTATACCGAATGTGAAACGAATATTCGACCCATCTCTACTTTACTCCCTTTTTCAAGCATGAAAATACAGAGACGTAATTTAAGAAGTTTTTTCTTTAGGAAATTGGACCTTTTTATACGTGGTAGAGCCATGCTGCAGCTATATTATGGCTGTAGCTCGAATGGGTCGGCTCGACCGGGGAAGGACCACTCTCTCACAGAATACAGCTTAATACTGCTATGTTTCGTATGGTGAGTGTAGAGATCCGGAGATCCTTTTTTACTGGAAACGAAGCATTCCATCTTAGTCCTCAGGAGTGACAACGGATCTGAGTTTTGATTCTTAATCGAGGATAAATGTAGATGTCCATGGGTCACAGCATCCACTTACCATCAGGTGGACTGTGTGCTCATTTGTGGTGGGTGTCGTAAGAGACGACGAACGGAAACAAGCTAGGAAATGGACAGAAGCGTCTTCTTGATAACAACTCAATAAATTATAAAAAGCGGCGGCTGCCATCCCGATTGCTAAGCGTGGCAACTATGGCAAAACTCCCCTAGAAGAGAGACCAATACTTAGCAGTGGAATTTTATACGCTGTAATGGATGCCTGGATGAAACTTTATTGCAACTAATACACATTATTGTTTATTGTTTTAATATTATCAGAAATCGCAGGACGTTACATCAGTGTTATTCCGTATCAAACGTTTCCATTGTATGTTATCATGGGCTTTATACGACATATATTTAATCTGAAGCTTCATGATACAGTAATGGTAGGTCATTTACATGCGGGACGGAAGCCAGCATCCGTCAAACGCATGCGTTGTATTGTTAGTGTCGGTGGTAACTGGAGTGAGACAATTTCAATTGTGGTATTCCGCCGTTTTGTGACGGTGCCCCGTTGTTCACACCATCAATCGTCAATGTGAAAAAAAAAATTGATGACTAATGCCCATGTATAAACGCTGTTCAATTTTAACCCTTTTTCTGTCCAATGAATCATATATTTTGATTCTTTAACTGTTGTGTCCATTGCGTGGAAAGGGAAACTGTTAAGATGTCATTAAGTCTCGTGTTTTGTCTATCACTGTAACTTAACCACGAGACTTAACGATATCTTAAAATTGAGAGCGTTTTAATATTTGCCCACAAGTGCTATATTTTTAATAAGTTTGGGGAAATACGAATATAAATATGTATACTATATCTATCCTTGATTAAAAATCAAAATGCATATACCTAGTTACCCCTGAAGTCTAAATGGGAAGTTAACTCGTTAACAGTGAAAAGGATCTCCAACTTTAGTCATCAATGGCTTCAAAAAAAAACGTCAAACTCTTAATGAGCCTCATTAATAAATAAGCTGTAAGAATGCCTTTGTATTGTCACGTATTTCTCTGTTTTTACATGGTAGAGCCACGCTGCAGCTCCACTATGATAGAAACAACGTGAATGAGTCGACACACCTTAGGGGAAAAAATATCAGCGAATAATAGCAGCATAATACTGCTGTGTTTCATATTATGGTGAATGACGAGAACCGAAAACTCTTATTACTGGAAATAAGATATTCTATATTAATTAAAACGTGCTATGAACGTATCAAGCACGTATAAACAAAACAGTGAATAGTGAATACTTAGCCCACTACATGATAATGTATCATCCCCGTTCGATATGTGTACTTACGACTTTGATGTCTGTTCTATCGTTTGTAAATCATTAGAACAATATCTGTGAGAGAATTAGCAATGATTAACATTATGTTGGACAACGATGGACGGCCAAGAAGGCATATTACTCGGTTACTCTTATACAACGTGTTTTGTCTTTTGTCGCTTGCGCAGATCGGTTTAGTAATGTCGTAGTCTCGTGTGACATGTCATACACGACGCGTATCAATACCTGCCAAAATGCCCGTTACTTACGGTCTTGGTGGGTGACGGAGCTTTCTAGTTGGCTTTATCGCATATTAATTTACACGAATAATATTTTTTGCACGTGCCGAAACGGTTACGGTCATGGAATAGGACATTTTAGTGGGTGATAACTTCAACTAAAATCAGAATGCAGATGCGTCGGCATTTTGATTTTAATCGAAGATTGATCTTTATGAGTTACAGCAACTACTTACCACCAGGTGGACTATATCAGGTTCCTTCTGTCCTACTATACTTAAAATAAGATAGCATCATAATTTTTGCGGATTTCTCCATATTACATAAAAATAAGGAGCGTATTCTTTCATTATCGATCAGGATTGGAATTTTTATATACTTCTCTTAGTTATAAATTTTTACTAAAACAGGTATTTCAAAATAATTACGTGGTTTTATTAATCATATTTAAATGTTATGCTAACCAAACCTAGTTTTTTATTCAATGTGTGGTATTCACTTTAATACATTTATAGGAAATTCTAAGAAATTGCTATTCGACTTGGCTTTTGAAATATCAAATTTCAAAGTATACTGCAATGTGCCTATTAGATTTTTCATCAAATTATGACTCATAATTTTCCGTATTCCTACAAAAAATTTCTTTCATAGAGAATTAATATGAATCAGGTCTTCTCGAAATCCTATTTCCTAGAATTATATACAGTCACTTAAAAGTGACTTACGGTTATAAAGTCATAATATGACTGGCTTTGTAATTAAGTACGAACCATATTTTTATAGCCAGAATAAAGTTATTGCGATTGTCTTACAACATGAGAGTTTTTTTAAGTAACTTTAATCAAGTAATTAGTTTTTGGATCGTTATTCTAATTTACATAAACATACTCACAACATATAGGTACCTGTAATATACAAGTAATGATTATATATACAACATTTTGTTTATAGAGGATATTACCTAGACCCAGATATAATTATTTACATCGTTGTCGTGATTTATGCTATAATTTGTTTCAATTAGATATAATTCAATTACTAGATTATATGGAACAAGTTTCCGAACACCTTTGGCATTTGCGACATAAACATTACTGGATTTTTTTATTTCTCTCAAATATTATTTTACATATATTTTATTTTACAATTTTAAGCCTTCTGAAACAACGGTGGAGGTTCCCAATACGATTTTTAAAATTGTCTATTTTTTTACGTGATGGTAAGAGAATGCTGGGTCGTCCATAGGTGACTATGTGACATCTCACATCTCATCGCAAATCTACATTCGATAAAAAACCAGAATGCAGACGCGTTTTCACTTCTGAGGACTTAAATAAAATCTAAAATAGTATTATAGTTACGACTTTGTTTATGTCATTAACTAATGATATTTGGGATTCAATAAAGTGCATGTAACAACATTTGACATGTACTAAAGTTAATAAGGATGGTATATAGAAGTATGTGTTTTTCTGTTTATTTGGTCTAAAAAACTGAGCACCATTACAATATGCTGACAGGTAGTATATATATAAAACAAACATTTCAAAAATTACATATGCATGTATGTATACAGAGCTAGCACAAAATGTATCTGTCTCTGTCACTCTATATAAAAATCAATTGGTGTCCGTGAGTCGCAAAAACTCGAAAAAGTCTGGGCCACTTTTGATGATTTTTTTTCTGTTTGAGCCCCCTGGATGATCCCTGTGTTTGAGGTCCCTGGACGATCTAAACGACCCGGTAGGTAGCGCTGTTGTCGAAATCCAGAAATAACCCGTGCGAAGCCGGGGCGGATCGCTAGTTAATAATACATTTTAGTAGGTGCTTAAAGTTTATTATAAGTATTATATTGATGCCAAACTAAACACCAAATTAAATTAAATTAATTGTACCTATATACCATACCATAGTGAGTTTACGACCAATATCACTGAACTATTGGTACTGTTAGAAGAGTGCAGTTAACCAGTGTATCGTGTAAAAGACTACCTTCATCTTGTAGAGGATCATTACGAAGACGTTACTTTCCTGTTGTTGAGATCGGCATGTTTGATCGGTTTACATATTTACGCCTGTTGTGTGTTCCATATACATACACCTTAATTGTTACTATACGAGGGTGACACTGAAAGTTTTTAGAAAATCAAAAACTGAACAAACTAGTTTTATTATAACTTTTCAAAATAGTATCCATTTACTGCAATACATCGCTGCATCTGATGGAACCATTGAGAAAAGCACTTTGCCCACTCGTCCTTAGGGGTCTCTTCGCCGGCATTTTGAAACTCAGCCACGGCTTTCTCGGCGTCCATAAAACGTTTCCTCGAAGTTTTTCTTGTACTTTCGGAAATAAATAAAAATCGCAAAGTGCGAGGTCGGGGCTATAGGGCGGGTGAATCAGTAATTCCACGTCTGACGTCGCGTCGTCAAGTAGTCGATTGTTTGCTTGGCGGTGTGCGACGAGGCGTTAAGGTAGTAAAGGAGAATCCTACTGCGAGGTTGTTTCTCCCGAACTTATTCCAAGACAAGTGGCAAATAATTGTTAGTGTATCACTCTGCAGTAACGGTTTTTCGATCCTATAAAACAATTGTTGCGTAATGATCTGTCCTTCCGAAGAACGAGGCCACCATCTTTTTTCCCACGCTTCGACCTCTGGTCACTTTAGTTGGAAACTCTTTGGAAGGAAACACCCAGACAGCAGACTGTCTCTTAGTTTTAGAATCTTAACAATAAATCCAGCTTTCGTTACCCGTAAGTATGTCGAACACCGCATTTGAGTCACCTCCGTTAAATCTTTGAACCATTTCACGACACCAATCAACACGAGATTCGCCAAGCAAAGCTTCTTCGTGGAGGATTTTGTGCACTTGAACCATACCGATGCCCAAGCTTGTTCGACTCTGCTGATAAGTTACTATTTTGTCTGTCTCTATCATACGCAGCACAACACTGTTGTTGTCTTCAGTTGTCGCCGTAGAAAGCCGTCCCTCACGCAGATCATCGGTGAGATTAGTGCGACCTCGCGTAAGCAGTGGCACGAGATGGGGCTTCATCGCGAAAGGCCAACCAAACTCTATCATAACTTTCTTGTTGACTTAAATGACATCGAAAGTCATAAGAAAATCATTGTACGAAATTTTTTCGCGTCAAATTCATACTGACGTGACAAAATTTTCAATTTGCCGCCAAATCGTAAACAAATGACAAATTAATAAAATACATACACAATAATATTGGACAACAGTTCCATTTTAAAAATTTTAACTATTTTTTTATTATACGAGGGTGGATTGAAAAGTACTCGGCCTAACCAAGAAAATAAACACATACTAAATCAGTTATATTTTTATTTTTCTACATAATCACCATCAAGTTCAATACACTTTTGGCACCTCCCCTTCCAAGCATTTAGACCGTTGAAAAAAAATGATTCTTCCTTAGAGTCAAAATATGCGTCTACAGCTGCTTTGACGTCATCGTTTGTCGAAAATCTTTGACCTCCCAAGTGCTTTTTTAGGTTAGGGAACAGAAAGAAGTCTGATGGTGCCAGATCAGGTGAATACGGCGGATGCGGTAACAGTTCAAAGCCACAGTTGTGAATTTCAGCCATTGACTGTACTGACGTGTGAACACGGGCGTTATCTTGATGAAACAGGACTTTTCTTCTGAGCATTCCTCGACGTTTTTCTTTTATTTCCTCTCGTAAACGACGTAGTAAGGTGCAGTAGTAATCAGAGTTTATAGTCTGACCCCTTTCAAGATAATCAATCATAATCACACCTTTCGAGTCCCAGAATACTGAAGCCATCACCTTATTTGCCGACAAAATCGACTTGGCCTTTTTAGGGGGTGGGGAACCAGGTCTTCTCCACTGTTTTGATTGTTGTTTTGTTTCCGGTGTACAGTAATGAACCCATGTTTCGTCCATAGTAACAAAACGATTCAAAAAATCATCTGCATCGGCTTCAAATAACTCCAAACAGTCGCGTGAAATAGTCAATCGCGTCCTTTTTTGTTCAACTGAAAGCAGTCGCGGAAACCACCTCGCAGACAACTTGTGGAAACCCAACTCGTTGACAATGATGTTTTGAGTTCGTTCATAAGAGATGCCTATAATCTCGGCTATCTCTATAATTTTTAATCTGCGGTCTCCCATTATTAAATCAAGTACTTTTTTGATTAAAACTACTTTTACGGATTTTATCGCGTTTATTTTTACTTCTTATTTTTAATTCTCGACGTTTCGGGCGCTTTCCAGCACCCATGGTCACGGGGGACTGAGATGACTGACGTCCCGATGTCATTGTTAAACCCGGAGCACCTTCAGCTTTTTTAATTATTGTTTATGGTTTTGTGTTATGTATTGGTTAAAAAAGCTGAAGGTGCTCCGGGTTTAACAATGACATCGGGACGTCAGTCATCTCAGTCCCCCGTGACCATGGGTGCTGGAAAGCGCCCGAAACGTCGGGAATTAAAAATAAGAAGTAAAAATAAACGCGATAAAATCCGTAAAAATAGTTTTAATCATGTGTAGTGTTCGCGTAAATATAAGAAATCATTAAGTACTTTTTTAATATTTTCGTCAGTAGTTGACGTCGAAGGCCTTCCAGAGCGGGGTTCATCTTTCACACTCTCTCTACCACGCTTAAATTCTGCTATCCATTTTTTGACGGATGAATATGACAGAGCACAATCGCCTAATGTACTGACCATGTCATCATGGATGGCTTTTGATGATAGCCCCTTCTTATGGAGGTACTTAATGACGGCACGCTGCTCGATTTGCTCCATTCGCGGAAATTATGTCCGATTACATTGTTAATAAATTTATAAAATCACAACTAATTATCGCACACTTTTCGAACTTCACACAATGAACTAGTCTGAACTGAACTAAATAATGTGGGTAGATTTGATTTTTAGAATTGAATGAATCTGTGTTAGGCCGAGTACTTTTCAATCCACCCTCGTATGAACTGGCCAGTTCTAAAAACTTTCTTACTTAATTTTTCAAAGCGTTTTCTACATTCGAAAATACAATAGTATGTTTAAATGAGAAAAATTAAATTATTCACAAGTCCACAGCTGAACATAAGCCTCCCCCATAGATTGCCTCAGTGGGGTTGGAGTGGATAGATTGCCTGGCTTGGGTTAGCAACGGCATTTAACATTAAAAAATAGTAACACCTGAAATATGTGTATTAAAGTTTTTACCATTTTTGTAATTGTAAAAGAGGATGAAATTGGACATTATTAAAAAAATTCCTTCAACTTTGCTATATACACAGCCTTACACAAACTATAAAAGCGTTTTCTTGCAAAGTAAATTTGTTCATATCTGACCGTGTCACAACAAAATCCATCTCACGGACGGTATTGACGTCAATACTGTTAAGAGATTCGCTTCAAAAGTTTGTTACTGAGCGTCATTTAATTAATCATTTAAGTGTTTTGTGACCACGTCTATTTAAAGAAATATACTTATTTTTGTTGTGTAAATAATAAAGTGTCTTAGAGTTCCAACATGTATTTTATTAAAGTTCTACGTACCAAGTATAATTTAATTCTTTTCATTTAAAAAGAGGGTAAAGAAGATTGTGTGAACGATCCCAACTTACTTTGTTGCAATACCTAGTAGTTTCATTCTAACTGAACTCCACCACCGTGAAGCGTCATCCACCTCGCGTGAAGTACGTCGTCGTCCACCTCGCGTGAAGTACGAAGTCGTCATACGGGTATTACTATCAAGTTGCGTAAAATATTTGTTTGTTGTTTGTTTGTTGCGTGAAATATTTGTTGCATAAAAATTCATTACACAATTTCTGTGGGCTTCGTACTATTTAGTTAAGATAAGTGTTAGAAACATCTAAAAATTATACAGTTTTATACCTTTCACCCACAAGGGCAGGCAGATATTACGGTTTTTGTTAGGCACAATCCTGATAGACCTCTTTCGCCTCCCTTATATTCGATACATCTTCAAATTGGTCGATAAACTCAAAATAATCATAAATTATAATCTGCAGGATGACGAAAAGCAGCGTCTAGCATGAACATAACTCATCTGTACGACTAACGAAATGTTGATTTCCAACAGTGCGCTATTGTCTCTTATACACAGGTATTATCTATGCGCTATTGCGCCTGTGAAGCTGTAAATTTTCATACAAAATGCGATAACGTTTTCCCACCAGTAAACATAGTCTAATTTTCATAATTTTTGGAAATGTTGTAGACATAACAAAAAACTGGGTCCGTACGTTTTAATTTTGAAGAAATATTACGTACGATTTAAATTATTAGCATCTAAATATCTATATTTTTGACTTAAAAACTTCCTCGAGCGTTTTTATTTTTCTTAATTAAACTAAGCTGATTTACTATAAAGCAAAACGTACGGACCTAGACTAAGATGTACTGAATCCAATGGTACCAAAATTATCTAATTTCGTAAAGGCCCGAAACAATATTTCAATAAAGAAATGTAGGCAATTGCTTCCAAGACTTGCAACTCTCTCTATCGCACGAAACGGGTCGGGAGGCAGGGGCATACGCATACTGCTGTAGTTGTGGTTTGTTGTTATTGGATGTTGGAGGTTTTATCGATATACATATATGAATAGATTTGACGGCTACGTGGCGCAGTAGCTCAGCAATGAGTTATAGCGCTGAGGGCCGCGGGTTCGAGTCCCGCACGGCACAAGTATTTGTATGACCTACAAGTAATTGTACCGGTTCTGGATGTTTATTCTTGTGCAATTTATGTATGTAAAAACTGCCTCCACGATACAGGAGAAAGTCCTAGTGTAACGTAAAAAAATTATAATTAAAAAAGATATTATTATAGCCTAGGGAGAAGAAAGTAATACCGAAAACCTACACAAATAATACTTCTTGTGAAAAAAATAAAATGCGTTACGTTTTGGCTGCATTTTTTCTGTCCTAAAGTGGTCATCGTACTTAATTTTTTCATACGCCAAAACGTAGTAGAGAGAGAGAGCGTATTCTTTCCCCGGTCGAGCCGACCCATTCGTGCTATCACTATACTACTAATATTACTACAGAATGGCCACGTAAAAGCGACGTAAAACATTGCTCTTCAACTTCTTTTTCTTGTAGGTACCGGTAAGTAACCTTAATGGAGGATATAGAATGAGGAATGGGATAAACTTCATGGAGAAAGAGGAATCTTTATAGTCATCTCTTTCTTCCAGAAGCGGCCCCACAGAAAGTGAACCCGGTCGAGCCCCGAAGCTCCCACAAAAAATGAGATTGACTTCATTATGACGACTAGACGACAACTGTTCAGTGATGTCTCAGTGATCGCAAGGGTGAAAACTGGCAGTGATCATCAAATGGTTAGAGGCACACTGAACCTAAGCGTAAGTTGGAGAGGTCTTGTCTAATGAAGTCAACGCTCCCTCCCCTTCGTGCTCTAATCCAAAATCCTGAAACCTTTCAGCTCGAGTTACAAAACTGCTTTCAGTGGCTTAAATATTACAATGCAGTGGACGATATGACAAGCTTGTGGAGACTGTCCATGCAGTCGGAGCTAAATTCTGCAGGACCCGCCGCAGAAGGACATAAAAACTCTCCGATCACACTTTTAATCTCATGAATGTTAAACAGGAGATTAGGCTGCAATTGTCAACAGATTTGACGGCATAAAGGCAAATGAATAGACAGATTTCGAAATGCATGCAGCAGGACTTACGCAACTTTAATACTACTCGTATTGAAGAAGCGATCGAGTGGAACCAGGGCTCCAAAGTCTTGCCAGAGATCTGTCAGAAAGAGCCAACTGTCAAACCTGAGGACCGAGAGTGGCAGCATCGTTTCCGGGACACCTGAGATTTGGAGTGAGATTGAGAGATTCTATGGGCAGCTGTACACATTATCGTTAGATCCACACGCAAGTGTGAGGAACGATCCAAGAGCAAGTCTTATCCGACACTATTCCGATGATATCCCGGAAGTCAGTCTGAGCGAGGTTAGAATGGCTTTACAGCACTTTAAAAACGGCGGAGCCCCAGGCGAGAATGGAATTACGGCGGAGCTTCTGAAAGCGGGTGGAACACCGGTACTTAAGGGGAAATATAATCTCAAATGGCTTAGCAAGATCCTTCATTATGCCGAAAATATTGCAGCATTAATTTTGAAATAAATATATGGTAAAGTTGAGGATTAATGTTAAGGATTATGTTAGACGAAAACACGATTTCGTAAAATTTTCTCGATAGAAAAAAAACCAAAGTTACCTTCAAAATAAACAATAAACCGCTGTTATTCATAAAATACTTTAAACAAGATCATGAAACTTTGCATACTAACTGAACTAACTATAAAGCAGTGCTTATGTTATTTACTTTTCTTAAAATACCATTATTTTCACTGTAAAAAGAAATTACCTAAACTATCGGCCTTTTGAAGCGTGGTTCCTGCCGCATGGTCACTTCGCTTCGGCCTTTGAACGGGGAGGTTGTGTCGCTTACGATCAGAATGTACATTACGCAACAGGACGACGTAAAATTAAAATGGGAAATAACCGTAATAAAAATAAGAAGCGACTGGCTTGGCGTTAAGAAACAGGCATAAATATGATAAACCTAATGAAATAAGTGTATAACGACCTTTCTACTTACAGTATTAGTGATTACAAACATGTTGGTACATAGCATACGACGCGCGGGCAAGTGGGGACGAAATTAGAATTTGAGCTGACTTACTCTATCCCCTTAAAGTCCTGCAGAAGCTCTTCAATTCCGTCCTCCATGGTGGCACTGCTTCAGAGTCATGAAGCAGAAGTGCGGTGGTCTTGTTCTTCAAGAAAGGCGACCACACTCTTTTGAAGATTTACAGATCGATTTTCTGCCATGCTCGAAGTTGTTGACGAGTCCGTTTAACTGGTACAAACAGTCCGACTAGGTAAATTCAACTTCGACCGAGAGGTCAATCGACGGATTCAACTCGGCTGGGCAGCGTTCGGGAAGTTAAGACACACATCTTCTCGTCAGGCATACCACAAAATCTGAAAACTAGATTGTACAACCAGTGCGTGTTGCCAGTGATGACTTACGAATCTGAGACGTGGTTCTTCACTGCTGGCCATATAAGAACGCTCAAGGTCGCTCAGCGAGCTATGTAGAGGGTTATGCTCGGGGTTTCTCTGCGTCATAAACTCAGAAATGAGGATATCTGCAGTAGAACCAGAGTGACTGACATAGCCCAACAGATTAGTAAGCTGAAGTGGCAACGGGCCGCCCATATAGCTCGAAGAACCGATAACAGATGGGGAAAAAAGTTTATCGGTTTGTCGGTGAAGGTAAAGGTACGAGGTGACAGCCTCGTACCGGTAAGGGCAACCCACCCACTAGATGGATTACCGACCTGGTAAGACATGCAGGAAGTCGATGGATGCAGGTGGCTCAGGACCCTGCTTTGTGGCATTCGTTGGGGGAGGCCTATGTTCAGCGGTGGACTTGTGAAGTGCTGTAATTATGATTAATTATAATATTTGTGTTTGTTACGCCCGGAGGGAGGCAAAGCGAGCAATATGAAACAGATAGCATTTTTGAAAATACCTACTCGCGTCGCGTATCGGTACTTCACAATCCTCTTAAAAAATATTTCTTTATTTAAATTGCTGGGGCATTATATTTATTGGGCATTACATTATTTCTATTGACTTCTTTCATCCATTTGTCTGCAGATGCGTTAATTCCAACTCATGTTGGTAGGATACGTTAGTGCTACCGCAATTTTCCAGAAATTAAAAAAAGACTTAAGTAAAAAATGACCAATACCTATATCTTTTTTTATATTATTCATGCGTTTAGTAGAACCACTGAAACCACTTAATTTAAGGCATCCATTGTATCTTCTTGCTAAACTTTTTTTGCAGTACCTAAATACATTGAGACGCGCTTTACATAATTTCAAATTAACTACCACCATTTTTTAAAACACTGACTTCACTGGGTAGACATTTAATAAACATAATATTAGCACCACGCTGACGTATCTACTAGCGGTCAAGTACCCGCCAAAGGCTCTGACGAATTTAAATTTAATATTATAACGTCAGGTTACTATAGAGTTCCTTTGATACTTAAGTCAGTTCTAAACATTCAGAATCACTCTAGTTTGTAAATACCCTTAAGCTTAGTATGTTTTTGGACAGATTTAAATAATATTTATGTTTATGACCCATGCAAGTTGACACATAGTTTTATCATAGTTAAATCTCGACATAATTTAACAATTTATAAATTAAAAAGTACCGTTACAAAGGTAAAACAATCATTTTGTGTGTTTTACCTTTGTAACGGTAATTATATCTGTTAATAACAAATATTCTTATTTGGAATATCTCATTTTTAATGCAGGCTTAGTTAATCCTGAAACTTATTTAATTAACTTGCATAGTCCTAGGTTATGGCTAGGCCGTTTAATGTTCATACAATAGAATAATCACTATAGTTTTACGTCAAATCTTACACGACCTATTCAAGTAGATACCTACCTAGTTTCCGATATAAATCGAAAGTTGTCTCCGTCGTGGTAATAGACCAGTGCTGTTAGTTATTTTTTAAAAGATCCAATACCATTCTGATCATTTAATGGCATATCATAATTAAAAATATTATGTATTGTAAAAGTGTGTACATTCAGCCGTGGTAGCTCAGATGGTTATCGCTCGCTATGAATATAACAGAACGCGAGTAACCCGGGTTTGATCCCCGCCGGCACCAATTAAATTGTTAATTGCAATTTTAAGTGCTGATTTACCGCGTGCTCGGCGGCGAAGGAAAACATCGTGAGGAAATCTGCATGTCTGAGGGATAAGAAAAAAATATTTCGAAGACATGTGAAGTTCGCCAACACGCATTGGGGCAGCGCGGCGGACTCTTCCTTGCCCTAAAACCCTCTCAGAAATGAGGAGAGGCCTGTGCCCAGCAGTGGGACGTATATAGGCTTTAACTTTACTTTTAAAGGGCATTCAGTTCAAGTACATTGGGCGCTGCTACTGTAGTTACCGACACGGTCCATTTTAATCCTATCAGTCAAGCTATCGCTATACCACGCCAACGGAAGATCTCCTACGCCAAGATTCTCTAGTCTTGGTAGAAGTACAGTTATCGATACGGAATCAAAAGCTTTTTTTTAAATCAAGGCATCTTGACACGTGCTACTCTCATCCAAGTAAGATGATGCCTACTTTAGATGCCAGCCTAAGTGTGGCATCCACTAAAGAACGTCTAGACCTAAAACCCAATTGTTTATATGACAGTATCCTATTACGTTCCAAAACCTAATAATCTCCTATTTATTAATCTCCTCTAAAATTTTTGATACTATTGGTAACAGAGAAATAGGTCTGTAAGTAGATAGAAGAGACTCTTCTGGGGTCTGATTAATGAAGATATCTTATTCATCTGATGAAGACTTATGGGGGTGAGAAGTACTGACTTTTCCCAGTAATACAACCTAGTCAATGAAGACCGAGACTTTGGAGACGGCTGTTAAGAAATCAGGCTCCCACCAATTGTGTGAAATCTATCATCATCATCATCATCATTACAGCCCTTCACAAGTCCACTGCTGAACATAGGCCTCCCCCAAGTAATGCCACAAAGCACGGTCCTGAGCCACCTGCATCCATCGACTTCCTGCATATCTTACCAGGTCGTCACTCCATCTAGTGGGGGGTCGCCCTACACTACGCCTACCGGTACGAGGCTGCCACTCGAGAACCTTTCTTCCCCATCGGTTATCGGTTCTTCGAGCTATATGGCCGGCCCATTGCCACTTCAGTTTACTAATCCGTTGGGCTATGTCGGTCACTCTGGTTTTACTGCGGATATCTTCATTTCTAAGTCTATCACGCAGAGAAACTCCGAGCATAGCCCTCTCCATAGCTCGCTGAGCGACCTTGAGCGTCCTCATACGGCCAGCAGTGAAGGACCACGTCTCAGATCCGTAAGTCATCACTGGCAACACGCACTGGTTGTACAATCTAGTTTTTAGAGATTGAGGTATACCTGACGAGAAGATATGTCGTAATTTCCCGAACGCTGCCCAGCCGAGTTGAATCCGTCGATTGACCTCTCGGTCGAAGTTGGACTTACCTAGTCGGACTATTTGTCCCAGGTAAACGTACTCGTCAACAACTTCGAGCATAGTGCTCCCAACAACTACCGGCATAGGTGTGACATGGACATTAAACATGATCTTTGTTTTGTCCATGTTCATCTTAAGACCTATCCGTTGGGAGGCACTATTGAGGTCATTGAGCATAGTGCTTAAGTCCTCCAGCGATTCTGCCATAAGGACTATATCGTCGGCAAATCGAAGGTGAGTGATGTACTCGCCATTGATGTTAATACCGTATCCTTTCCAGTCCAGTAGCTTGAAAACGTCTTCCAAAGCAGCGGTGAAGAGTTTCGGGGATATAACGTCACCCTGTCTTACACCTCTCTGCAGTTGGATAGGTTTCGAGCTCTGGTTCTGTACTCGGATAGCCATCGTAGCCCTACTGTACAAACACTTCAGCACTTCGATATACCGACAGTCAACTTGGCACCGCTGAAGGACTGCAGCACCGCCCAAATTTCGACGGAATCAAAGGCTTTCTCATAGTCCACATACGCCAGGCAAAGTGGCAAATTGTACTCTTCAGTCTTCTGTACAATCCGCCACAGGGTATATATATGTGGTCTATGGTACTGAAGCCTTTTCGGAAACCGGCTTGTTCGGGAGGCTGGAAGTCGTCGAGTCTGCGTGCGAGACGATTCGTAATGACTCTCGAAAACAGCACGTAGACGCGGCTCAAAAGGGAAATCGGTCTGTAGTTCTTCAAGAGAGCGTTGTCGCCTTTCTTAAAGAACAAGACCACCGCACTTCTGCTCCACGCCTCTGGAGTAGTGCCACCATGGAGGACGGAATTGAAGAGCTTCTGAAGGACTTCAAGTACCGGTGTTTCACCCGCTTTCAGAAGCTCCGCTGTAATTCCATCCTCACCTGGGGCCCTGCCGTTTTTAAGGTGCTGGAGAGCCATTCTAATCTCGCTTAGACTGACGTCCGGGATATCATCGGAATAGTGTCGGATAAGACTTGCTCTTGGATCGTTACTCACACTTGCGTGTGTCTCCAACGATGATGTGTACAGCTGCCCATAGAACCTCTCAATCTCACTCAAAATCTCAGGTGTCCCGGAAACGATGCTGCCACACTCAGTCTTCAGCTTTGACAGTTGACTCTTACGGGCAGACAGATCTCTGGCAAAGACTTTGGAGCCCTGGTTCCGCTCGATCGCTTCTTTAATACGAGCAGTATTAAAGTTGCGTAAGTCTCGCCGCATGCATTTGGAGATCTGTCTGTTCAGTTGCCTGTATGCTGTCAAATCTGTTGACGATTGCAGCCTCATCTCCCGTCTAACAGCCATGAGATTAAGAGTGTGATCGGAGAGTTTTTGTGTTCTTCTGCGGCGGGTCTTGCAGAACTTAGCTCCGACCGCATGGACAGTTTCCACGAGCTTGTCATTCATATCGTCCACTGCATTGCAATCTTGTAGGCACTGAAAGCGGTTGTGTAACTCGAGCTGAAAGTTTTCGGGATTCTGGATTAGAGCACGAGGGGGACGGAGCGTTGACTTCATTAGACGAGACCTCTCCAACTTAACGTTTAGGTTCAGTGTGCCTCTAACCATTCGGTGATCGCTGCCAGTTTTCACCCTTGCCATCACTGAGACATCACTGAACAACTGGCGTCTGGTCGTCATAATGAAGTCAATCTCATTTTTTGTCGAACCGTCGGGGCTCGACCAGGTCCACTTTCTGTGGGGCCGCTTCTGGAAGAAAGAGTTCATCATAGAGAGTCCCTCTTTCTCCATAAAGTCGGCCAGCTGCTGGCCCCTTCGGTTCCGTTGCCCTACTCCAAATTTCCCTAACTTCAGCTCACCGCTTTCTCTTGTGCCTAGTTTTGCGTTGAAGTCTCCCATCAACACCATGTAGTGGGTTTTGGAGGAATGCATGGCTTTAGAAATATCCTCATACATTTCCTCCACCTCCTCATCGGGATGTGCCGAGGTTGGTGCGTAAACCTGTATGACCTTCAGCGAATACCGTTTGGTGATTCTGAGTATCAGGTACGCGACCCTCGTCGACACACTCCCAATCTTTACAACGTTGTTGACGAGAGACTTGTGGACGATAAATCCGACACCTCCTTGGGACAGATGGTTGCCCTCCCGGTGATAGAACAAGTTGCCGGATTCGAGAATCACCGTGTCCTCCCCCTCTCTTCGGACCTCGGATAATCCTATAATACTCCAGCGCAACTTGTCTATCTCTTCTTCCGGCTCCAGGATCTTCTCGTCAGTCCTCAGTGTGCGTGCGTTAAATGTTGCCAGGTCGAGTCGTCGTAGGTGGCAACCGAACCTCCACCGGAGATTCTTAGCACCCCCTGCCCCGCCGTTACCATGGTCGCCACCGTAGCCAGGAATAGCGGGGCCGCCGGGGACTGGGGGCCGTCCGTTTGTGTTATTGTTCATGGGGGGTATATTGCCATAGTTGCCACGCTTGGCGAGCGGGTTGGCAACCGCAGTTTTTTTTTGTGTAATTGTTGTTATCAGGAAGATGCTGCTGCCCATCTCCTGCCTGTTTCCCTCTGTCGCCTTTTACGACACCCACGGGAAGATATGGGGTAGTGGATATTCTTAACCGCCACTACACGGCAGAAATCTATCAATAACGCTAAACTCAGATTTCGCAGACTAGCGCTTGTAAACCATCAACTGTTGATGAATATAGTACCGGGTACCGGTACTAGTTCATATCCAGTTTTAGTACCCCCGGCTTAATATACCTATACAACACAGTCAGTATATGCCACGCGGTTGATGTTAATTAGTGCAACTAACGTTCGTGCGGGTAATATGCTTTACCGCCCTATAAAACCAAAACTAGGAGCAGGACAAAAACAAAACACAAAGTCGTACACTATAACCTTAGAGATCTAAGACTATAACTAATATATTAAGAAAAATAACCAAACAAGCTTTGGCAATAATTATGAACACTTCGAAAAATCAACTTGAAAAAAAAACCTCACTACGCTACACCACACTAAAATATTTACATAATGTTGACTGTCAAAATGCAAAATGGCATCGATAAAGTATCGCCATTTTGACCCTTTATTATTTGATTGACCGATGAAGAGCTATGTTATCACAAAGACATCTATGCCAACATGGTTTTAATTTTTGAGTTATATGAAAGGTACCATATTAACCGGATGACCATATTATCCTCACCTACTACACAAATAAAAGAATATATATATATATATATATATATATATATATATATATATATATAATGTTTATATATGCAAAACTCAGAAATGAGGGGAGGCCTATACCCAGCAGTGGGACGTATTGTAGGCTGTAAGTTTTATATATGCATATATGTATAATATACATAATACATATACCTATGTCAATTTTCAACAAATATTAAATTTATTATCGGCTTCCTTCCATAATTTGTTATTATTCACCCGAAAATTCATAAAACATGAACTTTAAAATTAATTTACAATTTTATTCACTTTAAACGTAGAATATTTAATGAATTGAACGAAATATTAATTCATAAAATTATTCAAAACGAAATAAAATTACGAAAAATAACTGGCTATGAGAGAAAGAGAGAAAGAAAATGTGTGCGTGCACTGCTCTCTCTTGCTTATATCCCCCACTCAACTTCCGTTCGCCTCGCCCGATCACACTTATTGTAACGCTTTCGTCATTTCGTCACGCATTCGTCAGCTTACTTCCCAAGTCAAGCGTGCGTAAAGAAGTTTTACTTCAAAAACAATTGGCTACAACTTATTACGTAATTTTTAAAAAGCGTACTTTTAAATTACGTCATTAAACACTCTGTTACTCAATATAATCATTGTACCCCACGTTATATTAATACACGATTCACCACATAAAACGATGCAGCTCGAGTAATTTAGTAAGTAAACAGTTAACTGGTAGGTACTCTTATAAAAGAAAACAATAGCTTGTTATGGTTGCCCGTTTCCTGCTGTAGTAAACTGATAGTTTTAATTTTTTATATCCCTGTCCCCACCCACCATTGACGTCAAACGACCGGTCAGGCTGTGCGTGTGTGCGACCGATGACAGGGCCGCCACTTGAAGGACAGTTTAATTTATATTTATGGTAACATTTTTGCTTAATGTGTTTTTAAATAAACGTATCATCGTATTTATTTTTTTGGATTTGATAATAATTGCACCATAACCACTGTTACATCGTAATGCTAAGCAAATGTAATGTTTCAAAAATAAAATCGACAATTATATTTCACCTTTTAAAGTTTTTGATTTATCTTTATTTTGATGTGTTTTTATATATCAATCAAAAATATTATAAGGATAATTTATATTCTGAATATTCGACGTATTATTAACTGATATAAGTAATTTTACTAAAAAACAACCTTTGCTGATGTATTTCTTGATGCAAACTTTATGCACTTTTTAACTACCTAAAACGAATAACCGTGTACAAATGTATGATCTATTTAAATATAATGATTTCTTATACTTACGCGAACACTACAAATTGAATAAAACTATTTATACGAATTTCATTACGTTTAATTAACTTATTTTTTTAATTCCCGAAAAAAAAAAAACGTCGGGAATTAAAAATAAGTTAAACGCGATAAAATTCTTATATAGTTTTATTCAATATTCAAATATAGGAAAAATAGTAGTAGTAAATAGTTTCTCATATGTAATATAATCTTTTACGTTTACATAAAATCCAAAGTCTAAGCCAAAGTCAAAGTGTAAAAATAAAAGTCTGATAGTGTGAAATACACATATAACTTTAAGATATATTTTGTATCTTAAATCGATTTAATTGTAATTTTTTCAACAACACAACCCTAGTCAGATGTGTGTAAAGTGTCAAACTGTACAATTGGGCTTCCACGTTGCAGCTATCAGACAATAGACGAAATCGAAAGTGTCCTGTTCAACAAGTACGCCAGAATTTCATGGTGTGATATTTGAATACCTGCACACGTAACGGTAGCGGGGCCGCAACACGGGTTGAATAATACAATATAGTAAATTTTATGATAAGATTTACGCACGCATTGAATTTTGTGAGGTTGTTTGCGTTTGTCGATACACGGACGAGCAACCAGTGTTGCGCAGACACCACTACCCGCGTTCTCTGCGATTATAAACCACCGAGGACGCGGTTGTATGGCGGCGTAGTTTACTGGCAGTCAATTCATCGCTAATAGCCTGCCTTGCACATGCCGGACATGATCATTTTCCGCCAAATTTACCAATGTTACTACTTCCGTAGTGGACTAGAATCCCCACTAAACTGCAAATCTCTTGACTTTTGAATTAAAATCGTGGTTCGTCTACCGATTCGTATGAGTGGAAATATCGTTCTGTGAGTTTTTAGTCTTAGGCGAACGTGTATTGCCCTTCGATTAACAATACCAACTGTTGATCGAAGGTATTGCCATTAATGTTTTTTTGTCGTGTTATGTTGGTGTTACAAAATCCAGACCAGATTACGTCTTGCTCTTGTGAGATCGCTGGAGAAATCTTTAGCAACATGTAAAATATAAAAACTAGCGACGATATAGTAGTGTCAAAAGTGTGAGACGTCTGGTTCTGCGATTTTCAAATCGTCCCTAAGTTTTTTATACGTGGTAGAGTCGCGCCGCAACAAATTATAGTTGTAGCACGAATGCGTCGGCTCGACCGGGGAACGATCACGCCCTCACACAATACTAGCGTAAAATAGCAGCCTAAAATTGCCGTGTTTCATATGGCGAGTGTAGAGATACGGAGACCCTTTTTACTGGAAACGAGATATTCCATCAAAGTCCTCAGGGGTGATAACGCATCTGCGTTTTTATGCTTAATCGAGGATAAATTTATAAATATCATAATGGATAAGTAGATTAGTAAAGTGGGGGTTGAGGGCCCCTTTCCAGTGAACTTTTAAGGGTTGATGAATAAGAACAAATTGTTCCTTCCTTTACATTAAAGAACATTATTTCCTTCATTTAAACTTATTTTTGATGTCTTATGTGGCCGTAGAAGGAAAAGGGGAGATCTCCCGTCGGACAAGGTGTTCTGCCCGGGGTGCGGCCAATACTCCGTGTCATAGTTCGGAGATGTTCTATATATACTGTTTATGATTCGGAATGTTGATAGCGTGATTTAGGCTTAGGTGTATTTCGCCTGTGGCGCGACGACAGCGCCGCCACATCTTATATTGTTTTTATTAATGTTTATTCTTAATTTCAAACAATAATGTAAATACATACTTATTTAAAATCCCAACTTGGCAGATGTATTGCTTTTTTTTGCAATTTTAAAAGCACTTCTTTACTATTATGATCTTTTTTTATAGAATAAGGGTGACAAACGAGCATACAGTTTACCTGATGGTAACTAGATGCTGAGGCCCATGACATTCTACGTTTATCCTCGATTGAGAAACAAAACGCAGATGCGTTGTCACCCCTGAGGACTAAGATGGAATACCTCATTTCCAGTAAAAAAGGGTCTCATGATCTCTACAATCACCATACGAAACATAGCAGTATTAGGCTGCTATTTTACGCTGGTATTCTGTAAGAGCGTGGTCCTTGCCTGGTCTAGACGAGCCATTCGTGCTACAATCATAATAAATCTGCACCGTGGCTCTACCAAGTATAAAGCAGTTATTAAGAAAAAAAGACAGAAGACAAGTCCAAAATAAATGATGCAACGATGTATTATTTTATTAAGTTTATCATAGATGGTTTTACTTTACTGATCAAGAAGTGATGGAAGATCAAGGTGTTGAATCTCGACGTAATTTAACAATTTATAAATTAAAAAGTAACTTTCCTAGTAGTCATTTTCTACGTTTTAATTTTATAACGGTAATTATATGTGTTAATAATGAATATATTTGGAATATCCCACTTTTAATGCAGGCCGTTTATTGTAATATATAATCTACTACTACTATTACCATTAACTAGACACTAGTTACTAGGTACCTTAGTTCACCCTGAAAATTATTTAATATACTTACATAGTGCTAGATGCATTAATTGACGACCATACAATTACATTTAAAGGTCAGTCAATAATTGCCGTTAAATGTTCATTCAATAGAATAATCATTAGTTTTACGTCAAATCCTAAACGTCACTTAGATTAAATGTTTATAAAACTAGACAAGCGGTTACTCAGTGTTAACCGTAAATTTCATGGTATGCAATAAATACGTGTATGATCCTGCATTAATGAAATTATTAATAACAATTTTTGATGCTGATTGACAACTGAGCTCGATGGTGAAGGAAAGCGTGAGGTGTGCAGGTCGTACCATTGATAAATTAAAAATATGTTTATCGTTTTGCCGGACGTTGTGTCAAAGTCTTTTCATATAGAAGTACTGCCCTTTGGAGTTGAATGTTTATTGATTGCTACTTTTTATAAGATTTAAATACTTAACATTAAAATCTTTAAGTATTTAATAGAATATTAAACTGTTTATATTTAATTCATAGATTTGTAATATCCGAATCTGAAATCATTAATTGATTTTTTTGTTACACTATGTGACGTATTTTTATTAAAAATTTTGTAATATTTTTTTATTACTTATACAGAAGTGAAGTAAGTAATAAAATACTTAATTGACTTTTATTCAGAGTCATGATAATTTACGGGAGATGGTCGGCTTTAGCACACAAGTGCCGGAACTTACAAAATTGTTTTGGCATCGTTAAATGATATTATCAAAATATTGTCAAAATGAATGAACGAGAAAAATCTTATAAAAATATTTGAAACTGGCGTGCCATGGTGGACTATCCCCATTTCTTTTATTAGAAATGAAATTAGATTGTGGTCTAAATCTAAAGGAATCTTTCTGTATTATTATTTAGTAGTTGCAACTCTTCATATTTAAAAAGCCATTTTTATGCAAGTTTATGACAATAATTTTTGAAGTGATAAATCGTAAATACCTAGATAAATTTTCAAACAGTTGATTGTAACTAGACAATTCCCAGAATGGCAAGAAGTACTATATGGCCTGCGGCATCGCGTGTTGTGCTAATGTGTTACATTGCGTCGGTGAGCGTGTTGCGTGCTCGAGCACGTATCGCGTTTAATGTCCGACTTCTCTTATTATTTTTTACGACTATAGCATATATGGTATTATCCGATGTACATATGAATACTCTGAGTACTCTATCGACTTAAGCATTTTGTAGGATATTCATTGTTCTATATTGGTCTGTGGTCAGGAAAATAATATGCCTCAAAAACGTAACTTGTAAAAAAAACCAAGTCTCGCAACTCAGTTCTTCTACCGTAAAAAGTTGTGAGATCCATGTAATACCAAGTCGGTTAATTTATTCAGTGCCTACTTAAGGGTACTTCTGTTTTAAGTTATTACGTAATTAGCTAACCTAACAACATCTTGTGACAATATCAATGTTAAAAATCTTTTATGTTTTAAATAAATAGATTGACTTTGTATTTACATCAATGTTAGAAGTAACATCTACATTTATCCTCGATTAAGAATAAAAAGGCAGATGCGTTGTCACCCCTGAGGACTAAGATGCAACGATATGATGCAGAATATATATAATCCCGTCTCCAGTTCTTTACACTCACCATACTGCTGCTGAAGATCAGATTCATTTATAACGTTAATTTATAGGGAAAAGAACACAACGTATATAATGTTGTTTTACAATTGGCTGAGTTGTTGTGACATCAGAGAATCTATAGGCTTATATTGACGATCTACAGATGGTAGAGCTCGAGACTCGACTGGGGAAACTTTCCACTCTCACCGAATACCAGCGTAAAACAGCAGCATAATGCTGCTGTAAAACTTAAGGAGTACTTACTACTCTAAAACTAACTACTCTAAACTTATGGACTACGATTCTGTATTTTGATTTTGAGTCTTATAGGGGATATACACATTAGCTGTGGACTAAGTATTTGTTTTCCATATTATTTGTATACAAAAAAAATCTGTGCCTAATGCCGGCTCTTATTGACACTGACATAGGACGGAATAATAACATAGTACATATATCTTATTTCATCGACCTGTAACATTTCAGAGCCATTTAAATCACTATTGACTGGGTGACGAATATAACGTATACAACTTAAATATAAAACAAATGTGTTTAGTCGAAATTACTTCTTTTTTGTAGTCGGATCATAATAGTCATGTAACAGATATTACTGTAGGTAATTGTTAACTGCAATTTTAAGTTCTGATTTGACACGTGGTCAGCGGTAAAGGAAAATATCGTGAGAAAATCTGCACGTCAGAGGAATAAAACATTTCGTGGATATTTGAAGTCCGCCAACGTCAACACGCACTGTAATAGCGTGGCGAACAAATCGCTACACAACATGTTCGCCAAGAACGTAACGCGAGCGTAGGCAAATTGATACAACGCGAGTGCTACAGTCTACATCTTGGCCAAGTTTGGATGAGTGAACATACTAAACCAACCAACTAACGTATGTACACGATTTGCCGAGTGCAGGCGAGCGCCTTTGATTTGTGCAGAAAAACCGACACTGTTCCGAAGTGAGACGAACCGTGACAAGGTATCCCTAGTGGTGGCAAGGCACGCCAAACGAACCGTATACACATTGGCGCTTGCTTGCACTAGGCCAGCTAGGCGAACGACGACGAGCAACGGCGAGGCTAGGGCTATAAATGGGATGTGGGTAGTGGGCTGTCTATACGCTTGTATACGTATATTATAGTTTGTACTCGCCTTCGCTCGGTCAACATGTATAGCTGGCATTAGAGAGGGCTTGTAGTCGGTAGTGGCATTAACTTTGACTTTAAGTACATATTACATATATATGTGAGGTAAACAGATATTACTATAGTACCTATTCAAATAACATTGCATAGGTGTGATTATTACCGTTTTATTGTTTTCATTTATGCGACGTAAGATCAATTTGACGTTAATGTGTATTTGTGTTTTGTAAATATTGTTTGTAATTCTATACATTAGCTGTGTTTGTGAAAAGAAGAAAAAAGTAAATGTCACGTCGTATTTAAGCCGTTTATAAAGGCCATTACATTCTATCACGGAACACTAATGTGAAAACAGCTTTACACCGTGTTTAAGATATTTAATTACATTAGATTCAAGTTGAATAAATCTTATGTTACAGATTTCGATGCATTTACCATTACTTATATTTAACTTTTAACTTTCGATGTTTCGGTCATTTAGCAATGCTTCAAACCGCCGCCGATATGTATATATGTATTATATTAACTTCCCGTATATGAGATGGACCAATCGGCGTACGTGAGATCTTTTTAGCCTTTTCCACTATACGACGAAATTGGGTGATAGAATCTTGGTTTAATCTAATCATTAGACTAACCGGATAAATAATTTTATTTTAATGTATCCGGCTATTGGTATTTCTTTTTTTTTATAAAAATATAATTGAGGTTTATCTGGCTACAACTATGACAGTCGATTGCGGTTGGTCTAAACTAGGTGCTTTTGATTTATTTATGTTGATTCAAAAGAAATATTACTCTTTATTATGAATTACCTATGTATTTTAGGCAAAGCCCAAATAGTTTAAATTTTCACCACTCCATGGGTTGAATAGTTGCCTCAAGGTAATGCCTTGTATATTTTTTATTTTTTTAATTACCATTTTTTACTGTAAAAAGAAATTACCTAAACTATCGGCGTCCTTAAGCTTGGAACCGGGCGGCAGGGAACAAGCTTCAGAGGAGGAAAACACAAGCCCTGCTTAATAGTTAGTTCAGTTAGTATGCAAAGTTTCATGATCTTATTTAAAGTATTTTATGAATAACAGCGGTTCATTAGCGGTTCAGTTTGGAGGTAACTTTAAATTTTACTTTTAAAGTTACCTCCAATTTGAATTAAGTTTTACGGAATCATGTTTTCGTCTAACATAGTACTTAACATTAATCCTCAACCTTACCACACATTTATTTCAAAATTAATGCTGCAATATTTTCGGCATAATGGAGGATCTTGCTAAGCCATTTGAGGTTATATTTCCCCTTAAGTCCGCCATTTGTGTTCTTTTACGTGATAATAATAATTATAAATAATTTTGTTAAAATTGTAGTAGTAAAATTGTTTTATTTCCAATTACACACGTTTTACATACAGAAACAAATATGATATTTAATAGATAAAATATATATATTACAAATAAATAAAGTAACAACAAGACTAATAAAAATAACATGAATTAATGAAAATTAAAGCTATGTGTACATTAATAATGTAGAATCTACAAAAGAAAAATTGAAAAGTCAAGTTTATAATACCAGCTACCTGCCTGAACTAGGTAAAGTACCTGTGTTTCAGACCATCACTTACACTATGGGTTTAATAATATAGGCCACTAGATAATTTAAATAATTAAACTATGTTATATTATAAATAAAATAACTAAATAACAATTATTTGTCACCTACAATTGATACAAAACTATTTTATAATTAACATTAAACGAAGTAACAGAAAAGTTGTTAGCTATAAAACTATTTTATAGCCAACAACTTTTCTGTTATTTCGTAATTTAATTTATTCAGAAATTATCTTACAATTATATTACATTTCTTAGAGATTATTATATCTTTAGTGACTTGTTTAATTTAATTTATTTAATTCAAAAAAGTTGAGCTTGTTATATAGAAATGGTCCTAAAGGTATGTTAAATCTGTTCACAAATGCGTGTTTGGTTTGAGGGTTTACACAAGTCCATTCTTCTACTGTCTATGAATTTCAAGTTAAATAGAAGTTCGGTATGTTTTAATATGATGATCAGTATAAAAATTGACGGACTTTTAGTACACTACATGCCAAATAAATATGATGTGTAGGAAACATGAAAGAACGGAAACTGGCTACCTTCAGAACTGCTCTCTGAGCACGTTCTAGTGAACGATTAGCGGGAAGAGAACAGTGATTGCGATATCCCCTCTAAACCTTACCCTCATACCTTGGTCTCATAATTTGTTCATGGGAGATCTTTTGTCTCACTAAAAGATGTTATATTATCACTTTGTTTAGCAGTGAACACGTAAGTGGGAAGTGAATATTATGAAATGTACTAAATTAAGTTAATTTTGTTGTCACATTTCGCCTTTTTTTCATACACCTATTTCATTCTATTTCTGCACCCAAGGTAGAGTAACGGAGAATTCACCCCCAGCCATTGATTTCGCATACATTATATGAGTACTTTTAAGTAGTTTTAACAGACACTGGCCAGTTGTAATTTATTTTGTAATTATGATTCATAATCATCATCACAGCCTATAAAAGGCCACTGCTGAACATAGGCGTCCCCCATAAATTGCCTCATAGGAGGAATTTGTGAAAATTTACAACTAATTTTTTATTTTATAATTACTAGTAATTACAAGATTTCTGAGCCGCGTCTACGTTTTCGAGAGTAATTAGTAATTACGAATCATCTCGCACGCAGACTCGACGACATCCAGCCTTCCGAACAAGCCGGTTTCTGAAAAGCCTTCAGTACCATAGACCACATATATACTCTGCGGCAAATTGTGCAGACGATCGAAGAGTACAATCTGCCACTTTGTCTTGCGTAAGTTGACTATGAGAAAGCCTTTGATTCCGTCGAAATATGGTCGGTCTTACAACCCCTTCAGCGGTACAGGTTGACTGTCGGTATATCGAAGTGCTGAAGTGTTTATATCGCCGAAACTGTTCACGCTGCATTGGAAGACGTTTTTAAGATGCTGAACTAGAAAGGATACGGTATTAATTTCAATGGTGAGTATATCACTCACCTGCGATTAGCCGACGATATAGTCCTTATGGCAGAATCGCTGGAAGACCTATGCACTACGCTCAACGACCTCAATAGTTTCTCCCAACAGATAGGTCTTAAGATAAACATGGACGCTACATACACTGCGCTCAATGACCTCAATAGTTTCTCCAAACGACGGTTAAGTCATGTTTAATGTCCATGTCACACCTACGCCGGTAGTTGTTGGGAGCACTAAGGTTGAAGTTGTTGACGAGTACGTTTACCTGGGACAAATAGTCCGATCAGGTAAGTCCAACTTTAACCGAGAGGTCAATCGACGGATTGAACTCGGCTGGGCAGAGTTCGGGAAATTATGACACATCTTCTCGTCAGGTATACTCGACATCCTGAAAACGAGATTGTACAACCAGTGCGTGTTGCCAGTTCTGATTTATGGATCTGAGACGTAGTCCTTCACTGCTGGCCGTATGGAGACTCTCAAGGTAGCTCAGCGAGCTATGTAGAGAGGGCTATGCTCGGGGATTCTCTGTGTGATAGACTTAGAAATGAGGATATCCTCACTAGAACCAGAGTGACCGACAGCAGTAGCCCAACGCATTAGTAAGCTGAAATGGCAATGGGCCGGCGATATAGCTCGAAGAATCGACAACCGATGGGGAAACAAGGTTCTCGGGTGGCAGCCTCGTACCGGTAGGCGAAGTGTAGGGCGACTCCCCACTAGATGGAGTGACGACCTGGTAAGACATGCAGGAAGTCGATGGATACAGGTGACACAGGACTGTGCTTTGCGGCATTCCTTGGGGGAGGCCTATGTTCAGCAGCGGACTTGTGTAGGGCTCTAACGGTGATGATGATAATGCCAAGTAGAAATACGAATGTTCCAATTCCTAATTTCCCTCCACACTTCTTACGAGATAAAGTGAAAATCGTGTTTCATTGAAAAATTAATTTATGTCGTGAACATTTTCGCGCGATAACTTTTTACTATTTCAAGTTTCGCCTTAAACCGGATGTATTGATAGATTTCAAATAGCATTTATGAATAAATGCCTTTTTAAGGCAACCGTGTACCACTGGTATAACAAATTTCAGCACGGTCGACTAACTTTGAGAGATGGAGAAAGTAGTGGACGCCATTTGAAGGCTGTTACGCAGGAAATCGTACTAGCTGTAAATATTTTAATTGAAGTCAATAAGCAAACTACGTATGAATAGATTCAGCACATATTATAGATTGGATCCGGAAAGCATTCACCATATTCTACACAAACGCTTTCACGTAAAGAGGTTAGTTTCACTTTTATCGATGCTTAGAAGCGTGTTGTGGATTTATCAAAACGTTCCGAAAACAAAGCGTTAAAAGCAAAATTGAGTAGCGCAGGGAGGATTTTGATCCTAGTTTTACTTTGACGGGGTATATGGTGCCAATTTTTTTTCCGAAAATTTGAAAAAGTAGCAACATAAAAGGAGGTTTATACACGGTACATTTATACGTGGTAGAGCCATGCTGCAGTTATATTAGTAGTATAGTTGTAGCACGAATGGGTCGGCTCGACCGGGGAAGGACCACGCTCTCACAGAATACCAGCGTGAAATAGTAGCTTAATGCTGCTGTATTTCGTATGGTGAGTGTAGAGAACCGGAGACCCTTTTTACTGGAAACGAGGCATTCTATCTTAGTCCTCACGGGTGACAACGCATCTGCATTTTGATTCGTAATCGAAGGTAGATGTAGATGTATATGAGCCACAGCAACTACTTACCATCAGGTGGACTGTGTGCTCGTTTGTCACCCTATCGTATAAAAAAAAAGAAAAAAAAGGTATCAACAACACTGTACCGAGTGTTATACTTCCTTGTTAGGGAATAAAAATATTTTAATTTAAAATTTAAGGATATACAATAGCATCGAGTGTTAAGTGGGCATATTTCACTGTTATACCCAGTGGTAGAGCAACGCTGCAGCTATACTATAGTTGTAGAACGAATGGGTCGGCTCGACCGGGGCAGGACCACGCTCTCACAGAATACCAGCGTAAAATAGCAGCGTTGTAGTGCTGTGTTTCGTATGGTAAGTGTAGATAACCGGATACCCTTTATAACCCTATGGTGACAACGTATTGGTATTTTGATTCTTAATTGAGGATAAATGTGGATATCTATGGTTCTCAGCATGTACTGACCATCAGGTGGACTGTGTGCTCGATTGTTACCTATTGCTATAAAAAATGTTGAATAAAACGTCTGATGTAATTTATCCGCCAACCGACTGATCTAACGAAAGTCATTAGATCTTTCAGGCATTTCCCTTGGACCCCTTTTATAACAAAGAGGGGATGATGGATTAGCTTACACCGTCACCACACTTTTTTTCAGAAATTTTTTCTCTATTATAAGTTCATAAGCCAGTGCTTGACTACTATCCCAATTGATGGTAAGTGGTAATGCAGCCGAAGATGGTAAAATGCACTGTGCTAAGTACATAGCTTAACAAAAGCCTATTAAGTGAAGACATATTATCTTGTCTTCTACTATCTACTGCTACTATCTTGTCTTAAAGACTTGACGAATCACTTAAAGAATTATTCTACCTATTTACTGTACGCGTTATAAAAGACGTAGCAATACAAATTTACAAATCTTTAATTGATATTCTAATGATTAAAATGGAATGCCTTATTATCGAACCATTCCTGCTGTAGCTGTAATAAGGATACAGAATGGTTCTATCGGTTACAAAAGGTAAAAAGATTTATAACTCCTCCAGGATATTTAATGGTCGCCACACTCAAAACAAAAAAAAAATACAAATGCGTTGTCATGCGATTGTGGCTTTATGGTTGTACTTTAAGTACACAACGGAAATATATTTTTATGACTTTCTCATAACCTTTCGATTCGTCAGTAGTCTGTGACGTCAACGCAATCATTTCTATTTCAAGTAACAATGACTTCAATAATTTATTGCCTTATTGAAGTTTTTATTGTTTGATAAGCTTCTTTTTCAAACTGTGATGTGGACATAATTAATAAGATACGGTTCAGGATTTAAACCTTCATTGGATACAAATATTTAAAAGGTAAAACACATCATTAATTTATTCCTCACAGTCTATCAATGTCCATAGTTGAGATACAATCCTCCACATTTGCCATTGTTGCCAGGCTTGGTGAACGAGGCGTCAACTGAAGTTGTTTATAATATTTTGAGAGATGCTGCTGCCTATGGGTATGTTCCAAAATGTTTCCAGTATACTGGCGAATGCAAATGACGTCATTAATTGACGCCGTCTTCCACCATATTCGATACAACGAATCACCACCACACTAGTAACCACGCCATATTGGCGTCGATTTATGACGTCATTTGCATTGGCCAGTGTACTGGGTTGTATTTCGGAACATATCATATATCTGGTTGCATTTCCCTTTGTCATTTCTTACGACACGCACGAGATGGTGAGGGAAAGTCTATCGTCTCTTACGTCGAGAGTTCGCGGCAGACAACACGGTAGAATAAAACACGATCAATGTATTGTACTCCTAAGATCTTTGTTCTATTTAAAGCCATGGTTCGCGGTGGTCAAATGTTCGACTGTGGCGATGCGGATTGTAGAATCGATTGGCGAATAGAAAAGTATAACAGATACTTTCGAAAAATTTGAGCTATTCAGAACGTCTTACTGCGATTTGTTTGATTTCTTTTTTTATTGACTTTCGCTGAAATTGTATTTAGATCAAAGTATAGGTCATTGGTTACAGCCTATGTACGTCCCACTGTTGGGCACAGGCCTCCTCTCTTTCCGGAGGGGATTATGGTGCAATTAGTGCGAGTTCTCGGGCATATAATATAAACATAACGCATTGAATCTTCGAAATAATTTATTCTTTAGACATGCAAGTATTCCTCACGACACAACTACACCACCGAGCACGTGTTAAACAAATTATGTAACGCATTTTTCTAATGAGTGTGTTGTTTTCTTGTCGAGCAATTACGTTCCAATTTTTCCAGGTCGGAATGTTTTTAAAACTTATAACACGCTGCCACGACACTGGAGAAACTCCTACAGAGTTGGTTACGGTTTTAAATAAAAAAAAACGAAAAGACTGTCAGTCAAGGATACGCTGCTGGTTGTGAAATATTTGTAACCGATTTCTACATCTAAATAGTCCATAATTCTCATCTTTTTCATGCGTGTAATGAAGAATGAACTGTATTTTCTTGCTTTTTTTGTTACCCTAATTTATTTTAAATATTTTAATACAACTCTCGACGTGTTGAAGGCAAAGGACATTAATAGTATTTACGCGTGTTAAGATTAATTTAAACTTCAAAAAGAACTTATTACTCAAAAAGTAAAATATGTTTCTTTGATTTCAACACATCTAGTAAGTGAGTAACTTGCAATGAAATACCACTAAAATACTTTTAGTTTCTAACTTTATTTATTAAGTATTACAATTAGTATTTTTGTTAGTAGTTGCAAGTTACCTTCAATTCCATCTTCCAGGTCGCTCAGGATGCCTTAAATCCCCTGATCATTGTTATGTTGAAAAATTAAAAAGTAAACTTGCTTGTTCCAGATGTTAGACACCGAATGAGGGCACTGGCGTCCTGAGCGACCTGCGGAGCGGGGCCGATTCAACACAACGAAGATCTAAACTGAAACACTACACATCAAGATATTAAAAAACAAGATGGCTGGCTCTACCGTGTTAGATATTAAAGTCTTAATTTAATGTTTCGAAATGAAAAAAAAAACTATTGTAATTTAGGTCATAGAAAATCTAAACGTTAATCTTGCGTTATCTGTAATTCATTGTTAGTTGATTAGTATTACAGATGGTGACTTTACGCAAGTTTATTTTTTTTAATAGAAGTAAAAGAAACAAATGAGCATAGAGCATACAGTCCACCTTATGTTAAGTGGTAATGTCGTCATAGATGGTGATGGTAATGTCGTCATACAAACATTGGCAAAACTTAACGAAAACCTTTTTTTTCCATACCTTGCAGATGTTATAATCAGATATCTTTATTTAAGTAGTGTGTGTGTGTACCGTGTGTTAGCGGTTTAAGAGAACCCATCCACCCATTTCAATAACGCCGTGGATCTCGTAGGAGGCGACTACGGGAATAGCTAGAACATAGTTTTACGACAGCCGTAAAATACCTAGAATGGTGATGAGGAACAGCTTCAAAGGTGCAAGCGTCTGGTGCAGCTATCGTCAATCTACCTACCAAACGTGATGATTAAGTTGAATCCTGCTTATGGTGGTAGAGGCCAATGTCCAGCAGCAAATTATTACGGGCTGATAAAGAAAAAAAGAAAAAGAAGTTCCGCATTAACTAACTGCATATCAATTGTTGGTACCACCTGTTGTGGTCCGATAGTTACTTGTGGTTCATCACCAAACAATTTTTAGAAAATCCCAACTTACCATCAAATATATCTAATCATATTTTAATCAAAAATATTCATTAACTCTTTTTCCGACTTTTAAGATTTTTTCCTGGAATGATTTAAACATTGAAGCGTGGAGCTATTTTTGCTTACTTAAAATACCGCTCCTAATAGTTCCCCCTCTACGTCATTGATTGCATTAGATTTTCAATTTTAAGGTGAACATCTAGATCCTTATCTACCGTCTATTGCTCAGTAGTTTAGTTGCCGGTTGCATTTTAGCATCGTTCATGATTTCTTCTTTTTAAAGATTTTCACAAACAAACCCCAGATTTCTTATGTACGTCGAAATAACCATGAATTTAAATTCATTAAACGTTTAGTCACGGAAATGATCGTCTTAAGTTATTAAATACATTTCAATAATTAGAGATAAGCCGAATATGGATTTCACCGAGCACGAATATTCGGCCGAACGTTCGGTTAAACTTTTACCGAACCGAATATTCGGCCGAACATTATTCGACAGGATCACCTCGGTACCTAACCAATTTATGCCGAAACTTGTTACCATAAAGCGCGCAGGATTAGCGTCGAGCTCCCCCGCAACACCTGATATGTTATTGCATCATCTCGTACTGAACAATTGCTTATTTTTTGACTATTTTTTCAAAAAAAAAAAAATATTCTTAACAAAAATTGATAATATTATGATAAAAATGAGCGGCAGGAGATCTACTATTTGGACTATTTTAGAGAAACTATCGACCAAAGTAAAGTGTGTGTAAATGTTTTTTGTATGATTTCAAAAAAAATTATCAAGCTTTTTATTTGCTATATTTGGAAATAAATCCATAGTGCCTCAAAAACATAACGCTATATAAGTAGATTTTACCCATAAATATACTATAGTACCATAATACTTTCAACAGTAAAATTATGAAAGAGATGGCATTACTCAATTCGTACATTTCAATACAGTGGACATTGGAGTACTACTTTAACGAATTTTTGGTGATTTTGCCGATTATTCGGCCGAATACGAATATTCGGTAAAGCTGCAGAATATGCCGAATACCGAATATAAAACGAATATTCGGCCCATCTTTACCAATAATGTCGTACTCACTTTGAATGTGGTCATTTTACGGTATAATAAGCTTGTAGTCTGTCCGGGTTATCTTGTCATCAGATAAGTAATATTAATATAGTGTAAACAAAGTAACGCCGTAATTTGGTACATTTCTTTTAAATAAGGAAATGAAAACTTGATTTTTTCATAAGTATTTTTCCTACATTAATTTTTTCCGCCGCTTCTTTACTAAGAACGACGTGCTTGCACAGATTTTTGTGCGTGAGTAATTCAGATTCCCGACACCTCTCATAACAACATAAACATTAATTTTTCGATTTCCCTTTATGTTGCATTATGTTATATTATGTTAATATGTATTATAGACGAGTTAAGTTATTTTTAAGTGTCTAAGTTGGTTTGTAGGAGGAAATCTCTGTAACTGCTGATCCGATTCTGAAAACCGATGATGATTCACTGATACGGGGAAGGGGTCAAAAAGTGTTTCGGGAAGAGGTCAAAACATGAAATTAATTTTCCTTTTCGATATACTCTCCGCCTTTTTAGACCGTTTAAACAAATTAATTATAATTTTGAAAAAAAAAAAATGTTTTTATATTGCAGAAATTGCCGACTTCACTTCTTCGTCATCTGTAAATTTCTTTCCCTAAAGCTCTTTTTTCATATTTGGGAACAAATAATAATCCGAAGGGGCCAAATCTGGACTATAGAGAGGTTTAAAGTTTCGAAGCAGAATTTGTGAAACGACTCTTGTGAATTTTCTCACTAAGTAAAAAAAACGCACCCGTGTTTATTTTCTTTTATATATATATATATATATATATATATATATATATATATATATATATATATATATATATATATATATTAATTTAATCAAGACACGAAACTCAATTTTCTCCATGGTAAGTGTTTACTTCACGATCGACTTGTTTATCCTGTGATATCGCAAAGGGTAATGAACTGGTCTGGCTGAAACTAGATATTTATTTAAAAAAAAATAATTACAAAAAACCCCCCTCGCCTCTCTAACCCCTCCCATTCGTAAACACTTTAACCCGCCCTCGTAGGAAGCTACAATATTCTCGAGTGATATAGCTTTGACTCATTGTGATAAAAAATATAATGAAATCAGTATTATAATGAGTATGGAGTTTAAGAAATAAAAGCTGACTGGCCGTTTATTAGCCTTCTCTGACAAAACGGTTTGATATAAATGAAGACAGAGTATTGCAACGCAATAGCGGGACTCTCGTCAACGCAATGTTCTAAGGCCGAGGAACATACCTCAATATCACGCGAATTTCCTTTTTGTTTTAGAATGTTGTCTATAATGAATTCTAGTAAAGCGAAGTCTCCAGTATTGTTTTTATTACATTTTTAATTTAGTTTAATTTATATCTTATTTCAAATCAAATGCAGCTATTGATAGGTTAATTATATTTATTAATGTTATATATAAGTTAAATTAAGGTTAATACTACTACAAGCAATAATAAGGTATTATGGTTACGATTCTCATTAAATTATTTTTAAATATAATATATTATTTCATTGTGTTATAAAAGACTTTCTAACTACTAATTCAGTGTTTAAGTGTTACTGAATGACTATCTTAGCACATTCCTTTTAAAAGTGATTCCTTTGTATTTTAGTGTTATACATATTAAATTTAATCAATCAAGAATAACAAAGAATAAGACATATCAGTTTTTAGATTTTAGATTTCTATTTGTTATTGTTTTTATTGCAATATTTTAATGTAATTTACCAAAATTGATTCTTGCCTTGTCTTGTGTACATTTAGCATTAAGTTGTTTATTTATCGTTTATTATTACTTGTTTACAATCATTATGATTATTAATTAGTTTTGTTACAGTTAATATGTTATTTTTATTCATTTTAAATCATGATTGTCAGTAATGACATTCAGTGACGTCAAATATTGGATTCAGATTATCATTGCTATGTAAAATGTCATTCGTGTATGTATGGTAAATAAATTTTATGGATCGTTTACGTAACTTGTTTATTTATATAACTGTACGAGTATTTATAAAAATCGAACATCGAATAGCGTTTTAGAGATCTGCTTCGTAGGTATTATTAGGCTGTTCAGAAATATACCTATGTTTAAAGTAGTGATGCAACGAATACTAATTTTATAAGTACGAATACAAATATCAAATCTAATATTCGGCGAATACGAATACGAATATCTCGCCATGGTAATAAAAAACTAATTTATTTGATGATTTTATATTGTTCTAATTATTAAAATTTACAACAGGCAAAACACTATTTATAAAACGATTTCTTTTTTCAGTCTTAATGTTCCCAGTCGTTAAAATTGGAGGCGACTGTACATAGTTTCAGTGAAAAATAGTTTGGGCGAGTTTTTTCAGCTTTGGAAAATGGACATCTTCTCGCCAAATAAACAGCCAATGGATCAGAGGCAAGATTTAAGACGTAGACGTATTATTGGGATTGCTTGAGATAATGTTGTCGATTCTTTGCTCAGCTCTTTAGTAGCTTCTTCAAAATTGGCCAGAATACCAATAATTTGGCTCATAAGGGCCCATTGCCTTGCTGTGATTTCATGACGACAATTTGGTAGAGATGGTAAAACATCTTGTATCGCTATGCGTTGTTCATGTAATCTCTTCAACATCTGATATGTTGAGTCCCATCTAGTTTCAATATTGAACTTGAAACAAAACATATTTCGGTATATTGTTAGCTTGTTGAAAATCTGTCAGTTATTGGAGTGTTAAAAAATGAATAATAACTCCCCTGCCCTTGTGTAGCCGTTGTTGTGGCTTAGGGTCTACTCGTATGCACACGTCGTATCTATTACGCGCGGACGATGCTTCAAAGTTTTCAAAAGTCTGTCAGTAATTAAAGTTACGTATAAAAATATTAGTTTTTAAATCTTTAAGATTAGTATTCGTCGAATACGAATATTCGGTTAATATCTATTATTTGGCGAATACAAATATTCGTATTCGTATTCGTTGCATCACTAGTTTAAAGAAATAACAAGTTATATCTACTTAATTTAATTAGTAGTGCCTGTTTACTCATAACGTTCTATTTGATAATGTGATGATGTCAAGAACCACCAAGCCTCATACGTGGTAGAACCATGCTGCAGTTATATTAGTAATATAGTTATAGCACGAAAGGGTCGGCTCGACCGGGGAAGAACCACGCCCTCACAGAAAACCAGTGTGAAATACTAGCTTAATGCTGCTGTGTGTCGTATGGTGAGTGTAGAAAACCGGAAAATTCCATCTTAGTTCTCACCGGTGACAACGCATCTGCATTTTGATTCGTAATCGAGGACAGATGTAGATGTCTACGTGCCACAGCAACTACTTACCATCAGGTGGACTGTGTACTACCTGTTGTCACCCTATCCTATAAAAAAGGCTATATTTTATTCGAAAACCTTGGAGATTTTTAGAAGTTTATAAAATAAATAAATCTTCTTATCTAAATAATGACTATTTTTTAAATGACGCCACATTAATAGATAATGTCCTGCAGACTGAATTTTGGTCACGGCGGCTAGTCTCATCGGAGACTAACCATCAGCGCAGGACAGGATTATAGCACCCAAGTGTATGCGCAAGCACAGGTGCACTCTCTATTCCCTCCGATGGGACGGTAAATCGACAGATCAGGCGCAGGACCAACGGCTTTACGAGCTTTCAGAGGCAAGGGAGTGAGACACCGCCAACTTCCTTACTCCAGACAGCTACTGAGAATTTCTGAATGGAAAAACTCAATACCCGATTTTTTTTGGCCAGACTCGAGGTTTGAACCCTAGACCCTCATGATCAGCAATCTCACTACTACAACCACTAGACCAACGTGGCAGTCACATTAATACAATAACAGATACGTACTACCTAGGCGAAGCCGGAGCGGGTCGCTATTTTTTAATAATAGTAAGCATCTGGTTGTAATGCTTATGATGGATGATGTGGCTTGCGATGCTGTGTTTGACGGCTCCGTAGCGCAGTGGCTTAGCAATAAGTTGCAGCGATAAGGGCCGCGGGTTTGAATCCCGCACGGAACAAGTATTTATATGGCCCACAAATTATTGTTCCGGATCTTAATGTTTGTCATATCGTTACAGAAAATACTAGTGTGAAATAAAAAATCTATCATCGATTAAAATTAAATATCAGATGTGTGACTACTGATAACTAAAATAGAATTACCAGTAAAACGGGCCACCGGTTTTCTCCACTTATCATACAAAACACAGAGGTATTTTACGATCGAGCCGACCCATTCGTGCTGCAATAATAATATAGTTACATCGTGGCTCTACCACGTAAAGAACTTCAGATTAGTTCTTCTCTTCTGTGCTGTAAGGGTCCTAGATGGTAATTGGTAATAAACAAAATGCTTTGTTACCCGACTGCTAAGGAAGGCCTATGTTTTTCTCACAAATAACAAAATGGCGGATTTTTGGCACGCATAATACGTTTATAAAAATAAATAACCAAAAAATCAATATAAAGGTAATGAAAAGGAGATTACAAAAACATGTATAAGTGTGGTATATATATATGTTTAAATTTAATTAGGAATAATAAATTGGTTTTAAAAGTTTTGTATAGCGTAAAAATTTAGTTCAATAAGAGTGTGTCGGGGCACTAAAAAGTCTAAAACAAAACAAATACGTAAAAAAATCAAAAACCCGACTTCAAAAAAGACAATTGAAAAATAATGCACTAAAAAGACTGAAACAAGATCGAGAATAGAAAACGAAATTAAAATAAATTATAAACAAAATAAACTCATATTAAGTGGAACCCGTTAATTTTCTGTCTGTAAATTTGCAATTAGGTCTCGCCTGCTACTAATCTTAATTCAAGTATTTAACTTAGGCTTTCAGCTCATAATACAGTCCGTTAAATCGAAGTAGAGTTTACTTTGTTTATAGTTTACTTTCATTTTGTTTTCTATTCTCAATCTTCGTATCTCTCAATCTATTTTCAATCAGTGGCAGTCTCGTAGCGGTAAGCGACGTGTAGTGCGCAGCCCACTAAACCTTGTAAGAAATGCAGGAAGTCGATGGATGCATGCACGGCTCAGGACCGTGCTTCGAGGCGTTCCTTGGGGGAAGCATATGTTCAGCAGTGGACTTGTGAAGGGCTGTAATGATGATGATAATGATTCTCAATCTTGTTTCGGTCTTTTAGTGCATTATTTTTAAATTGTCTATTTTGCAGTGGGGTTTTAGATTTTTTAAATTATTTATTTTATTAACTCTTGCCTTGATGAGTCTCAAATGTGTACCACCTGTGTGTATATTGTAGAATATGGCAGGCATTTTAATTTCTCTCTGTTCGAAACAACGAAATTTTACTTTATATGCGTCTCAGATACCTGAACAACGAGACACGTGTACCTTCTGACTAATTTGTAGAGGCTAAGTAAAAGTGCGTAAAAGTCAACAACGTATGGATGAAAGCCGTACGTAGAGTATCATAACAGTCGTCCTGTTATAAATGTTGATTTCCACTGGAATTCCAAACTTTAACCATTACAGAGGTATTCTAATGATGTGATTATGATAACTCTCCGAAGCTGCTGTTTTTAGTAAACTTTGCTATAAAATTAAGGATAGGCGTTTTATATAAAGTTAACCTTACAGGTGAAAGGTTCTCGAGTGGCAGCCTCGTACCGGTAGGCGTAGTGTAGGGCGACCCCCCACTAGATGGAGTGACGATCTGGTAAGATATGCAGAAAGTCGATGGATGCAGGTGGCTCAGGACCGTGCTTTGTGGCATTACTTGGGGGAGGCCTATGTTCAGCAGTGGACTTGTGAAGGGCTGTAATGATGATGATGATGAACCTTACAGGACCAAATTTTCCTCGGCGGATTACCCTATTTTACACATAATGTTTACTTCGATTTACCTTGTTCTCTGCGGTGAAGGAGACCATCATGAGGAAACCTGCATGTCTGAGAAATACGAAAAAATATATTTCGAAGACATTGTGAAGTTCGCCAATACGCATTGGGGCAGGGCAGCGGACACTTTCTTGCCTTAAAACCCTCTCAGAAATGAGGGGAGGCCTGACCCCAGCCGTGGGACGTATAAAGGCTGTAACTTTTTTTAACACATAATAGAAAGACATAATATATTGTTTAAGCATTTTGTAGTAATACAATCAATAAATCGGTTTCTCGTTTCGAATCGGGTGCTCGTTTATCACCCTTTTTATATAAAAAAATGTGGTCTCTGTTACTCAGGACAAATAAAACGATTAATAAAAACCGCGTTAAAGAACAGATAGCTGATGTGACGAATCGACGACGCGGCGGTAAGTCTGCAGTCTGTGAACACGTACGAGATCGCCCCCGTTACTACATCAGATTTGATAGACCACAAATCCTCACTAAAGACAACCGATTCCTTTCAAAGATACTGCGCGAGGCTATTGAAAAAAAAAACCATCCCAATTTCAATGGAGAAGATGGCCGGGTGCTACTCTGCTTGGGATCCTATAATTAAGACGACACATCGAAAAGGCTATCACCGTACTGATCCGAGTGAATGCGTAATTTCTATAAAAACTTGAAAAAACGCCCTCATAAGGTAAATAGCGTAGCGCCCGCGACGAGTAAAAGCGCTTAGAAATTCTCAGAAACTTTAAAATATTTTTTTAAAAATTATTGATTTAAGTAATCAAAATAATGAGCAAGTAAATTACGAATATTGATGTTGTGAATATATTTGAGTGATTTCCAAGCATATAGATTAAGTAATTTCGTTGTAATTTCAACTATAGTGATTTTTAGAGGTGTTTTCGCAAATAATTATGATCGAGTCAAAATTATACAATCGTGTTTTTGAACAATCAAATTCAAGATAAAGACATGAATTCACCTATATCAAAATTTCACTTTCCTTAGTGGTGTCATAGTCTTTATACTAATCGATGAAAGGAGGTGCATTTTTTCACGGTGTCGCCTTAATAAAATGAAATCCCAACCCAAGCACACAACTGCAAAACTTCAAAATACTTTACGTTTATATTGCGTTGATCGGAACAGAAATTAATAATTTTAATCTGGAGTTAGCCGTGGTTAACTATGACATTGGGACGTCGAACACCTCAATCCATCCTGTGACCATGGGTGCTGTAAAGTGCTCGAAACGTCGGGAATATAAAATACGTTAATATACGCGATATAATCGGTAAAAACTAGTTTCATTTGAATCTCTATTTTATTTGAACTTATAACTTTAATATATTAAAATATAATTTATATTAAATATTATAGTCCTTTTTATTTTTTCTTCTTAATTTTTACTTGCGTTTTGTAAATTAGTCTCAATATTGTTAATAATTAAGAGAGAGCGAGATAGCACCAACACAGGTATTATTAGTTACTTACTGGGGATATCTCGTTTATTATACATGTAACTGTTTTGAGACAAATAAAACATTTTAATTTTCATTTTCATTTCATTTCACTCTTAAGCGGACTAGCGATTGCTGTTTGATTCAGTTTTACATTTACCATTAAAAATAAAATTACCTTAATAATGATTTCAATCTGTAAGAAAACATATTGCTATAAAAGTTACAGCAGGTGCCTCTTTTAATTTTCCATAAATTGATCTTTATGAGATATATATTTTTTTCCAAATTTTTTGTGATTGTATTAGAAGTGATACTCTAACCAATTTTGGTCGAATTTTTACCATTCCGCCACAGCCTCGTGTGGTGGTGAGTAGACAAATAGACACATAAGGCGTTTAGAGAATTAATTGCTACTAATATTATAAGTACGAAAGCGTATTTGTTTGTTTGTCTTCTTTCACGCAGGAACTGAGTAACGAATCTGTATAATTATTATTGAAGATATAGTTTATGGGTCGGAGAGTGACATAGGTTTATTCTAATTCCGCAAAAAATCAAGATTCCTATTAGAAAGGTCTTGGAATGGAATGTGTGTTATACATTGTCTAAGATTTTTCGATATGATGTCGTTTTCCTCCACGCGGGTGATGCCGCGGGCAAAAGCTACTATTCTATATTATAATATAATATTCACATTCGTTCTCTCTGAATTCGCCTGTCTCTTGTAAAAAAAGTTAAAATAAGTCTATAAAAAATAGGCGTGCAAAGCATGCTGGCTGTGCGACTTCACATGTCTTCGAAGTATTTTCATTTTTCATCATTAAAAACTGTAAGAAACAGTGTTGAGTGCTAGGAATACAGCAATGATAAGAACATTATAATAGTTGCGTTAGTGCGTCCACTCGGCTACCGATCTGATTAGATCATACAGTTATGTCGGCTCTAGTACGGGTCGGATTAGATCAGAAGTACTGCCCTATGAAATATTTTTTTTAATCTATTCTTTCGTTTTAAACAAAACCAAAGACACTATGCAATACATAATAGCATCGAAGACAAAGATATGCTCTTTTATTTTAAACCATAACCTGGCAATGTTTCTTAGAAAAAAAAAAAAGAAATCACTCTGAACTTTCGGCGTTCCACGTGTCGCTTTGATGAAGGTGCTCCGTCTTTTTTATAGGATTTTGTATTTGTGTCTGGACTAAAAACGAAAGTATTATACTTTTTTACATTTCTTGTAATATAGTAAACACGTAGATATATAATTTGTGGTATAAAAAGTGAAAAGTAAATTGCCAAAAGTACTTCAAAATCCGGAAGGCCCATTTTGGGGGTTGGGTCATAAATGTGTTATTTTTCGAATTCTCATTTATTTTTAATGTAAAATGTAAGTAAAAATAGTTTTCTTACATATTTCAAATAACGACGTTGTATTTATTTCAAATTCACACAAAGATATTTTTGAAATATTGTTCGAAATGTCATACAGATAAAATATTATTATTTTTTTTTTAATTTTTTAATATTTTAATACTTTGGTATGAGTAACGAATGGAAACACATAAAACATAAAATATACATATATACAAACATTTTCATATAAATTTCTCCAAAAACAAAAGTGTAGAATTCAAATTAGTAGTAATTTTGTCACTAAAATTGAAGTATATACTACAACTATGCTATATAGGGTATTTATGTATTTTATTACTATTTCTAGCAACCAAAAATAATTTTATTCGATAGTTTATACATTCAACAAGAATTCCTGTAAGTTTTATCCATAAATATGGTCTCAAAGTGAAAATATAGCAAAATTTGCAATATAGCAAAAAAATTTCTAACTTACAAATTTTCCCGCCATTAAGGTCCCGAGCGAACGGGAGTATAACATGTCGCGCGCTGTCAGAGCGACAGGAGTAGTATATAAACCCTAAGCGGGGTTTTCTCGCCTTGTCGTGAGGCACGTGGGAGGGCATAGTAGCCGTGGCTTGGTCTCAGTGTTTGTCGTCTACAAGGGACTACTGTTGTTCATCCCATGCAGGTTTCGGGCCTCGGGGTGTTCCCCATTACCCGGGTAATCCTCACAGCCCATTTCTATGGGCCGGTCCTGGGAGCCGTACGTTACACGACTTTGCAGGCAATCTGTTTTGGCGTATTGCGCGCCGCCAGGTAGGTGCTTCCGAAGGGTCAGCAGTCTCGAAGCCCCTCGGAGTCCCGCGGACATGGAGTCGACGTAGGGCCAATCCTGCCGACAGGTGTGCGTTCCTGATAGCAGCACTCCAGGCCTCTAGTGCTCCTCCCTGGCTCTAGGTTAAGGCCTGGTAGTTTCCTAGGCAGAAGTTGGCGTATCTCGCACCTCTGGGAAGGGATCTGCCGAAGGGTCAGCAACCTTCAGGTCCCGCGGAGACGCATCTAGACGTGGAGCCGAAGTCACCAACAGGCGCGCGCTCTCCTAGCAGCACGCCGGGCCTTCGGAGTTCGCTTACCAGCATAGTAGGTTATATGCAGCGTGGGGTATGTAACGTCCCGGGAGGAGCAGGGGCGTCCTCGAGGCTCGACGCAAGCCGAGTTGGCCCCACAGCACGTGCACCAACTGCGAAGCGACGTGCTGTATTTCTCCGATCCGGGCGGGAGCCGATAACGGACGGACGTGACCGGCTGCTAGCGCGGTCCGGACGCAACTCTGGGGCTTGGTCATTTACGGTGAATCAAGAGGAACCCACATAGCTGTCCCGAGGTAAAAGGCCGGTTAGCGGTGGCCACTTTAAGTGGGATTGGCGATTTTTTTATATAATAAGTGAGTAATTTTATATTGCGGCTCATAGAAATATGCGTCTATTCTCAACTAGAAATCAAAATGCACACGCGTTATCACCCCTGAAGAATAAGATGGAATGCCTCGTTTCCAGTAAAAAGGGTCTCCGGTTCTCTAGTTCTCTACACTAACCATACGCAACACAGCAGCATTGAGCTGTTATTTTACGCTGATATTCTGTAAAAGCGTGGCCCTGCTCCGGTCGTGCCGACCTGTTTGTGCTACAACCATAATATAGCTGCAGCATGGTTATATTACGTAAAGAACTTCGGATGTGTCTTAGTACACTGTGGAGAGAGGGATTTCCTCTCCTCTTTTACTACCGTCGCACCTGATGTGGAGTCGCGGGGAAAAAGTTTTGGTACGGCGATGCACCATTCGCCCTATCTTCCGTCACTCTAGCGGGCATTGGTGCGGCAGTATACACTTCGGTCGTGGATACTTACTTACGCAAGTTGTAACTAACAACCCGAACACTACGGCCACGTCTAGCAATACGCTTTACTTCTGCGCTTTCTATATTTTGTGCAAAACTCGTGTCTAAACTAAAAGTAAAGTAAAAAAGTAAAGTTATAGCCCATATACGTCCCACTGCTGGGAACAGGCCTCCCCTCATGTCTGAGAGGGTTTTAGGACAAGGCAGTGTCCACCGCGCTGTTCAATGCGTGTCGGCGAACTTCACATGCCTTCGAAATATTTTTGTATCTAAACTTACCGTGAGGGTAATTAAGAGATTTGCCGTGTAAGCCGCCCTTGCAAGGGGTTCCACTTCCTCATATTATCATGTGCGCCTGATATTATTTTGTTAAAAGTAAGATTTAAAAAGTATTTATAGACTTTTGATACTGTACCATTTTATTGTAAATGAAATTATATGAAAATGAATTGACCTTATTTGAAGGGGACTTTTTGCGAACTGGTCTAGATTTCTATTTTCAGAGCTTTAAATAAACTTAAATTAAATAAGAACTATTGACTTTGACGGTGGTTATCACAACCGACAGGCATTTTCACGACAACAGCTCAAAAATAATAAAAACTTGATAAAGGTTGATAATCCGCCTACCAATCTTGGCTTTAATGGCAAATGTTCCCCTATGAGACGGTCTATAGTCGAAACCTATGTTTGGTAGTAGAGTTTTGATGAACTGTAATGAAGAACGAATGAATGAATTGTTTTAAAAACCGATAACATTCTAAAATTACTACGACTTTGTCAATTTTTCATCGATCAGAGGCGTCAAATCATCTAAGGACTTAATTGTTTAAAGTTGGTGTCCATGGGCAAATTTTGTTGGTCACTTTTAAATAAAAAACTGTTCTCTCATGTAACTCAGATACACATTTTTTTAAATGATGTCGCGATGAACAAATTAATACGTTGTTAGTAGTACATAAGTTATGTTTAATTTCAGAATTTTTCCCTGTCTTGCAATATAATTAATTGAATAAACGCGGGAGTTAAGAAAAATAATTTTTTAAAGTCTAAATAAAATGATCCTGTTTCGTATTAAAGTAACCTTAATGGACTTATAATTGACTTTTAATGAGAGCCTTGTCAATTAACGGCAATTAAGAGCAAAATCTTTACGTGCAAAAATAAATAATTATATGATGTTTTTAACGCTCATGTATTAGCTTCGCGTGTACCAATCTATCTATCTATGTAACTGAATCTTTTAATGATGGGTAATTTCACAAAGCTGTAGATGATCGATTGACTTGAAAGTTTGAAGTTTAATCGTATCGTACAAATAATAAAATATATAAATTATTTCGGAACACATTATCACATGAAATTTTAAATGACAAAAAGTCCTTTTTCTTCATTTCATGAATTACATGTAATCAATATTGAATAAAAATGATTCTATTCTATTCTTTTAATATCATTACTGTCCCGTGACTGTCCAATGCTGAATGTTGGTCTTTCCAATTGTAAGAAGGATTTACTTAATTTAGTCGCCAAGACTATTATGTGATCAGAACAGATCAGAACAGTTTTACATACGAGTATTTACATTGCGTAACATGGACAAACATCAAAAACTCGTCATAATTATTTACCCGTAAAAATCACCTTGCTCCATGTGGGGCTCGAACCCACAGTCAAACGCTTGGGCACTGCACTACCCAACTACTTCTGTCTATTGTCACAGTTCTATATATTTCTCCTTCGTTTTTTTAATTTTTTTATATTAATATTCGCATAGAGAAGAAAGGACCTTTGGGTTTTTCGCTACAAAAACCTTTACTTCAAGTGCTGTGATTTATTTATTTGGTTCACTAAAAATGTTACACTAATACATAAACATAAACATAAACACTCACGCCTGTCACCCAGAGGGGTAGGCAGAGACTACGGACTTCCATTGGGCACGATCCTGACATACCTCTTTCGCCTCTTTTACATATATATCTACGTATACATGCTCGTCGGTTAAGGGTACTTCTAACGTGGCCCATTTTCAAAATATCGCCAATTTGGTCGATAAACTTTTAAAAGGGACCTAGGGCGTCCCTTCCCGACTCGGCCGTTCACATCTGCCATATAAATTTGCTTTGTCACTCTTTCCTCATTCATTCTTTCCACATGACCAAACCACCGAAGCATTCCTTTCTTAATCCTGGTCACAACATCATCTTGCATACCACATTTATCTCTTATCACGCAATTTCTCACCCTGTCATTCAGATTCAACCCTAGCATATTCCTTAAAGACCGCATTTCTACAGCATTTATTCTACTTTCGTGCTTCTTCTGCCACACCCAGCTTTCACTACAATACATTAAAGTAGGGACTAACACAGCATTATGAATTACCATACGTGCCTGTTTTGACACATTCTGGTTCTTCATAATAGAGTGTAGTGCCCCATTCATCGTTTCTGCAAACGGGGTAATCCGGATCAGCCTCTCGAGTCATCTGAGGCGACTGGAGAAGAACCGCTGGTGTTCAAATGTAAAATGTGACACTCGTCGATACCGCCCGTTTCGTCCGTAGATTTGTTTATCTTTGCCCTAACCCTCGACTCTTGGTCTCCCCTTCTGAGGAGGGCATCTGTCGGGTTGGGGTCTGACTCTATTATTATCTACATTATATTTTATTCTATTAAATAACTTCTACTTTGTTATATGTACTAATACATTTTTATAAGTATATGCATCCAAACCAAAAGAAAAAATAATAGTAATTTCCAGCGACAGTAGGTTGAGGCGCGATCAAAGTTGCGGATATTTAATTGATCCTGTCAGGGTCATGATTGGCGGTAAAGGTTTCGTAAAATTTTAAACCCCTTTTTACTAAATAATTCTAGTCAAAAATGATTTTAACCGCCAGTCTTGGTCAAAACTAGTTTGAACCTATATTTTTAGCTAAAATCTTTATTAAGAAACTAATATTTTTCCAGTCATAATAATTTTTGGCTTTCTATTCTCTTTCTAATCTATAAATTCTAATCTTTAGCCAAAAATGCTTTTTCCTGGTAAAAGTAGTTTTGACCGAGAGAGACTTTTGATTGTAACATAACTATGGCTAACGCAGCCCAACAGCTTCAAACAAAGAAAACCATAGATTTAATTTCACCGCTGAGGACTGGAAAACTAGTAGAAGTAAGTAACAGTGTGTTATACAACCAAAGGATTACTGGATAGAAAGGAGAATACTGTGTCCAAGTAATGTTATAGTTGTATAAAACTATTTGTACGGATTTTATCGTACTTAGCACCGACGTGTTGAACTGGTTCAAGGTCATCCCCACCATTACATCTATATTACATCAGATTTGATAGACCACAAAACCTCACAAAAACATCGATTCCTACCAAGAATGATAAGCGAGACTATTGAAAAAAATCATCCTAATTTCATTAGAGATGATGGGTGCTGCCATCTGATTGGGATCCTATAGTTAACGAAATTAAATCCAAACCCAAGCATACCACTGTAAAACTTCAAGATATTGTAAGCTCGTTCTGCGTAGATCGGACTAAAATTCATATTCAAAAACTGAAGGTAGTTGGGACGTCAAACATCTCATTCCTCTCAAGATCATGGGTGCTGTAAAGCACCGAAACGTCAAGAATTAAAAATAAGTTAAATAAATGCGATGAAATCCGTACAATAGTTTTATTAAATGTTTAGTGTTTGCGTAAATATAAGAAATGCTATAATATCAAAAAGGGTTTGTTTGTTTGTCCGCCTTTTTGTACTCGGTGTGCAAATTCATACATATAATAAAAATATACATATAATAAAACAGTAACGAAAGAAGTTGAACTTCGACCGACAGGTCAATCGACGGACGTACCTAGTCGGACTCTTTGTACACTTGTAAACCACAGGCATATGTGTGACACGGACATTACACATGATTTTGTTTTGTCCATGTTCATCTTAAGACCTATCCGTTGGGAGACACCATTGAGGTCCATTGAACATAGTGCGTAGGTCCTCCAGCGATTGTGCCATAAGGACTATACTGTCGGCAAATCGAAAGTGAGTGACGTACACGACATTGACGTTAATACCGTATCCTTTCCAGTCCAGTAGGTTGAAAACGTTTTCCAATGCAGCGGTAAACTATTTCGGGGATATTACGTCACCCTGTCTTACACATCTCTACAGTTGGATTAGTTTTGTACTCTGGTTCTGTACTCGGATAGCCATCATAGCCCTTAACCATTCAACTAAAAAATTATTAAGATTAAACTAAGTACACAAAATAAAAACATAATTTCTAGAATAATTTATTGTCAACCATTCACTTTGTTTTAGTATTATAAAAAACAAATCAGCTGCTATAATAACGCCTATTCTAATCAACTACAGGTCTGTCTATAGACAGTAAAATATTTTCTACTATATAAAAATTTATGTTTGTTCGTACTTTCTACGATGCCATACCGTTCATCAGATTGCGGTAAAACTTAGTCAATTTATTGGTTGCACTTGTGAGAAGGTTATACGCATGGTACGATTAACTGACACTAGGTGGCGTGCGTATTATACTGACTATTTATTTGAAAGTTATAGAAAATTATATATCATTCTATTTCAATGATTGTATTATCATTCCTAATTATACAATATAACTGATATTTCCACAATTATTTCTTCTATGGCAGCAATGCGCCGGGTACGAGCTAGCAAGATTACATAAAAAAATATAAACTTTGAATTACATAGTTATCAGTTATTTACGTCATTTTCGAAATTAAAATTACAATATTAAAAAAACTGAAATTATCAATTACCGAGCCCGATATGTGAATGGAGCCAGGGAAAAACGAGCACTTGGAAGCATCAAGTGGTGCAGCCTCACCAAAGTCGCGAAAAACAGTCGAGTGGCGCATCGTCAATCGCCATACCAACACTCCTCTTCCAGCAGTACAGGGAGAGGAATCTCCTCTAGCCGCAGCCCACTAACACACATCCAACGTGACTCGACATCATCAGGCGACCGACACTTGGCTATGGCCCTTGAGTTTGGTGGAAAATGAGGAAAGAAGAAATAAAAAATCATTCGAAATAATAATCTAATACTCAGTACTTGGTAGTTGGTAGTGCTTGGTACTGGTACTACCAGAAAATATTGTCGTTATAATGCACTTTTTCAAAGTGGTACAGTTCTCATGTCTAATAAAACAGTCGTCTGTGAAATGTTTGGAACAAATATGATCATTTTGTTTCGGACGCCAATTCACAATATTTATGCTTTTAAGCCATAATTTTAGTCTAGGATCAGTTGGAAACCTGTTAATTAATAAACATTTGATAATCATCTGTTGTTGGCGACTTTTTTTGTCAACAGATATGGGTAGGAAAAAACATCGATAAGTATTATAGACAAGGAACTCGACAACCCTATTGAATTTTATTGTTTATCAAAACTCAGTAATATACAGCTAAACATATTGGTATATATGATATTAAGATTAGTAACAAATTTCTTAGTACTTATATTATCAAATAGTTTTAATTTGTTTAATATTTACTGCAAATTCACTTACTTGTGAAATGTTATACCACTTCCCTTTTGGTAACCAGTTTTACAGATTACGCACCCTCTCATTATTAATGAAAATAATTCTTATTATGTAACTAATATTATACACAATCAAACAACATAAAATACTTTTGTTTTTTAGTTTAAAAGTTCAAAATACAGACTTATTAAATATGACAATATGAATAAGACAACATACTTGGGCATATTATGTCAATTTTATTTTTCAAGACATCCTTTAGCGGCGCTTCAAATTGGCCCAGTCATTTTGTATGGTATAGCCAGTCCAGCATACTTGTATATATAGAGGTCAGTGGTTTTAATTCATAATTCCCGTTAGCTCTGACAGCGCGCGACATGTTATACTCCCGTTCCCTCAGGACCTTAATGGCGGGAAAATTTGTAAGTTAGGAAATTTTTTGCTATATTGCAAATTTTGCTATATTTTCACTTCGAGACAATATTTATGGATAAAACTTACAGGAATTCTTGTTGAATGTTTTATACATTCATTTTCACATTTTATACTATCGAATAAAATTATTTTTGGTTGCTAGAAATTGTAATAGAATACATAAATTACCCTGTATAGCATAGTGGTAGTATAAACTTCAATTTTAGTGACAAAATTACTACTAATTTGAATTCTACACTTTTGTTTTTGGAGAAATTTATATGAAAATGTTTGGAAATATGTATATTTTTATATTTTATGTGTTTCTATTCGTTACTCATACCAAAATATTAAAATATTAAAAAATTAAAAAAAAAATAATAATATTTTATCTGTATGACATTTCGAACAATATTTCAAAAATATCTTCGTGTGAATTTGAAATAAATACAACGTCAAGTTATTTGAAATATGTAAGAAAACTATTTTTACTTACATTTTACACTAAAAATAAATGAGAATTTGATAAATAACACATTTATGAACCAACATCCAAAATAGGCCTTCCGGATTTTGAAGTACTTTTGGCAATTTACTTTTCACTGTTTATACCACAAATTATATATCTACCTGTTTACTATATTACAAGAAATGTAAAAAAGTATAATACTTTCGTTTTTAGTCCAGACACTAATACAAAATTCTATAAAAAAGACGGAGCACCTTCATCAAGCGACACGTGGAACGCCGTAAGTTCAGAGTGATTTCTTTTTTTTTTTCCTAAGAAACTTTGCCAGGTTATGCTTTAAAATAAAAGAGCATATCTTTGTCTTTGATACTATTATCTATTGCATAGTGTCTTTGGTTTTGTTTAAAACGAAAGAATAGATTAAAAAAATATTTCATAGGGCAGTACTTCTGATCTAATTCGCCCCGTACCAGAGCCGACGTAAGGTAGTTATTGTATGATCTAATTAGATTGATAGCCGAGTGAAAGGGTTTAATTCATTTGGGTAAATAATATGTAGTTTCCGTTTTCTAACTAGATGATGTTGGCGTCGAGTTAGATCGCGCTATGGTTTCGTTCCCAAAGTGTTGTTATAGGTGGTGAGTGATTATAATTTTATTTGGTCAAATTTGGATTTTTTTATTTGATTTTGGTCTTCTTCACAAATTCCTATCCCAATAAAAGATAAGTTGCTAAGGACAGCCGTTTAAAGACCCGCAACAAACTGCCCAGCGGTGGGATTTGAATTGCAGCCGCAATTGGCCCGAATGCATCCAAAAAGATTTTCTAACGGGTCCTGCTGGAGCCTTCTTGTTTCCAAACTTTTTATTGATTTATTTTTAGAACTGAGATTTCTCCAGATTCGTTCTATTCCATTGATGGACCATATCCAACCTTCTTGGGATGGAGGGGTTCGTTTGCATCCCAAAAACGTCATTTCTTTAAAAAATTTCTTCATTAAAGTGAAATGTTTGAGATGTGGTATTGGTGGTATTATTTGTCACGTTTGTCGAAAATGGTTTCACCCTTCTTAGGTCTGGTGTGCATGCGTTGACACAATCAAACAGCTTGTCCATATTTGCTGTCCATATTGGCTTAACACTTGTGCAGCTAGCTTCATCTTCTGCTTCGTATTTGGATTTAAATGTTGTTGTTTTAAGCAAGGTGCAAACACAAAATTGGGATTGGTGTTTTCTGTTTCATAAAACTCCTTTATATGGCTCCATTTAGCAACACCTGTAAAAAACATTTGTGTAAATATCCAGTAAATTGAAAATATGTATAATATTACGATTGTAATAAAACAAAATATCTTACCAAATCCAATTTGATCATTTGATGTTATATTTATTGGACATTTAATGTCATATTTTAAAAACATATTTCTAAAGCATTTGAGCAAATGTCAAAAATGGTAACCACTTCTCGATTACTTAGCAGAATATATGGCTGTTCTACAGATGCTCCCAAGATACTTAAAGCTCTCTTATTCACACCATCCATATCACACACTGTAGCTGAAATATTAATTCCAACATCAAAACAATGTTGCAGGACCTACAGTGATAAAAGGGTAAATTAATATGGTAAAAAAGTACTACTACATATATTGACATAATAACAAATAAAAGACCATAATGGTCACATCCTTAGAATAATAATAAGCAATTGGTTGTTTCAGATTTTTACGGATTCCACCAATCATGAACAAGAGGGCATGTGTTGCCATTTGTGGCGACCTGCCCTGCAATGCATGGTCTTGATAACCCTCAATTATGTCCTCCTTTTTGTTGCAAAACAAATTCTTTTTTATTGACATCTCATCAAACATAAGGATATACTCATTGTCTGAGGGAGTCTGTTGCTTTATTGTTTTGTTTTTTCAAAACATTAAAAATTTGGTCATTAAGAGGGAAGAGTAAGTCAGCTCAAATTCTAATTTCGCCCCCACTTCCCCGCGCGTCGTATGCTATGTACCGATATGTTTGTAATCACTAATACTGTAAGTAGAAAGGTCGTTAGACACTTATTTCATTAGGTTTATCATATTTATGCCTGTTTCTTAACGCCAAGCCAGCCGCTTCTTATTTTTATCACGGTTATTTCCCATTTTAATTTTACGTCGCACTGTTGCGTAATTTATATTCTGATCGTAAGCGACACAACCTCCCCGTTCAAAGGCCGAGGCGATACTAACGGGGCGACAGAATTCAAGCTCAAGACGCCGATAGTTTAGGTAATTTCTTTTTACAGTGAAAATAATGGTATTTTAAAAAAAGTAAATAACATAAGCACTGCTTTATAGTTAGTTCAGTTAGTATGCAAAGTTTCATGATCTTATTTAAAGTATTTTATGAATAACAGCGGTTTATTGTTTATTTTGGAGGTAAATTTGGATTTTTTTTCTATCGAGAAAATTTTACGAAATCGTGTTTTCGTCTAACATAATCACTAACATTAATCCTCAACTTTACCATATATTTATTTCAAAATTAATGCTGCAATATTTTCGGCATAACGAAGGATCTTGTTAAGCCATTTGACATTATATTTCCCCTTAATACCAACTTTCATGTGAAACTTGCTTAATAACGCTTTTAATGAACTAGGTGTTGGCAGGCAAATCATCCTTCTTAATAATTTGTAACACCTAGGTGACCTTTTGTACAGTCTTAGTGCTATTATTTTGGAGTCCATGTTCCATCTTCGACCTTTTGATTTTTTTTATAGTTTTGCAATTCTCCTTGCAAAAATAATGCAAAAGAGGGGGATATTTTACATTTTAATATTTCATTTACTGAATCATTTTTGCTCAATACTTTGAGAAATGCTTCATTCTTTAGATGCTTTACAGTTTTTTGAAGCCTGTTAATTTTTCTCAGATGATATTTCATTTTTATTAACATATCTTTATCGTTTTTGTTTTTCGTGGATGGATTTGCAGCAGGTAGTGCTAACTAATGACATGAAAATGTTGACTTATTATTTTTTAATGCAGTCAATAACAATAATATAACGAAAATAATTTCTACAAATGTAATATTATTGGTATCTATAATATAATCAGGTTATTGGAGTTTAGACATAATATTGCAAAGCTATTGCCTTGTTTGTAGAATGTGAAGGTAAATAATGTTTTCTTGTTAGAAAAAAGTGTTTATATTAGATTGTCTAATCTTTTTTATATAAAACCAATGTACCTTTACTTTCCTCATAGGTCTTTCACATAGGTGAAGTGATGAACTAATTAGCTATAAACTAATAATCATTGACACGTGTTTTAGCGAAGTTACGAGAATGCTTGTTTCCTATACTTCGCTAAAACACGCCTACCTCTTAAAAATAGACTATTCTGCTTTACATTACTACTTAACTATTAAATCAATATTTAGTTAAGAGCTGTTGAGAACTGTTTACATGCATAAAGTTAAAAATTAGTTAATTACTACGTCACTTACGTACATCAATGTACCAACGGTTTTTCTATGTACCAATGTGGACAAGTATGTAATGTAAATAAAAATTATGTATTTCAAAAACCACTTTTATTTAAAAAATAGTTCCTTTTTTATATTAAAATGATTGCTAATCGTTTCAAAAGTGGTTTATGAATGTAAAGTACCATAATTTACAAATAACTTTGTGCTTTTGTTTTCGTTTTAATTTAGCAATATATATCATTGAAACAATAAACTACAAGCTAAATCTACCTATATGGTATTTTACATTCTTAAGCCATTTTTGAAACGAAACAACCAAGACGCCAACTAAAAAAAAATCACGTTTCAAAGTTTTAGTGGGGCACGACAGAGATGGCGTGCATTATGGGTGCCATTTTCTTTGTTTGAAGTTGACATTCTTCCCGCCTAAGGGTATTAGTGTTCTGTGGAGATCTCTAGTCAGATCGTTAAGCCAATTCCTAAAAGGTTGGGTTTAGTGGATAAAAGTCACCACATAACCACGCAGCCGGCTGCGTGGTATGCTATGAGAATTCCCAACCTCCCTCTCCCGCTTTCCGGAGGGTTGCCCATATTTGCTTCGGGCGCAAAAAAAGTGATGTTATAGGTGCCGATGGGCCGCTTTCATCCTATAGAAACGGGGGTTACCTTTGTTGTCTAAGTTGGTTGATGTGTTTAATTTTCCTGTGAATAATTATTATGTTTCTACTTACTAGCAAATAGCAATTCTTACGTACTTATTCGATTACTTTTCATTGTTTTGAATATCGTTAGTATCGGATTAAGAAGGAATTTTAGCTATGCCTTTTAGAAAAAGATCAAATCTGTCTCGAAACTCAAGGGTTTCTAAGATGCGCAGAGCGTGAACAACGGCTAGGTGCTAACCGTGAGCGTAAAGCACTAAGTTTGTCCGCAGAAACTAGCACGCAGCGCCAATTACGACTGGAATTTAAACGAGTCCGCACTACTGCTTCTCGATCTCAGAAAATTGTGGAAACAACGAGAAATGCGTTTAGCTATCGACCGGGATCGTAATTTTTTGTCTCACGCATCCTAAACGGTTACACAGAGGGATCAGAGGTTGAGTCTTCAGAATATCCGCTCTGAGACTGCTCGATCACTTGAGAGCAGTCAGGAGCGTGAGATACGACTTGCGCGTGAACGAGAACGTGGGCAAAGGCAAGGGTACAGCTATAGTTTATAAAGAAGTTTTTTAAAGTGATATGCAATATTATTGTTAATTCAGTGTACCTTTGGGATCCTGTGCATTCCACACCGGATCGGTGAAATATACGGGATGAAAAGTTTTTTGTTGTATAGGTATATCCCAGCGACATTATAACATATATAGGAATGACGTCTTAGCAAAAGTTGTTTAGTCTGATGGGCATTTCCTGTTGACTTACAAACATGAAAGATCTGGAACGTCTCGAATTGTTTGGCGCATCACGTTGTGTTCCCGTCCCCGGGCTCTTAGAATTTGACATCAGATGTTTCTTCAGATCTTCGATTTTGACGACCCCATTGTCGCTTGCATAAGCAACATCATCCGCGGACGTAGTCGCGGGCAGCAGCTAGTAAAGCATAATGCCTTGAATAAAAAGTCGCTTAATGCAATCGTTATTAAGAGGATAGAGTAAGTCAGCTCAAATTCTAATTTCGCCCCCACTTCCCCGCGCGTCGTATGCTATGTACCGATATGTTTGTAATCACTAATACTGTAAGTATGTAGAAAGGTCGTTAGACACTTATTTCATTAGGTTTATCATATTTATGCCTGTTTCTTTACGCCAAGCCAGCCGCTTCTTATTTTTATCACGGTTATTTCCCATTTTAATTTTACGTCGTAGTGTTGCGTAATGTATATTCTGATCGTAAGCGAAACAACTTCTACCTTCAAAAGCCTAAGCGATACTAACGGGGCGACAGAATTCAAGCTCAAGACGCCGATAGTTTAGGTAATTTCTTTTTACAGTGAAAATAATGGTATTTAAAAAAAAGTAAATAACATAAGCACTGCTTTATAGTTAGTTCAGTTATTATCTAAAGTTTCATGATCTTATTTAAAGTATTTTATGAATAACAGCGGTTTATTGTTTATTTTGGAGGTAACTTTGGATTTTTTTTTCTATCGAGAAAATTTTACGAAATCGTGTTTTCGTCTAACATAATCACTAACATTAATCCTCAACTTTACCATATATTTATTTCAAAATTAATGCTGCAATATTTTCGGCATAACGAAGGATCTTGCTAAGCCATTTGACATTATATTTCCCCTTAAGCTTACAAAAGATATTAAAAGAGAAGTTTTAGTATGTAATTTTATGTTAATTTAAAAATTTGTGGTAAAAAAAAACTTTTTATCTAAACAAGTATATATGCAACTAACACCTTTCCATCGGTTTTTGGTTAGCTTAAGTCACACCCAGAATCTAGCTAGCGGTGGAAATCATCACCTTAAAAGCAAGTCGCGCTAGGAGGTTTCGTTGAATACCATTGATTGATGCGTGCAGCGTCGACTGCATTAAGCGACCGCCATAAAACAATATTAGCGGGAGATATATGATGTGTCAGCGCGTGATTTATTAGCGCGCCTTCGACACAAACACCGAATGAGCCGCGGTAACGGAATATAGAGATGGATTTGTACACAGTTTTGCGAGACAGGGCCATTCACTACAGGTAAAAGCTTACTTAAAAGCCTGCTCATGTTTTAAACATTATGAAGTTGTTTATACAAACGCATCTGTGTTACTTGACCAGCAGCTCACCTGTCAGTCAGTACACTTGTCGGAAAGTAATATTTGGTTCTTTGTATTGTTTAAATTGTTTTAATTATTCTTTTGAATAGGATAAAATTTTAGTTTTTATTTACGAAGATAGTAAAACAAACCTTAAAGTTTAAATATGTAGCTAAACAAAAGTTACATTCAGGGACGGTTTTAATTTTTTATAGAAGTAAGAGTGATTAACGAGCTATCAGTCCAGCCATTGGTTAGTTGGATGCAATTTGGAAATTAATGTAGATGCGTTTTTACTCTTCAGGAATAAGATGAAATAACCCATTGCAAACCAGCAGTATTAGGCTTTAATTTAACGCTGGTATATTGTGCGAACCTTGTCCTTCTCCGGTTGAGCCAGCTTATACATGCTGCAGCGAGAAACGTGGCATGTATGGCACATATCACCGCTATGATGTAATCTATGGTGGATGGTTCTACAAAAAAGAACGCTTTAACCTTTTTTTGAAGTTGATTACATAAACAATATAAAATACTTCAAAACCTGTAACTGTTTTCTCGATAACTTTTAACCAGGAACACAGCAATGAAAGCACATCTGTTTAATGGTAGAAATAGTTTAGAGGATAGTATGTGCTCAGATGAAATTCTAAACAGAGAATAAGCCTCGCCACAATTTACGCCTTTCATATGATTATAATAATCATGTTTAAAGTGGTAGCTTGACACATTCTATCTTAGTCTTCAAGAGTGATATCGCATCATCGCATCTACATTTTGATTCTCAATCGAGATTAGATGTAAATGACTATGGGTCACAGTATCCACTTGCTGTCAAGTGGACTGTGGCTTCGTTTGTCACCAATTTAAAATATTATTTTGGTAATAGGTTTTAAGAAAAAAATATAATATCCAAACTAGACATTATTTAAATGTATAAGACGTAGTCTTTAATAAAACCGGCCAAGAGCATTTCGGGCCGCGCTCATTGTAGGGTTCCGTAGTTTCCCGTCCGTCACAATAAATGTTTCCACTTATGATGAGTTTAAAGGTGGGTATCCATTATGTTCGCGCTCCTGCAACTGCTCCCGGTAGTGGGTACTGTTGTTTCCATCCAAGTTCAAAATGATTTTCCTAGAAAGTCCTTATAAAGTTCTACTTTTCAGATTTTTTTCATATTTTCTAAACTTATGGTTCAAAAGTTAGAGGGGGGGGGGGGACACATTGTTTTTTACTTTTGGAGCGATTATTTCCGAAATTATTGACATTATCAAAAAATGATTATAGTAAACCCCTATTTTTTTTAAATACCTTTCCAACAATATATCACACGTTAGTGTTGAAATTAAAAAAAAATCACTTCCCACTTTAAATATAGGGGGGCTACCCTAATAAAACATTTTTTTTTCCAATTTTTATTTTACCACTTTGTCTGCGTGATTGATACACATATTGGTACCAAATTTCAGCTTTCTATTGCTAACGGTCACAGAGATCAAGCGAGGACGGACAGACGGACAGACAGACATGGCGAAACTATAAGGATTCCTAGTTGACTACGGAACCCTAAAAAGGGTGCAATATTTTACAAGATGTTAGTTAAGCTGTTACAGACTGTTTAAACTTTATTACTTTAAGATTCATGACGTATTAGATCATAAACTACTTAGCCTTGTGATGTCAGCGTATTAGAATGCACCTCCCCATTTCGTCCCGTCGGTATCGTAAAGGCGACTCATTGTGGAAAATACCCGAGAATATGGAAATCTCATGACCTCCGAGAGTTCTCGGTATAACCATCTAATGTAAGCCATATGTAGACTATAGGAAATACCAGAGAAATATCATGGCCTCAGATAGTTGCCGGTGTAACTGTTTAATGTAAGCCAAATGTGAGATCACCATCGGTGACGGGAAACAGCGTTAAAGTGCGTTACATCTGAAAGCTATCGGCAATCTGTCGTTCAGGCGTGTTTATTTATTAAACTCCTTATACTGAAAAAGACTTATGTCCAGCGGTGTATAGTTACGAGCTGTTAAGACGACACATCGAAAAAGTGGCTCCAGGCCACAGTATAACTGTGCTCCAGGCTATCGCCGTACTGATCCGAGTGAATAAATAATTTCTATAAAAACTTGAAAAAGCGCCGTCATAAGGCCTAAAATTGCGTAGCGCCCGCGATGAATAGAAGCGCTTAGAAATTATCAGAATCTTATGATATTTTTTTTAAATTAATGATTTAAGACGATATAGTAAGTCAGCTCAAATCCCAATTTCGCCCCCACTTCCCCGCGCGTCGTATGCTATGTACCAACATGTTTGTAATCACTAATACTGTAAGTAGATAGGTCGTTAGATACTTATTTCATTAGGTTTATCATATTTATGCCTGTTTCTTAACGCTAACCCAGTCGCTTCTTATTTTTATCACGGTTCCCATTTTAATTTTACGTCGTCTTGTTGCGTAATGTGTATTCTGATCGTAAGCGACACAACTTCTCCCTTCAAAAGCCTAAGCGATACTAACGGGGCGACAGGGATCAAGCTTCAGGGCGCCGATAGTTTAGGTAATTTCTTTTTACAGTGAAAATAATGGTATTTTAAAAAAAGTAAATAACATAAGCACTGCTTTATAGTTAGTTCAGTTAGTATGCAAAGTTTCATGATCTTATTAAAAGTATTTTATGAATAACAGCGGTTTATTGTTCAGTTTGGAGGTAATTTTGGATTTTTTTTCTATCGAGAAAATTTTACGGAATCGTGTTTATCGTCTAACATAATCTTTAACATTAATCCTCAAATTTACCATATATTTATTTCAAAATTAATGCTGCAATACTTTCGGCATAACGGAGAATCTTGCTAAGCCATTTCAGGTTATATTGCCCCTTAAGTAATCAAAATAATGAACAAGTAAATTATGAATATTGATGTTATTAATATATTTGAGTGATTCCCAAGCATATAGATTAAATAATTTCGTTGTAATTTCAACTATAGTGGTGGTAGAGGTGTTTTCGCAAATAATTATGATCGAGTCAAAATTATACAATCGTGTTTTTGAAAAATCAAATTCAAAATAAAGACATGAATTTATCTATATCAAAATTCTATTTTCGTTAGTGGTAAGTAGTTACGTTGTACCAGTTCTGGCGCACTTGTAGAAAGGTTGTACCAGTTCTGGCGCACTGAGTCACAAGTACGACGTTCGTCGACTCACGATCCTAAAAAAAAAAAAAAAAAAAAAAAAAAAAAAAAAAAAAAAAAAAAAAAAAAAAAAAAAAAGGTTTTGGCATGCTCTGATCACGAATCTGCGGTCCATTTTTGCGTAGGATGCACGGTTCCGGAGATGTGCAGATCAATTAACTCTTATCTAATTGATATCCGCTTCGAGCCTCCACCGTCATTAGCGCTCCATTGTTCTTATCTACTTATCTATTGTTCATTCAATACCGTCATTATCTATTCTTCCTCAGCGTGGTGATATTGTTATATACTCCTTTGTTCCTATCTACACTAATCTGACTCATCATTAATAAAACACATTACCCAATTTTGTTAAAATTTTTATTTATAAAATACAAAATCTTATTACTTATTATCTATAAAATAGGAGCGAAACATCTCATCCACTAAAATATCGTTGTACAATGTGTTCCCTGTAAATATACTCGTAAAACTATGCATTGAACATCCCTGAAACTTATATAGCAAATACATTAAGCAATATTCGCCACAAACTGAAGTCCACTCATTCTGAATCCTATCAACATTCCAGTTCCATCTTTTACAATTTCTTTTAAAAAACTCTAGATGATATCGTACAGGTGCCCGTCCGAATGAATCAAAATATTGACCGACGTCATTCGTATCGATATATAAAGCTACCCAATGTGACCCTGGTTTATCATCTGTATCCAAATTGCATATTATATACGTTGGTACGTGGGTGTACATGGGTAGTTTATTGGCAGCATAAACATTATTTTCTAGAGTGGGGTGAATCTTTTTCAGATGTTGTTGTACATCTAGTGTATCCATAATATTACTGCTATTAGTAGATTATTACAGTACCAATCTACTCAATGACTAATATAGGAATGATCAATTATAGTGATATCTAAATATTAAATTACATTCTTTGTGTTATACAAATCGTATTTGAGTCACCAATACACTGAACAAGACACGACAGGAAGGACGTAGGAATGTAGAGATAAGCAACAGAATGTAAGGTAAGCTTGTTGACGCATAAAGATACTATCAATTCTACTGCAGAAATTCTTTAGATTAGAATTATTACTCACTGGTACTATATAAGACCAAGCAACTGCAGTCATGGAGTTAGTGTATGGTCGTTTGACCGCAGTGGATCTATCAATACTACGTTTGTGTTACTTCAACGCATCAAAGGCCATGGATGTAAGTGTTTATTCTATTGACAAACTTACTTTTCTTTCTGTTATTTTCTTACGTGTGTATGATTTAGTGTTAACAAATTATATTTAAATATTATGTGTGTGTATATGGTTAAGCCGTGGTAGCTCAGATGGTTAGCGCAAAATGTAAAATTCACAGTACGCGACCCGGGTTCGATCCCCGCCGGCACCAATTAAATTGTTAATTACAATTTTAAGTGTTAATTTACCACGTGCTCAGCGGTGAAGGAAAACATCGTGAGGAATGCATGTCTGAGATAATTTCGAAGGCATGTGAAGTTTGCCAACACGCATTGAGGTATCGCAGCGAACATTTCCTAGCCCTAAAACCCTCTCAGAAATGAGAGGAGGCCTATGTTCAGCAGTGGACTTTAATAGGTTGTAACTTTAGCTTTTTTAACTTTTATGATTAAGTGTTACCAAATTGATATTAACATGATAACTGTGTTGTTGCAGAAATCATTGAGCTTCGATGAAAATACATATAAACAGTATTACTACTCGCCACTCTCCCCTCAAGAAGAGAGTGATGACATCGTCATTAATAATAACACATGCGATGGTGGAAAAAGAAAATCGCAATCGATTGATCATTTTTTTGAAGCTGAATCAAAAATAAAAAAGAGGAAGCTGTTATCATCAACCGTAGCACGAGCCGCTAGAGATGGTGTATCATACATTTCTACTAATTCTGACGATGGAGACCAAGCGACGCATCTCATCAAAATTGAAATGTACGATATGAAGAAGCTATCCAAGATTCCAACTACTGATCATTGGAAACATGCTTCCACGAGGATTAAATATTACGTAAAGACTAATAAGGATAGCATCTACGACAACACAAACGCCCTCGTATACAATATTACAAAGACAATAGCAGAAAGTGAAAAAGTTAAAAAATACTTTTTTAACAATGACAGTCATTAGCTGATCATTAGTGAATGTGATTCTGTTTACTTAAATTACAGGAAGACAAGAGCAGAAGAAAGAGATGAGTGTGGCATACGTGTACAGAACACATCATTGAAGAACAAAACTACAACACTGAGTGGAGATGAAAACGAGAAGAATATGCAGTACTCAAGAGCTGAATATCCATTCTTCAGTTCAAAATCTAGCCGGTTGCTCAGTTTCGAAAACTGGCCTCTCGTTATGCGACAGAAACCTGAAGATCTTGCAGAAGCCGGTTTCTTTTATACTGGCCATGCAGACAGGACCAAGTGTTTCCATTGTGGTGGTGGCTTAAAAGATTGGGAAGATGATGATGATCCTTGGCAGCAGCATGTTCAGTGGTTTAGTCAGTGTGCTTATGTAAAATTTAAACTCGAACAGAGTTTTGTATTAGATTAAATAGAATATTTATAAAGAAATAAAAAATAATATATTGCATACAATTTGTTTTATTTAATTTTATAATGTTTCACATAGTTACATACACACAAAATGCATTACACATAACTCATAAAATCTAACACACAACACATATTATAACCTTAACTACTATAGTCTACAGTAACATTTCTGTTTTTATCTATCTCAATAATATTATCAAACTCAGCATAAACTATACAGTTAATTGTTTGTATTAGTGAGGATTCAAATCGTACTTCTAATCTTACACTACCATGCTTTATGAGATTCCAATGAGCTGATGAGTTGGCTGATAAATCGGGAGTTAAGTCAAATGCTAATAGACAGTAACCTCTGGCATACTGTTCACAAGAGATTCCATTTCCTTCATTAAGAAAGTGAATACCAGTTCCCGAGAATAGAGTATGATATGCTGATGTAAATATGCTATTATTAAAAGATGGTTGCAAAGCTTTTGAAGGTATTTGTTGACCATCAATATATAAGCTGAAAGAATTAATACCATAGTTTTCAAAGTTAAATGGATTTTTAGTAAGGGAACCATTAAATGCAGAATTGTTCACAAATCCAATTATACATCTTTTGGGTACCTGCCCTAAAAATATATTATCAAGAGTTTTTCCTTGAACACCCGATGGAATTGTTAAAACTTTTACTTCAGCTCGAGTAATAGGATATTTAGCAGTGGTAGAAGCTAAAACTTTTTGATGTGCGAGTAATACGCTTGGATTAATTCGTGCTCGTCGAACAATAAGAGTTGCGTCCGTAATGCAAACTTTAAACTTTACATCGTTTGACCCAGCAATTAAATTAAAGCTCTCTCTCGATCGAACCAATTTAACACTCATTTCAACACCATTAATTAAAAATTTATCTTGGTTGAAAATGTCACCGTGAAGATGACCAATCATTTCTATTTCCTTACTTTCACTAATCAATTCCTGTCTTTTAACAAATCCCATGTTTTTACCATCCGTAGAATCCATTTTTCCTGCTGTATCATCATACCAAAGACTACAAGTAAGATGAGATTGTTTAGCAGCAGGAGCATAGTTTAAAAGGGTTTCCATGTATGCTCGATATGCATAGGTATTATTAGGTGGTGATACAAGTTTTTGGTTTAAATAAACATCAAGTTGACTAAAAAGTGAATGCAGCCAATTATTTACAGGTGCTACTATTGTAGTAGATATCAAGTTAGTTGAATCTTGATTTAATACTTTTGCCTTTATGTGGAGTAATGTATGAGACAAATCTATGTAGTCATCGCCTGTCCCAGGAACTTGAAACTCGATAGGTCCATCATCACCAAGAGATGAAATTGGTTTATAATGAATCCACAATCCATTTTCAATGCTAGTTTGTGTAGACGGTAGTGCAAACAAATCCAATTCTGACTTAACGCACTCGCAAGAATGATTATGAAGGAAAGACATATTTAATTTGAAAATATATCTTTGTTATTTTTTGGTTTTAGACCAAGTTTTTTCGCAGCTTTCACTTTAGCAGTTAATGGTGGAATGAACGAGGTCAATCGTTTTCTTTTAGTTTTATACCCAGATCCTGTCATGTTAAATTGATCAATTTTCTCATCAGCCTTTCGTTTTAAATTCGTACTAACTTGCTTTAGACGATCTTTTATTGAGGCTTCCATAGGACGCGCTTGAACCATATCCGATAAAAGTCCTACTCCAGCGTTTAATGCCTCCTTACCAATCACTCGAGCACCACTTGAAAGTAAAGGTAAAACTGATCTAAATAACCCCCCTAAGAAGCTCCCAATACCATGACCGCGTTGGTATGGTGCACCCTTATAAATTACTCCAACTCCTGACCCAGCTTGATGTGTATAATAATTTTCATATGGACATTTATGATGATCACGAAGAGAATTCATTATAATAATTTTCGGAAATGTAGTTTAATACACACGGTTCCAAACTGGAATGGTATTTTTTGTCCTGTGCTCGATCTTATAACTATTTCCAGCGTATCGAACTCTCTTCGCATAACAGGTAAGTAATGAGGTTGAGAGAAAACGTGCATTTTATTTGCACCATAAATGTATTTTGTAGGATCTAATGAAATGACTCTTAGTAAAGGAGTCATAACATCACCCACAATCTGAGGATCGATAATGTCACAATATAGAAAGAGTTGAGATGGTAACCCTAAGTGTAAATTAGCAGGACACTTTCCAAAATTTCTCTTTAGGAGATTTTTATTTGGTTCATAACCTAGTTGTAAACTTAATTTGGGTGATAATGTTACGGATGTAATATTTTTATCCAAAACAGAAATAGACACAAATTTTGTTATTTCATCATAGCGAAATTTCAAGTTCTCTCCGATACCATTTAACACTCTTAAAATATGCTCAACGTTATCATAGTTGGTAGCTGGAATATGTTTTTTGTAGTACACTGTGGATGGTTTATCTTCATTAGGCATTAACATAGATTTTGTAATGTATATAACATTTTCATGATCTTGAACAGTAAACATGGTACATGGATATTGAAACTCGACAACTCCAACCGACCATTCACCTTCTAATTTAATAGCTTTCGGTAATTTCGTTGAAAAATTTTGTGGTCTTGTTATCAGGAAAGTATTCCATTGAACTATTGCTGAGCAAAGTTAAATAAAAACTTTCTTTATTCATATTTCTTTTAAACTAGAAGCTAAAATCCAACTGTTAAATTTATCTGGATAACCTTTCCACTTCACTAATACTTCTTTTCTGTTACCTGAGTAACGAGTGTCAATTATTTTATCTATTTTATATTGTGAGGTGGGGTTGTAAGTGATTTTCTGTAATTCTCTTTCATAAAAAGTACCAACTATTGGTTCATTTTGTAAATCTGTTATTGTATAAACAACCCATGGAGATCTATCAATTATTGAAGATATAATAAATATTTCATCACTCCAATTTGATTCATATCCTTTTTGGAAAGCATGTTTATATTTAGTTATTCGAACATAATCACCCACATTGAAATTTGGTTTAGGATTTTCTAAAGAAAGTTTGTTTGACCGTCTATCATAAAGATTAGTCCAAACTGTCATAATATTGTTGGAATTTACATCACATGGGCACATCTTAATACTAGAGTGAAAGCTGTGATTGTAAGAGTATATTAAATCTTGTAAAACATCTATATATCTATAAGTATTATTATGAGTGAAATAACGCCACATTTTCATTTTTAGTGTTCTTTGAAATCGTTCAACAATACTGGCCTTAATGTCAGGATTGTTAGTGGTATAGTAATTAATCTTTTTGGATTTAAAGTATTTTTGTACATCTTTTGAAACAAATTCTGTACCTTTATCAGATTGTATGTGAGTAGGTGTTAAATTACTTTCAGTAAATATACTTTCAAAACATTCTTTAGTTGTTTCTGAGTTTTTCTTTTTCATTGTTCTTGCAAAAGCATATTTACTAAATACATCAATAACACAAAGTATATACTTGAAACCATCATTATATTGAGAATAAGTTCGCATATCACTTAAATCAGCTTGCCACAGTTCATTAATATTTGATAGAATGTACCTATTACGCGGGAATTTTTTTCGAATGGGTTTATGTAATGTGTATGTTTCTTGTGATTTTAACCATTCCTTTACTTGCTTTTTATTCATTTTACCCTTCATGGCTTTTGATAATTTATCAATACTACCAAAACCAGCGGGATTAGATGGATCATAATAAATCCTGTTAATTTCTTCTAGTACGGGGTCCATTTTTCCCACTCAAGCCTTTTACGTATTTTAGTTGTAGACTTTTTATCTCTACTGCTCGGTGTAGAAAACTCTTGAAATTCAATCTCAGAGGGTTTGTTCAGATCTTTTGCTTGAAGTTGGTTAATAAACTCACATCTCTTTGGATTTCCAATATAAGTAAGTGGTACTTTAATATCTTTTAATGCTTCAGCAAATCTATCCCACCCTACTGGATCACTTCTTTTTAAGGGTCTTAGTGAATCATTTATTAAATCAACAATATTACTTTCAGGAATTTTTTCATTATCAATTATGACTGTACCTTCATTATCCCAATGTATTTTACCTTTACTTGTTTCAACTAAGTTTAATAATAACTGTCCTTTTTTATTATAAGTTTTTGGTATTAAACTGAGTATTTGAGCTGGTGTGTAGAGTGGATTTTCAACATTTTCTTTACTTTTGATGGATCGATTCTCCTCCAACAAAGATTCAGCATCAACTGAAGTTTTTAGATCTCTATCTTTATTTTTAAAACCAATTTTAGACTCGTTTGAATCTTCATTAGATGTATCAGAATAAATTGATAATCTGAGTGGTTGACGATCCTCTTCGGTAAAATGAAGGTATCTTTGCAGTGTTTGTAAATATAACATCCATTTCTTTCGGTCTTCCATCTTACTATTCATAATATTTTGCATTTCAATATCTAATCGAGATAAACTACTACTCGTATTAACCTTATTTTCTTGTTTTAATTTTTCAATCAATCCAGGTTCGATAAGTATCATTTTCCATGTTAACTGGCTAGTCCACTCACTAATCCACTCAATATTGCACCTAATATTATTGGTAAGAAAGCCCCTCCTTTTTGTATAATTATATTTTTTCTTAGTTTATGTTTACACTTACGCACTATTTGACGGAGTATATTTTTGTGTTTATTCAATTTTTGTTTATCTTGATCTTTAAGAGGTACTTTTCCTTGTAAAACGTTATGAATACACTCACAAATACAGTTAATTTCTTCTTCATCACACGTTTTAAGTAATGCTCTTTGATATTTTGGTTTAAGCGTATGCAAAGCGTTTAGCAAATGTTTATGCGTTGTGAGTCGACGATGCATCATTTAGCAATGATTTGAAATGTTTGATTCTTGGTGTATTTAAACTCTTTTGTGGGAACGTAGACTGTGCAGAAACCATTAAATGGGAAGACATTTGTCTTGATACGACAAAAATCATTGGTATTCTGTTTTAAATCTACCATTAAATATCCATGCGCCTCTAGAGTTGCATCCCTGTAGGCATCTTCAATAAATTTTGGGTTATCTGGTGACACTTGTCGTGCTAAATATCTTATTTGAGTTTTATCTCGAGGGTTTTTAAAATATATTATATAACTTGAGTTTAAGGATATGTCTCTTTGCCCTTTACCCTGATGAAATAAATTTTGTGTTAAATAAAATACACTAAGATTCCTGTGATGACTACCTTTTGTAAATATATCCACAATTCTTCCATCGGACTCTCTCATTAGATCATCAATAATAACAAGATGTGGGTTTTCACCGTCAAACATATTAACATTTGGAATTCCTTGATGGTAGTTAACATTTGGTAAATTATATAAAGGTTGCATTTCATCAAAGCACCATGTGATCTGATTAAAATCACAATTACATATTTCTGTAACTGATTTTATGAAATTTGTTACAAAATTTGACTTCCCACATCCACTTGGCCCCGCCACAATAGCAGTAAACGGATGGATAAAGTGAAACATTACACACGTCTAAAGTACTAAGGGGTGAAATAAAAAATGAAAGTGTTGGTGTTAACAACTAATATATATTGCAAACATTATATAAAACAGAATGATCTGTATACTATTTCTAACACAATTAGTACATCATAATTTTACAATCAACTCAACCTCAAATAAATGCACACACACACACGCAAATATAAACAACAATTAACTTAAATTATTTACAATAAAACAACGATTAAATATGTAATAAACTCTACGTCATATTATACTATTATCATTATTTTACAATCAATACAAATTTTATTTACATGCAGACATAAAATTAAAAACTATCAACACTTAACGCAGTTTATAATGACCCCAAGCTAATGTTTCAATATTATTATCTAAAATATGCCTCTTTGTGTCATTATATGATAAACCAATCTTATTTAATTTTTGTGTAAAAATTGTGTGTTTAATTGATTTAAATCTAAGCATACTATAATATTGCACTTTTTTATTAAATAGAGAAGACTTATAATTATCCATGGTCATCTTTTTAGTGATACATTTATTTACCCCTTTTGCCTTGGCTATAGTCTTATTCTCTAAGTTAAAAGCGTACATTTTGGATCGTAAACCCACAAATTCTTTCATGATTTTACCATTATTTTCATCTTTAAAAAAACCTAATTTCTTTTTATTTAATTTTGGATATTCAAAAATATTATTTGCATCATAAGCTGAGGTATCAAAGTATGATGAAAGGTCAGGTTTTATATCAGAGTAAAAATCATCTGTAAATATATGATATATTAAACTATCCGTATCTGTATACAATAATTTGATTTTACTAAACTTTTTAACCATATAGTTATAATGAAAATCATACATTAATGTTTTTGAAATATCTAAAATGCAAAACCCTAAATAAATTGGTTTGTTATATATTAACTTTGTTTTTCGCAACTGAACCGCAACTAGGTTTTCCGAAAATACTGAAAGACTATGAAATTGTGGTTTAGCGATTAGATCTTGAACACCTAAAGCTTTGCCCTGGTTCTCCCAGTGTGTAACTAATTTTATGTTAACCCTTTTTTCAATATTCTCCATAGTCTTTCCGAAGACTGAATTATTCATTAATTTATAAAAATCTTTTTCGAAATCTGATTTTGCTAACGTTCTTAATTTTGTGTTTAGATCTATGTACATCTTCAACCAGCGAGACTGTTTAAATTTTAAAACTCCATGAATTTTAGTTAATTTAACCCCCATTTCTATGCACTGCTTTAAATTTCTGTAATGAATTACATATTTATCTTTATTATTTAAATTTGGGACTAGTTTATTTTCATTAATATTGCCTGCACAAATGTTTTCGGGGCATAAAGGAAAGTCCGAATGTAAATCATGAAGTTCATCTGGATATTCCAAATCAACTTCTAAAATAAAACCGAAGTTCGATGTCTCAGACACATTAAATTCTGTATTCGGATTTACCCATTCGAATCCACCAGTAGGAAGACATTGAGACATAGCCCAACCATATAAATTGTTGGCATCAAAATATATGATATATGAATTTGGTTTCCCTGCATCATAATCCCCCATATATTTGTTATTAGCTCCAGCATAACGATTACTACATTGAGATACACCACCCCTGATACCTGATCTAATAAATGCAATTTTCTCATAATCTGTTAAAAGTTCTAATTCTATTTTTGTATATTTTAACATTGCATCCCAACTTAAACCGGGTGCTGTGTAATAATGGGCAGGGTCTAAATCATAAGTATTAATACATAACTTTCTAAAGTTTTCAAATACATCGGTTAAAAGTAAAACGTCTGTTTTTAAATACAGGTTTGAATAATCTAGCATATTACAACACCCAAAGTGTTCCCAAACATCTTTAGCATGATTGTAATCATCATTTGAAATATGGGAATCTGTGAGCGAGCTATAAAAAAATTTTTGTTCGGGGAGCGATGTTAGGCTTAAACTATCATAATTAGTCATAAGTTCATATGGATAAACGCCTTTCCGTTTTAAACGACAGAAATCTTCATCATTAGGATAATTTCTACGTAATTCTTGAAATTGATCATTACTGAGATTTTTGGCCAATTCTTCTATATGATAAAAACTTAAATGAATCTATGAATCTTAATATAATTTCGTGGTTATTCATTTTTAATTTTTTGGAAAAGGATATATATTTTTCCTTATTTTGAGGGATAACTTCGACTTCACCATCACAAAAGTTTAACGCGTGAACAATAAAATGAGCATCATAGGGACTAAGGTTGTGTAAAAATATTGGTATATAACGAGGTTTTCTGAACTTCGAGCTACATGATTCGTGAGCAACACCTATAAAACTACCGGTGTACCAATCAAAATCATAAAAATGTTCTGCTAACTCTGTTTCACAAATATGACAAATGGTTGCATTTGAAATTTGGTTTTTGTCTTCATTTGTTAGCGGAAGTGGAGGATATTTTTGAATTCTATTTATTTCTTTGAGATTGTTAGATAAACTTTCCATAAAAACTTGTGCGCAGTTGGGTCCGCAATACGTTACATATTTTGATAATTTATCATCATATGAACATTTTATATAATAACCAAAACTATGTACTTCATGTTTCTGAATATTGTGTGTGAAAGGTTTGGAAGGATCGTTAGAACATGATTCTATTGGTTTTAAAAATGCTTCAAAATCAGCATAAACTACGAATGGTATCTTCAACTTTTTTTCATAACTATCGAATTTAATTTTATCATTTGAAATAGGTTGACCAAACCAATTCTTTTTTTTAAAAGTTTCACTGTTTGGTAATTCTGTACAAATGTGGGCACAATCGTATTGTTCATGGTTATTTAAACTTTCCTTAGATGGAAAGTTAAGTAGACATGCTTCGCAAATGTACATGATGTGACCGTCTTTTGAAATTTGTTTACTAACTAACCGCGATAAATTTTTTATGTAACAATAATGATTTTTTGTATCCTTGGAAAAAAATAATAAATTGATATGTCTATCTTTACGACACTTTGTTAAAAATAATGGACCTACTATAGAATTACATCGTTTTTCTTTATTATATTCTAACCCAAAAACATTAATACTAATATCATTTAATTTCTCTACTTTTGCTATGTCAGAAATTTTAACTGGAAAGGAAATACCATCAAATTTAAGTTTATTTGCATGTTTAACGTACGATGATACACGATCCGCGTCTTTGTTTACGGGATATAACGCCAAGAGTAACGCCCATTTAAAACAAAAATAATCCTTGCTTTTTACATTTATAACAGCCTTTTTTAATTTTATGTCACGAGGAAGATCTATGTATGAAGTACCGCGTAGGGGGTTAAATTTATTAACATTCATGTCTATAGATTTTATGTTTTTTAGACTCCATCCACTATCTTTTTTTTCAAATGCACTAATTTTAGTAGTAATTGTATCATTTAAAGATGAAAAAAAATATTTAAGTCATCTCCTTGACAAATAATATAGTTAATCGTTTGAAAATCGAACGTATCATGAATATCTTTAGTTTGTAGAACAAAATCAGCATGCAATATGAAGTTTACTTTAAAAATTATGTGTTGATGAATACACTCTTGTATTAAAAATAAAATATCATCTTTAATAGAATTTAAAAATAGTTCAGGAGTTTCAAAATTTACCAATGTCGAACTATCTACTCTACTCTTGATTTTATAAGTTAAAATCCTATTTCCAAAAGCAGATTCAATAACACTAACGTTTGATAAAGAATTATGTGAATTTAAAAGATTATTTTTGTGAACATTACTTTTAAAATGATTAGCTAAATACCGTTTCTTGATAAATATATGACACGTTAGACATTCCACTTGATCATCGTTACTGATACTGTTCCCTGCAGAGGTAGGCGCTTCTGCTTCCGTTGTTGGTTTTTTGATGATCTTGGGTTCTTTGCTGCTCGTTCGCTTCGTTCCTCTTCCAAGTTGTAGTGGTTGACTACTAAAATGTTTAAATTTATTAAAAACTGTACAAGACATTGTGTAAATTATGATCGAAATGAATGTTTATTTTACTTACTTAAACTGTGTTTCAACCATCGCACAGTGATTATACAAATCATCATCATACGATGAATCGAACAGTTGATCCTTCTCCATTTCATCACAAACTTTAGACAACTCCTGATTTAATTCGCTGTTGAATAGTTCCGTATTCTCTTCCATGGTTGTGGAAAAGAAAGCACTGGTGCACACTTCACTGAAGTTTGCCATCCTTATAGTAAAGAAGAAATTAGGTAGCAGAGTAAGTAACAGTTCAGTGTTGGTAGACCAACTGATACCCAAATTTCAAATAATGTCCGATATTTAAGTCTAACAAAGGATTAGAAATAGAATATAATGAGTACACGGAAGTAATTTAAGTAAACAGAATCACATTCACTAATGATCAGCTAATGACTGTCATTGTTAAAAAAGTATTTTTTAACTTTTTCACTTTCTGCTATTGTCTTTGTAATATTGTATACGAGGGCGTTTGTGTTGTCGTAGATGCTATCCTTATTAGTCTTTACGTAATATTTAATCCTCGTGGAAGCATGTTTCCAATGATCAGTAGTTGGAATCTTGGATAGCTTCTTCATATCGTACATTTCAATTTTGATGAGATGCGTCGCTTGGTCTCCATCGTCAGAATTAGTAGAAATGTATGATACACCATCTCTAGCGGCTCGTGCTACGGTTGATGATAACAGCTTCCTCTTTTTTATTTTTGATTCAGCTTCAAAAAAATGATCAATCGATTGCGATTTTCTTTTTCCACCATCGCATGTGTTATTATTAATGACGATGTCATCACTCTCTTCTTGAGGGGAGAGTGGCGAGTAGTAATACTGTTTATATGTATTTTCATCGAAGCTCAATGATTTCTGCAACAACACAGTTATCATGTTAATATCAATTTGGTAACACTTAATCATAAAAGTTAAAAAAGCTAAAGTTACAACCTATTAAAGTCCACTGCTGAACATAAGCCTCCTCTCATTTCTGAGAGGGTTTTAGGGCTAGGAAATGTTCGCTGCGATACCTCAATGCGTGTTGGCAAACTTCACATGCCTTCGAAATTATCTCAGACATGCATTCCTCACGATGTTTTCCTTCACCGCTGAGCACGTGGTAAATTAACACTTAAAATTGTAATTAACAATTTAATTGGTGCCGGCGGGGATCGAACCCGGGTCGCGTACTGTGAATTTTACATTTTGCGCTAACCATCTGAGCTACCACGGCTTAACCATATACACACACATAATATTTAAATATAATTTGTTAACACTAAATCATACACACGTAAGAAAATAACAGAAAGAAAAGTAAGTTTGTCAATAGAATAAACACTTACATCCATGGCCTTTGATGCGTTGAAGTAACACAAACGTAGTATTGATAGATCCACTGCGGTCAAACGACCATACACTAACTCCATGACTGCAGTTGCTTGGTCTTATATAGTACCAGTGAGTAATAATTCTAATCTAAAGAATTTCTGCAGTAGAATTGATAGTATCTTTATGCGTCAACAAGCTTACCTTACATTCTGTTGCTTATCTCTACATTCCTACGTCCTTCCTGTCGTGTCTTGTTCAGTGTATTGGTGACTCAAATACGATTTGTATAACACAAAGAATGTAATTTAATATTTAGATATCACTATAATTGATCATTCCTATATTAGTCATTGAGTAGATTGGTACTGTAATAATCTACTAATAGCAGTAATATTATGGATACACTAGATGTACAACAACATCTGAAAAAGATTCACCCCACTCTAGAAAATAATGTTTATGCTGCCAATAAACTACCCATGTACACCCACGTACCAACGTATATAATATGCAATTTGGATACAGATGATAAACCAGGGTCACATTGGGTAGCTTTATATATCGATACGAATGACGTCGGTCAATATTTTGATTCATTCGGACGGGCACCTGTACGATATCATCTAGAGTTTTTTAAAAGAAATTGTAAAAGATGGAACTGGAATGTTGATAGGATTCAGAATGAGTGGACTTCAGTTTGTGGCGAATATTGCTTAATGTATTTGCTATATAAGTTTCAGGGATGTTCAATGCATAGTTTTACGAGTATATTTACAGGGAACACATTATACAACGATATTTTAGTGGATGAGATGTTTCGCTCCTATTTTATAGATAATAAGTAATAAGATTTTGTATTTTATAAATAAAAATTTTAACAAAATTGGGTAATGTGTTTTATTAATGAGGCAGATTAGTGTAGATAGGAACAAAGGAGCATATAACAATATCACCACGCTGAGGAAGAATAGATAATGACGGTATTGAATGAACAATAGATAAGTAGATAAGAACAATGGAGCGCTAATGACGGTGGAGGCTCGAAGCGGATATCAATTAGATAAGAGTTAATTGATCTGCACATCTCCGGAACCGTGCATCCTACGCAAAAATGGAGGACGGAAGGAAGACGCAGATTCGTGATCAGAGCATGCCAAAACCTTTTTTTTTTTTTTTTATTTTTTTTTTTTAGGATCGTGAGTCGACGAACGTCGTACTTGTGACTCAGTGCGCCAGAACTGGTACAACCTTTCTACAAGTGCGCCAGAACTGGTACAACGTAACTACTGTGGTATCATAGTCCTATAATATTCGATGAAAGGAGGTGCATTTTTTCGCGGTGAAGATATAATATCCTAAGCCTTAAGTTAACATATGATACAAAGAAATACCTACGGAATCCATTCCATATTTTATTAGCCATTAATTAAGTAAATTATTTTGCAAATTATGCAACGAGAAATATTTGTGCGTAAATGTAATTTCGTATTGCTGCTTAAAATTTCTAAGATAGATATAATTAATTTATAACACGGGCACACCGCCCTAATTGATTGGGTTTGCATGTTAACTCCTTTTAAATTATATCACTTTATAGCATTTAAAATTGTAACGGCTATTCGAAAATATATAGGCTTGTTCTACGTCGAATATAATTAATTCTAGTTTCCATTTTTGAATTTATTTCTTAATGATTTAATAATGTTAGATAATGTTCTAGAATATACATACCTAGTAGGTTTTATTTTTTAATATTTACCAATTTTGTTCCATGTCTATCAAAAAAGAATACGCGCAAACGGTGTTACTTGTCTACAATGTCGTGAAAGGCGACTTATGACATATTTATATGAATAAAGAACACACAACATATACGTAGTCGGGGTATATTATGTGTGTTCGGGGGGGGGGGGGGGGGGTCAGGATCGCCCCCGTCTACTACTACATCAAATCCTCCCTAAAGAACACCGATTCCTTCCAAGGATGATTCGCGAGGCTATTGAAATCAAAAAACATCCTAATTTCAATAGAAAAGATAGCTGGGTGCTACCACCTGCTTGGGATCCTATAATAAATAAAATTAAATCCCCACCCAAGCATACAACTGCAAGACTTCAAGATACCATAAGTTCATACTGTATAGATCGGAACAAAAGTTAAATTTTAATCTATGGTAACCGCGGTTAACTATGACATATGGACGTTGAACATCTCAGTCCCGCCCGTGACCATGAGTGCTGTAAAGCGTTCGAAACGTCGGGTAATAAAAAGTTAAATATACGCGATAAATTCCGTAAAAACTAGTATTATTTCAATGTGTAGTGTTCGCGTAAATATAAGAAATCATTATGATATTTTACGCTGGTGTTCTGTGAGAGCGTGGGCCTACCCCGATTGAACCGACGCTTTCGAGCTAAAACCATAATAAACCAGCAGCGTGGCTCTACCACACACAACATGTTATGTGATTTGTGATCGTGTGGGCGATGGTCTAGTCACTTACGTCTTTCACAATTTTACATCTTAACCCTTATTTTTTGGCTAAACGTGTTCTGTGTAACTCACTGCTCCTTGGATTCTGCCTACCCCTCGGAGATTATACGCGTGATGCTATGTGGTTATCAGTAACGGCAATCTTTATTCATATTTTTTATATAAACCATCGCCGTATGGTGGAGGCGTAAGAGTGGATCCTCTTTCCTTCCTCACCTTAGTTTGGTAGGACACCACCGCAGGTATGGTAAGGTAGTGTACCTTATAGTGTAAAAGTGCGTAAAATGCATGTTTGGTGTCAATGATGTCCAGGTGCTTTACGATTTCTTATTTTGTAACTAAGGCCAACTTTTGAAAGTTCGCTGCGACTATAATACCGCACGTCCTTTTTTGATTATTAGATCAGTCCTAATTAGGTATGACCATTTTTCGTCCAAAACACATGATATCTATATGAAATCACATTGTATCGTGGTCATATGCCATGATACAATGTGATTTGCAATTTATTATAAAATCTGCTGTCGAAAACTCATAATAACGAAAAGAGTATCCACTGCCCTCCCAACTCAAAATAATATTCATATATTTGTAATATCAAGTTTTATAAATTGTAAAACTTAATTTATAATTAGTAGTTTCACTATATGTAGTATGCATAATATAAATTAATGCCATTCGTTTATTTTTCTTCTTTTATATTACTATATTTTTTTTAAATTTTATACAATATAATATTGTGGTGGCAAGCTTTTACTATGTATTAGATATCTGTGGAAACTTCATTGGTTTTAGAATAACTTTTATATAATTGATAGAATCAGGCGTTACTTTGCGGAAATCCAATATAACTTTTATATGTTTAGTAATGTAGTGCGGTCATCAATCCCACTTATATAGATAAGAATACATACATAGTTAACCACGCCTAGAACCCGGATGAGTAGGAAGAGTCTACGGACTTAAATTTGGCACGTCAGCATTGTGCCAAATTCTCTTGCTGCCTTTACATCTTCATACAACTACGCATACATGCTCGTTGGTTATCTGGTCCTTCTTTAATATGTCACCAATTTGATCAATAAACTTTCGTCCAGGGTGTCCCTTCCTGACTCATCCGTTCACTGCAACATTAATTTGTTTCGTCACTCTTTCCACGTTCATTCTTTCTACATGCCCAAACCACCGAAGCATTCATTCTTTAATCCTGGTCACAACATCATCTTGTAAATCAGACTTTTCTCTTATTATAAAATTTCTCACCACGTCATTCAGATTCAGCCCTAACGTACTCTCCTAAATGACCGCGTTTCTGCAGCATTTATTCTACTCTTGTGCTTCTTTTGCCACACACAACTTTCACTACCATACATAAGAATAGTTGGACCTTAAGAGGATATAGTAAGTCAGCTCAAATTCTAATTTCGCCTCCACTTCCCCGCGCGTCGTATGCTATGTACCAACATGTCTGTAATCACTAATACTGTAAGTAGATAGGTCGTTAGATACTTATTTCAATAGGTTTATCATATTTATGCCTGTTTTTTAACGCCAACCCAGTCGCTTCTTATTTTTATCAAGGTTATTTCCCATTTTAATTTTACGTCGTCTTGTTGCGTAATGTGTATTCTGATCGTAAGCGACACAACTTCTCCCTTCAAAAGCCTAAGCGATACTAACGGGGCGACAGGAATCAAGCTTCAGGGCGCCGATAGTTTAGGTAATTTCTTTTTACAATGAAAATAATGGTATTTTAAAAAAAGTAAATAACATAAGCACTGCTTTATAGTTAGTTCAGTTAGTATGCAAAGTTTCATGATCTTATTTAAAGTATTTTATGAATAACAGCGGTTCATTGTTCAGTTTGGAGGTAACTTTGGATTTTTTTTCTATCGAGAAAATTTTACGGAATCGTGTTTTCGTCTAACATAATCTTTAACATTAATCCTTAACTTTACCATATATTTATTTCAAAATTAATGCTGCAATACTTTCGGCATAACGGAGGATCTTGCTAAGCCATTTCAGGTTATATTTCCCCTTAATTAGTGCAATGGATTTTAGATTTAAGATAATTAATTTTATCAAGTTATATATATATATATATATATATATATATATATATATATATATATATAGTGAATGAGGCACTACACTCTATTAAGAAGAATCAAAATGTGTCAAAAGAGGCAAGTATGGTAATTCATAATGCTGTGTTAATCTCTACTTTAATGCATGATAGTGAAAGTTGGGGGTGGCAGAAGAAGCACAAACGTAGAATAAATTTTGTAGAAATGCGGTCTTTAAGGAGTATGTTAGGGTTGAATCTGAATGGCAGGGTGAGAAATTGCGTGATAAGATAAATGTGGTATGCAAGATGATGTTGTGACCAGGATTAAGAAAGGAATGCTTTGGTGGTTAGGTCATGTAGAAAGAATGAGTGAGGAAAGAGTGACAAAGCAAATGTATATGGCAGATGCGAACGGCAGGGTCGGGAAGGGACGCCCTAGAAAAAAGATTATCGACCAAATTAGCGATATTTTGAAAATGGGCTACGTTAGAAGTACCCTTAACCGACGAGCATGTATATGTAGATATATGGATGTAAAGGAGGCGAAAGAGGTATGTCAGGATCGTGCCAAATGGAAGTCCGTAGTCTCTGCCTACCCCTCTGGGTGACAGGCGTGAGTGTTTTTGTATGTATGTATGTAATTTTATCAATTTTCTGTTTTTCGGATAAAACATTGGCTAGATCCATCGAGACATTGCTTCCTATCTGTTCGTGAAGTGTCATTACAATCCATTTAGTCATTCCCAACCTTAGCCTGGACAGCCAAACACGCAGAGAAAGAAACATTTTAAAGATGTTTTTTATATGTCGTGTCGTAATGGCACGCAAATGACGTAACCAGTTTAATATAAAGCGATGTTTCAGACAGATGTTTTTAGGTTTGTAGATAAAATAGCTCCATCGTGTCCTCAACAAAAGAAGTAAGTAAAGTGTTGACGAACACAATCTTAGTATAAAAAATTATAGTAGTCTAAATTAATATTACTATAAGCCGTAGATTGTAATACCAAAGTAGGTACTATTTTTGGGTACAGTTTCTATCAACAATAAAAAAAAATACTTCAAATTCATCTTGTGGATGCTAAAACAAAATAACATGCTAAATGACATATTTAACTCAATTCGTAATTCACTCACACTAAACTTGATGGCTTATGGTGTTGCTTATAGACAAAGAGATTAAAATATTTACTACTACTTAAATGTCTTTGCTTATTGATCATTCTATGAATGCGGAAGAGAAAAGATCGAATATCTTCGTCTAGTATGGCAACCATTAAGGCTCAGCGTATTACATAAATATTGGTACATATCCGCAGCTAACTGGCTGCTAGTATAAGTCTACAGAGATATTGATATAATATTTTTTGCTCAAAAAGTTTACTCAATTGACTCTTCGAAAAAATGATTTTGGTGTTATGGTGGAAACTTCAACCGACGTAACAAAAAATAATAGATAATTTCAATTTAATGCTTTTAAATAATTTGTTTTGTTTTTTAAATGATTATTTGTCTGACCTAACAAAAGTGCGTCAATTTTTTAAAATCGAAGTGCCAAACGAACTTGCAGTGGTTTGTGGCTACATCTCATGTACACCTGCACTCAAAAACGGCTACACGTGCGTCGCCAACTCTGATTACTAAGATGCAATGCCTCACAGTCTAGAATCTGCGAAATCCTAATTGACGGCTCCGTGGCGCAGTGGCTCAGCAATGAGTTGCAGCGCTGGAGGCTGCGGATTCGATTCCCGCACGGAACAAGTATTTGTATGGCCTATAAACAATTGTTCCAGGTCTGGACTCTGGATGTTTGTCCTTGTGCAATTTATGTTTGTAAACTGCGTCCAAGATACAGGAGAAAATCCTAATGTGGGGGTAACGTTTTATAAAAATGAGAAAAAAATTAAGTTGGCTGTTTATATCCTTCAAACGAGAACATGCTGTGCACGCACTGCTATTACGCTGCAAATATAGGTTAGTGGGTGCTGCCTAGTCAGATGGATTCCTCGGTAGACAAGGCCATCATCAGTTCTGGTGCAATTACCCTGATATTGCGGTTGTTCATGGGTACGGTAGTCACTAAATTTATTTGTTTTATTATTATGTGGACAACAAAACAGATAAAAATCAAAATGTGTTTTATACACGTCACGCTGCAGCTATATTATGGTTGTAGCACGAATAAGTCGGCTCGACCGGGGAAGGACCACGCTCTTATAGAATACCAGCGTAAAATAGCAGCTTAATACTGCTGTGTTTCGTATGGTGAGTGTAAAGATCCGGAGAACTTTTTTTACTGGAAACGAGGCATTCCATCTTAGTCGCTGGAGGTGACAACGCATCTGCGATTTGATTCTTAATCCAGGATAAATGTAGATATCTGTGGGTCACAGCATCCACTTAGCATCAGGTGGACTGTGTGCTCGTTTGTCACCCTCATTCTATAAAAAAAATGCATAAAAGTTATATAGTGTTGACACATATTTTTTATATTTATTACAGAAATGATTAACTTTACGCTTTACAATATTTATGACATACATAACTACATAATACAACGAATTAAATTTAACAAACAACAAATTTAAAACCTATGTGATATGGGGACGTGTATGTAATATGTATAAGTGTAAGCTGTTATTATTTGGGTTAAAATATTTAAGCCGGAGCTTTTCATGCCTATCTTGTTGTAAAGTCGACACATTCTTATCACAGCTTATAAAAAGTAGTATTATTATACTGCAGGTAAAATGTCTTGCTAGGAATTTGTGGATTGCGCTTTGTAGTTAAGTTTGGTTTACTTGAGAGGTAATCGGAATCGATCTTATTATGGTTATGGTACACAAACATTAAGTTAAAATTAGTTAGTTAAAGTTAGTAGTTAAAGTTACAGCTTATATACGTCCCACTGCTGGTACAGGCCTCCCCTCATTTCTGAGAAGGTTTTAGAGTAAGGAAGTGTTAATGAAATGCGTGTTCACATGTCTTTTTTTGTCTTATTTTTCGGACATGCACGAAATTTGATGATGTTTTCCTTTACCGCCGAGCACGTGGTATATCAGCCCTTAAAACTTGACTATTTTATTGGTGCCGGATCGAACCCGGTTTGCTCGTGTACTGTGAATATTTACAGCGATCGCTTACCATCTGAGCTACCACGGCTCTTATCAACATCAAGCAGTGATACAGGAGATCAGTGTAAAATAGTGGCATGTAGTGTTGTGTATAGTAACAAGAACCTAGAATGCCTAAATAAGGTCTGAAATAAATTATTGAATGCAATAATGGTTTAGCTTGTACTTGTAGTTCTGAGTCAAGTCAGTTCCTGAGAAGCAGCAATAATTATTATTGCCGCTATAAATAAAAATAATATTCAAAGTTTGAAGATTTGGCAAGTAAAATCTTTCTAATTTGCCTCCTGTCCCTAGCATTTGTTTTTGTATCTCACATGAATACCAAAATAATTTGCAATCGACAATAATTTGGTTAGTGTTAGCAGATATATTTTTATAGTACCTACGTCTTAGTCGTTCAATAATGTCAATGCATGTTTGTTGTCCGTTTGTTTTTGTATATGTATTTTTATAGAGATAAATTCAATTAAATGAAATGGCGTCCGTAAACCTCAAAACAAAATCAATGAACGAATAATTATTCGCCAATTGGCGAGTACGGTGTTCCAATAATTACGTTAAATAATTTTTTACATTCTTCGATATAAATTATCGTTTTAAGATACCAAATTTAAGGCGACCTCTATCGAAATCAAGTTAATTTGAGTGAATGGGACCCAAAAATTAAATTCCTTTTTGTTAGCCTTGGTAAAGGGCAAGCTTTTGTAATTAATGAATGGAAATTCAATGCCTATTTTCGCAATTAGTTGTAATTTATTACTCAACTTAATTCACTCATTTTGATCACTACAACTTTGTCATTATTTAGTGCTTGCAATGTGACAATTTGATTGAATATTGTAAATTATTACATTAAAAATAATATACAATCTTTGATATATACTAGCATTCAAAGATTCTGTTTGCAATAAAAAAATGAATGCTTTCAATAATTTGGATTGCATTTTGTTAGACATATCCTATAGTCATTTGCAGTAAGAAACTAGGCGATAGAGCCATGCTGCACCTATATTACTGATATCGTTGAAGCACGAATGGGTCGGCTCGACCGGGGAACGACCACGCTCTCATAGAATACCAGCGTTAAATATCAGCTTAACGCTGCTGTGTTTCGTATGGTGAGTGTAGAGAACCGGAGACTCTCTTTACTGGAATCGAGGCATTGCATCTTAGTCCTCACGGGTGACAACTCATCTGAATTTTTATTCGTTGTCAAGGGTAGATATAGACGAAATAAGGTGAAGGAGTTACTCCATCTCTACTCTTATGCCTCCACTGTCCACTCTAAGGCAATGGTTTATACAATAAAAGTGAATAAAAATTATCATTGATAGTAAATACATTATATACTAGGTATACATTCATACAGTGGCACATCTGTAATTAACCTGTTGGTGGCGTTCTGTTCAGAACTACTTGACCAATTAAGGTAATTTTTTATAGATTGAGGGTGACAAACGAGCACATAGTCCACCTGATGGTAAGTTGATGCTGTAGCTCATAGATATCTAAGTCTATTGTTGATCAAGAACTAGAATGCAGATACGTTGTCGTCCCTGAGGACTAAAATGAAATGCGAGAGGCATTTTCACTCCAGTAAAATCGTCTCCAGTTCTCTACATTTACCATACGAAACACAGCAACACAAGCTGCTATTTTACGCTGGTATTCCATTAGAGCGTGGTTCTTCCCGATCGAGCCGACGCAATCGTGCTATAAATATAATACTGCTGCAGCATGGCTCTTCCACGTGCTAATATTCACTTTATTATACTATTCTACTATTCACACACAATATATTTGTTTTATCAAGATGATAAGGTTGCGTTGGGTTGCGCAGTGGTCGAGTTATTATTAATTATATTTACGCTCTATAAATATAAAGAACGTTGTGAAGTGGAATTAAACTAATCGCCAGCAGCCAGTTAGTATACATTGCATTAATAACATTAATATTAAGTTGCAACACTTTGTTGTCTATTCTGTGTTAATTTCATGTCATATCTAATTCAAAACGTCTGTGCAAATTTGATAGAGTAAAGGGAAATAGAGATATTTATTAAAAGTTTGCGCATTTTTTTAACAAATTGAATAAAATATAAAAAGTTGTGCGTAAAATTGTGAACACACGTACGAAGTGAAACTCACACAAAAAATATTTAAAAAACACTCAAAGAAGTAGTTTAAAGATTATGATCCAAGGGTTAATGAAACCATTGTAGAACGTGATACATAATATATTCCAGTTCTCACATATTCCACGTGTAAAGTAAAAGTTAAATACTAATTATAGGCTTTTTACAATTATATATTTTATAGTATTGTAAAAAGCCTGAAATGTTTGAAATTAAAAAAAATAGTTTGAATAAATTTTTTATTATTATATCAATGTATGTATAGTAAATAACCAATTACTAATTAAAAGCGGTGTACTGTCGCTTGGACGATTTCTAGTCATATGACTACGATTGTAGGTCCAAGTGGTCCGAGTCCGATACACAATACAAAGTTATGACACCCCTCTGTTTTCACGGGGGTTAAAACTACAGATCTGAGAAATTAAATATTTCGAAGGCGGAAATCCGCAAGTACCTTAGACCATTAGGCAAGCTCGTACCGAATGGTTGCACTGATTTTGTTATATAATATTGAAAAGACCAACATACGCCGAATCAGCGCAGAGCGGAGGAATGGTTGCACTGATTTTGTTTTATAATATTGAAAAGACTAACATATGCTGAATCAGCGCGGCGCCGAGGAATGGTTGTACTGATTTTGTATTATAATATTGAAAAGACTAACATATGCTGAATCAGCGCAGCGCGGAGGAATGGTTGCACTGATTTTGTTTTATAGTATTGAAAAGACTAACATATGCTGAATCAGCGCGGCACGAAGGAATGGTTGCACTAATTTTGTTTTATAATATTGAAAAGACTAACATATGCTGAATCAGCGCGGCGCGGAGGAATGGTTGCACTGATTTTGTTTTATAATATTGAAAAGACTAACATATGCCGAATCAGCACGGCGCGGAGGAATGGTTGCACTCATTTTGTATTATAATATTGAAAAGACTAACATATGCTGAATCAGCGCGACGCGGAGGAATGGTTGCACTGGTTTTGTTTTATAATATTGAAAAGACTAACATATGCCGAATCAGCGCGGCGCAGTGGAATGGTTGCACTGATTTTGTTTTATAATACTGAAAAGACTAACATATGCTGAATCAGTGCGGCGCGGAGGAATGGTTGCACTGATTTTGTTTTATAATATTGAAAAGACTAACATATGCTAAATCAGCGCGGCACGAAGGAATGGTTGCACTGATTTTGTTTTATAGTATTGAAAAGACTAACATATGCTGAATCAGCGCGGTGCGGAGGAATGGTTGCACTGATTTTGTTTTATAAAATTGAAAAGATCAACATATGCCGAATCAGCGCGGCGCGGAGTAATGGTTGCACCGATTTTGTTTTATAAAATTGAAAAGATCAACATATGCCGAATCAGCGCGGCGCGGAGTAATGGTTGCACCGATTTTGTTTTATAAAATTGAAAAGATCAACATATGCCGAATCAGCGCGGCGCGGAGTAATGGTTGCACCGATTTTGTTTTATAATATTGAAAATACTAACATATGACAAATCAGCGCGGCGCGGAGTAAAAGTTTCACTGATTTTCCTTTATAATAATAAAAAGACCAACACGTGCCAAATCAGCGCGGTGCGAAGTAATGGATGCACTTATTTTCTTTTATAATATTGAAAATACCAACACGTACCGAATCAGCGCGGCGCGGGGTAATGGTTGCACCGATTTTGTTTTATAATATTTAAGGGACAAATTAACTTACAGTCCACACTGAGTGGCTACTGCAGTCCTTGGACACCTGAAGCTAACTTCAAAGAAAGAATGTTTAACTATAAAGACTACGATAGAACACCTTACAGCCTGTTGTTACCTGGATCTCTATGCCCTTCACACCACACATGCACAATACTGTCCCCATCGCTGGGTTGGGGCTCACCAGTGCCAGCTGCTTTCATTTGACCGCATCCAGCGCAGAGCTGTTCGAATCATCGGCGACCGAGCTCTTTCCGATAGGCTCGACTCACTGGCACTGCGAAGAGATGTTGCATCTCTTTACGTATTTTATCTATAAATACGCAAACGTAATACGTGCTCTGAGGAATTGTTCGGACTAATCCCAGCGGCATAATTTCATCATCGCACATCTCGACAAAACTCGCGATACCATCCATACCACCCGGATGACTGGCGGTTCCACCACTCTACGATTTAAAAGAAGTTTTCTTCCTCGCACAACTTCCTTGTGGAATCGACTACCACCAGATATTTTCCGGGCCGATACGACTTCGGGACATTCAAGAAAAGAGCCTACTCTTTTTTTAAAGGCCGGCAATGCATCTGCAATTCCCCTGGTGTTGCAGTTACTCATGGGCGGCGGTAATCACTTAGCATCAGATGAGTTGCATCCTCGTTTGCCCCCTCTCCTATATAAAAAATACTGTAACACAGCACTTTGAATTTTTGATAACAGGGTTAGGTAAGAGAGTGGTAACTACCCAACCAGACGTCAAGGCAGAAAACGATACCTACCATCTAGTCACTAGATGCCCACAACATAACCCTCTCAAAGTTAAGAGGAGCCTCTGCTCAGTTTTAGGATACATATAGGCTGTGACTTTTTATGAGTAGGTATATATTGCAGAAGACGTAAGAAGACAATTATAATTTAGTTATATGTTACACAATGTAGAGGTAAATATGGAGTAGCTATATATTAATAATGTACTCCAGACCGAATTTCGTACACTCTCAACGCAAGCACAGGTGCACTCTCTATTCCCTCAATCTCATAGTCCGATAGGAGGCTATTTCAACAAACGAGATTAGGCGCAGGACTAACGGCTTTACGTGCTTTCCGAGGTACGTGAGGGAAACACCGCTAACTTCTTGACTCCGGGCTGCTAGTGATAATTTCTTGACATAAAAACAAATTATCTGATTTTGGCCTGACTCTGAATCTGTAACCTGGACCTCATAATTATGAGTTACTAATGCGTTTACAACCGCTGGAATAATGAGGTAGTCACCCGCTTGAATATATTACCTAGAATGATAATAATATAATGAATTCGCATTTCCGTAAAATTATTTCAACGCGACATTTAGTTGCTCCTATGATACTACCTAGGTGGATTGAAAAGTACTCGGCCTAACACAGATCCATTCAATTCTAAAAATCAAATCTACCCACATTATTTAGTTCAGTTCAGACTAGTTCATTGTGTGAAGTTCGAAACGTGTGCGATAATTAGTTGTGATTTTATAAATTTATAAACAAAGTAATCGGACATAATTTCCGCGAATGGAGCAAATCGAGCAGCGTGCCGTCATTAAGTACCTCCATAAAAAGGGGCTATCATCAAAAGCCATCCATGATGACATGGTCAGTACATTAGGCGATTGTGCTCTGTCATATTCATCCGTCAAAAAATGGATAGCAGAATTTAAGCGTGGTGAAAGAGTGTGAAAGATGAACCCCGCTCTGGAAGGCCTTCGACGTCAACTACTAACGAAAATATTAAAAAAGTACTTGATTTAATAATGGGAGACCGCAGATTAAAAATTAGAGAGATAGCCGAGATTATAGGCATCTCTTATGAACGAACTCAAAACATCATTGTCAACGAATTGGGTTTCCACAAGGTGTCTGCGAGGTGGGTTCCGCGACTGCTTTCAGTTGAACAAAAAAGGACGCGATTGACTATTTCACGCGACTGTTTGGAGTTATTTGAAGCCGATGCAGATGATTTTTTGAATCGTTTTGTTACTATGGACGAAACATGGGTTCATTACTGTACACCGGAAACAAAACAACAATCAAAACAGTGGAGAAGACCTGGTTCACCACCCCTAAAAAGGCTAAGTCGATTTTGTCGGCAAATAAGGTGATGGCTTCAGTATTCTGGGACTCGAAAGGTGTGATTATGATTGATTATCTTGAAAGGGGTCAGACTATAAACTCTGATTACTACTGCACCTTACTACGTCGTTTACGAGAGGAAATAAAATAAAAACGTCGAGGAATTCTCAGAAGAAAAGTCCTGTTTCATCAAGATAACGCCCGTGTTCACACGTCAGTACAGTTAATGGCTGAAATTCACAACTGTGGCTTTGAACTGTTACCGCATCCGCCGTATTCACCTGATCTGGCACCATCAGACTTCTTTCTGTTCCCTAACCTAAAAAAGCACTTGGGAGGTCAAAGATTTTCGACAAACGTCGAGGTCAAAGCAGCTGTAGACGCATATTTTAACTCTAAGGAAGAATCATTTTTTTTCAACGGTCTAAATGCTTGGAAGGGGAGGTGGCAAAAGTGTATTGAACTTGATGGTGATTATGTAGAAAAATAAAAATATAACTGATTTAGTATGTGTTTATTTTCTTGGTTAGGCCAAGTACTTTTCAATCCACCCTCGTAGCAAGCACAAAAATATGAAAACACTGTGTCAAGGTCCAAGCTAAATCCCTAGCATAATACTTATATGCGTCATGCGCATTGTTGTTGATTACATAAAGGAATTTGTAATTCCAACCGTTAGCTTGCGTATGAAAAACGTAAGTTTACACGTGTCAATATCCTTGGATTAAGGTAAAAAATGACGACGATGTCTCGATCCCACGACGGTCCATATTTGCACCGCGTTAGTTCGAATCATGAATTAATACATCGGTCACAGGCTTAAGATAGCCTGCGGCGACTGGTCGCGCCTGTTACATGAGCCTGCACTGTACTTAGCCAGTAGTGTAACAACCCGTGAAGCGTTTGCACGCATTCGTATCGCGTTACCTAAGAAGATAAGTCGATAGATCATCGATGACTTTTTGAAAATTGTTAGTGAGTTTTAGTGCTGTCAAATAACTTTATCGATAGTTGACTGCGTATAGACACATTTGATGTGACAGTTCGATATGACAGTGTAATCAATCGTATCATATGGCAGCGTCAGTATTAACAATTTTTAATACATGTAATTAGTAGGGCTGCACTCAATTACACTAATATTATTGGTTACATTAATAAGGCAGTACACACACTACATCTTCTTACACAGAAAGGAATCGTTGCAAACACCTAGGTTAATTTAGTGGCTGTACTTATTCTGTCTAATGCTAGACGTTTATCGATCAATAGCTACATTGCTATTGATCGATAAACGTCTTTATAATCTGTAAAAAGAGTATATAATCAACTACATTTTACTCTGTATCTGTATCTGATTGTTAGATGAGTAAAATGAATACGAGGTTTGTTTACGGAGTAACGCGTGTCAAATTTCGTGTTATATGATTTGATGGAAGTTATCTTTTAATCCGATCTTGACGCGGTACGTGACGTTAATTGCTATTAGTTCTTATCGATTTAACGTATGCATTTGAATTGACGCGACGTTTGTATATTAAAAATTTAAAATTATAATTAGGTACATTCTTAAGATTACTACACCCTCTTAATATTATGTTGGTGATGTAGATCTGGGTTTTAATAAGTTGTTTTTATATTCGGTTTACTTGATGATTTTAATTATATGTGCTAATAGATATTTTGTTCCTAAAAGACCTATCCAAGATTTGTCAACGGCTTTCGAAACATTTGTTAGATATCATCATCATCATCATCAGAGCAGCCTATTAAAAGTGCGCATAGGTTTCACCCATAGATTGCCGTAGCTTTTTTAATTTTTTGAGGTGTTACCAGGAAGATGCCACTTCCAATCTCCTGTTTCCGTTTTTCTTAGGTAGCCATGGCATATGTAAGATGTTATTAATCATTAAAAAATAAAAAAAGTCTAAAATGCTTTCCTTGAGCTTTTAAAGCAATATATTGATTTTTTTAAATTGAAATATTATATTTTTATTCTACCTAATTATTATGTAATGGAAATATAAAAGAGTGTAGGCATCGGATATAAATTTAAATATCTTAGATTTTACGAACGTCAGTTTAAAACTATTGAACTACGGATATTATCAAAAAGGATATTAGTAGAGCTTAATCAGCTCCGACATTCTTACATAAATAAATTTTTATGACATTTAAAGTAATCGATAGCGTGGATCATTATTGATCGTGTTTTTCTACGTGAGTATTATAATAACAACTCCTTGTGTCGCAATGATTGATATTAATTTGAGAAGATAATCGTGCAAATAGAAAGTGATAAGTCAGGGTAAGTATAAAGTACTCGTAAGCAACATATATTCGGTTTATTGGCGCTGACAAAACTCAAATTGCTCGTTGCAAATCTTAATAAGTATTCTCCTCATGCTTAGTAATTAATGAAATAATTGTGTAAGATACACCTAGATGAATAATTTTTATAGGAGATAACGGGCAAACGAGTATACGGCTCACCTGATGGTAAGTGATTACCGCCGCCCATCTTCTACGCTCTGACAGCGCGCGACATGTTACACTCCCGTTCACTCGGGACCTTTTTGGCGGGAAAATTTCTAGGTTAGGAAATTTTTTGCAATATTGCAAATTTTGCTATATTTTCACTTTGAGACAATATTTATGGATAAAACTTACAGGAAGTCTTGTTGAATGTATAAACTATCGAATAAAATTATTTTTGGTTGCTAGAAATTGTAATAAAGTATATAAATTACACTGTATAGCATAATAGTAGTATAAACTTCAATTTTAGTGACAAAATTACTACTAATTTGAATTCTACACCTTTGTTTTTGGAGAAATTTATATGAAATTGTTTGGAAATATGTATATTTTAAGTTTTATGTGTTTCCATTCGTTACTCATACCAAAATATTAAAATATTAAAAAATTAAAAAAAAAAAATAATATTTTATCTGTGACATATCGAACAATATTTCTAAAATATGTTCGTGTGAATTTGAAATAAATACAACGTCATGTTATTTCAAAATATGTAGGAAAACTATTTTTACTTACATTTTACACTAAAAATAAATGAGAATTTGAAAAATAACACATTTATAACCCGCCCGCCAAAACAGGCCTTTCGGAATTTGAAGTACTTTTGGCAATTTACTTTTCACTTTTTATACCACAAATTATATATCTACGTGTTGACTATATTACAAGAAATGTAAAAAGTATAATACTTTCGTTTTTAGTCCAGACACAAATATAAAATTCTATAAAAAAGACAGAGCAACTTCATCAAAGTGACACGTGGAACGCCGGAAGTTCAGAGTGATTTCTTTTTTTTTTTTTTCTAAGAAACATTGCCAGGTTATGGTTTAAAATAAAAGAGCATATCTTTGTCTTTGATACTAATATCTATTGCATAGTGTCTTTGGTTTTGTTTAAAACGAAAAAATAGTTTTTTCATAGGTAGACATGTTTACATAATTCTGATCTAATTCGATCACTACTTGGCGGGCGTAAGGTTGGTATTGCGCGATCGAAAGTGAGCATGGCTTGGCGTACAGGTTACAGCAACACCAGGGGAATTGCAGATGCGTTGGCGGCCTTTTAAAAAGGAGTAGGCTTTTTTTTTGAATGCCATTAAGTCGTATCGGTCCGGAATCTCTGTTGGTAGTATATTCCACAAGGAAGTTGTGCGAGGAAGAAAACGTCTTTAAAATCGTACCTTTGATTTTATATATATATATATATATATATATATATATATATATATATATATATATATATATATATATATATATATATATATATATATATATATATATAATCAAAGAATCATACAGTGGTGGAAGGGCAGTTATAGAGATGGTATGAATGGTATCGCGAGTTTTGTCGTATGAAATAAGAATATAATTAACTACAAAAGAAATAAAACTGTGCGAAAATAATTTCAACATAATAGCATTCATTAAGCATAACATAGCATTCATAAAGAAATCAAGCCAATTATTTTTTGGAGGTAGGTTTTAGGTTTTACTTTTGTACTTGGTTTTGTTTAATTATATTGCCCTTTTGACTAGACTTAAAAATAAAAAGTTTAAGGTAAGATCTAGAATATCGCCTAAATAGTTACATTTAATAATTATAATTAAACCTTGGTCCCCTATTAGTCACCCTTAGGGATGAAACATTTTCTTAAAATTAATATCGGTTCAGCCAATTCCGACAAATCTGTTAACATGCATACAAAAAAACACGCGTCAAATATAGAACATTCTCGTTTTTGAAACTTTGTAAAAATATAATATTTTTACTCCATATAGATAGATTTACTCGATATATTTTACTTCAAATATAAAAACAATATAAAATAGAAAAACTCGGCCACCGATAAGTTAAATCTAATATTTGTATATATATACAATATGTTACGTAATTAACGCACACCCTCTGACACCTCAATTAGTATATTATGTTATAATCATAATTCATACACTGAATTTTTGAGGGAGGGCTTTTTTTTGAATTTCGGAGGGCTGACCTCAATTAAAATGGGACAATAGCCAGGGAGAAGAGAAGAACATACACTGAATTTTTAGTTAAACATTTTTATGCACTGATTATTTATCTAATTAGTTATAGTAACTCCGGAAGAATGTCGTGGTCACAGTACAAATCCACGAACGCAAAGACTTTAACCTGCTTGAAATAAAGTAAATTTTTCTTTATTTTTATTGAATGACAGAATTAGCAATGATACAAATAAAATCACTCTTAAAATAATAATAATAATATTCCACATCTATCACACAACGCCATCTAGTCCCAAGCTAAGCAGAGCTTGTGTTATTGGTACTAGACAACTGATAAACATACTTATATATTTCTAAAAACATAAATATTATAGATAAATTACACCCAGACACAGAACAAATGATCGTGCTCATCACACAAACATTTGTCCTGGGTGGGAATCGAACCCACGACCTCCGGCATAGCAGTCAGGGTCACTAACCACTAGACCAACAGTCCTGTCAAAAAATCTTATTGCTTTAAGTTACGGTCCATTTCAGTTTGTTTTGACTGTACAGATTTAGTGTGACTGTAATTTACGCAGTTTTAATTATTTTTGGAATAAAAAATTACCTATATTAAAAATGATAGGAATCGTATTCGTTTCCGTTTAGCGACAGTTATAGTACAGGGTATACAGGGTATATATGGTCAGCTAGATACGAAGTGCTGTCTACACATTTGGGAAAAATATCCTGTCAATAATATTTTTAGTAAGTCTGAGAACTTTATGTGGCTGTCTGCTGATTGAAGATCTTTAAATAATGGGTTCAAGCTTATAAGTTTCTGAACCAATTTACAATAATTAGACAAATCACATTATTCCCATCTATCCAACTGATTTGAAAATCAACACAGGCTTTGTGACCTTTCAGGAATAATTTTCATTTCCTATAAAAATGAAAATTAGGTAGTACCTAACATATCTCAACCAGGGATATGTTACATTATGGTTGTAGTATGCAGCTATATTGTTGTTGTGGCTTAAATGCCGACCTATTCAACTACCTGTAATATGTAACCTTATAACAACGACCATAATATGGCTGTACCGTGGCTCTACCACGTATAGGTTCATTACAGCCTATCAAAATCACAATAGAACAGACCGCTCACATAAATTGCCAAACACAGCAACAATGGCAAATACTCCCTATATTTGCTATCGAATCATTTGGCAAGGAATTGGCATTTGGCAGGAAGATGCTGCTGCTCATCTCTAGTTTCATTTCCTGCTGTCGCTTCTTACAACACCCACAAGATGAAACGTCTTACTAGAATTATCTGTCATAAATTTAAAAAGTATTATTTCACTGTAGTAAAAGCCTGCCACATGTGTTAAGGTTCTTTTAATTTTTACTATCGTGTAAAAAAGCCTGATAATTCTTTGCATTGCAAAAATATTGGTGTAGTTTTTTACGTCATAGACAGCCATAACTCTCTATTGTATATAGGAATTTTGACACAAAAAACATACAACATTGAAACCTGCATAACACATGTCGAGGGCGCCTACATACAGTTCAGATGTTGTAGAGTTATTTCAACTAAACACTCGCCATTTTAAGAGCGCCCTATATTGATATATTTTATAATATGATCTGTATTTTTATGAGTTTAAAATCTCGAAAAAGTGTAAATATTTTTTTAGTTTTTTGATAGCGTTTTTCATACTCTTAATGATATGGTATATTATAGATACAGCCTTTATAGGTCCCACAGCTGGGTAAAAACGCCTTTTTATTTCTGAGAGAGTTATGGAGCAACTGGTCTGCCGCGGTTTCAAATGTTAGTCTGTGTACTGCGCATGAAATATTTTATTTTTTTAGTCATGCAGGATTTTTTTACAAAGGTTCCCTTCACCAACAAGCTCATTGTACACCATTGCTTAAGAATGCAATCAACAATTCCATTTGTGCCGACGGGGATGGAACCCGGGTTAAATATGCCGTACTGTGAAACTCACAAGAAGCGCTTAGCTTTTTAGTTACTACGAGTCTCTACTATACCACAGGTTAAAGATTTATACTCTCTTTAAACTGTGTGTTCCTTTCCCGGTCGAGTCGATCTGTTTGTGTTACAACCATAATATAGCCACCTAATTTACACACAGCATCTGTATGTAAATCAGATGGACTGTGTGCTCGTTTGTCACCCTAAAACGGTGGAAAAAGAAAGATGGAATGCTTCAAATCCTATAATTATACTAGTACTATATATCCTGCAGACCCTAACCTAGTGCACGCACTGTTATTAGGTTGTAAAAACACAGGATGTTAGCTACCCAGACGGACTCATGGGCAAAACAGGAGTCATACCGCTTGAAAAAGGAGCCCTACAATCTAGAAATCAGAGAACCTAAACAATTTAGGAATTTAAAAAACTTCAAAAACACGAATTGATCGTGAGTTGTGACGATCGCAAAAATATTAAGTTATTACCTCACATTACGTCATAAAGCTCTAAAGTTGTCTAGTACCCATAACACAAGCTCTGCTTAGCTTGGGACTAGATGGCGTTGTGTGATAGTTGTAATTAAAAAAAAAGCTATTATTTTATATTGTATTGATATCGGACCTTCAACGTCTACATAATTTCAGATTATAAAAATATATGGCAGTGGGTGAAAGCTGAATTATAATATTCCATTATATTCACACATGTGTGCACACTACATACCATTTATTTAAAATGATACTTATTGATAAATGAGAGTTTAACGTTTCTTATTAACTTATGCAAATGTTATGCCGCTAAGTAAGCTCCGTTTAATCGAAACTTATTTTAAAAACTTAATTATTTCATTATAATTAAGTTTTCTTATCCCTAATTGCACTTCGATATTACGCACATGTAAACATAAGATTAAAGAGTAATTTGTAACATGCGTAATGGGCAGTATAATAACTTTTTTTGTCAATTCATCAGCCCTAGCTGGCTATCTTAAGATATCTTGCACCTAAGAATCAAGTTATTTAAAATCTAATATACAATGGTAGTATATTGCCATGCAGGCCATACCATCTTCCTTTTTATTTTCCTTATCTTCACGTAACCGTAATAATCCACTTTTAGAAGTCGAATCTCTCATTTTAGGGAAAGTTTTTATAGACACAATATTTTTCTTTAAAAGTGGCTCTTACGATGAACTTTTTTGAAGTCAAAGGCTACGGCTATCGTTTCAACAATTCCCTACTGAGGTATTTTAGCGAGATAGCGAGGTAAGGCGCAGCAGCCCATCCCCTTATTTGCTTCCATCTGTCCCACGGGACGAAATTGAGTAGTGGATATTTTTAAACTACCACTACACGGGTCGAATACAATGGGGGTGTCTTTTTTGTTTGTAAAAAGTAGCTTATAATAAGGTATAGGCTTTTACTAAGCTACTGCGTTTTACTTTTCACAGCATCAGTTACCATCAGGTTTCGAAGTAAAGCATTGGCTAAAAAATTATAAAACAACGATAGCTTTTGATTTTTTGGCTTGATTGCTCTACAATTACTAAGGATATAGCTGGCGGTTTTAATTCCCGTACGGAACAAGTCTTGGTATGGCCGTCAAATAATTGATACTGCTATTGCAAATATAAGAATAATAATGTCCTCCAGACCGAATTTCGTTCACGGAGACCTGACTCAATGGAGACTAGCCTTCTGCGAAGGTCGGGGTAATAGTGCAAATGTGTGCGAAAACACACGTGCACTCTAATACCCATGTCTTCATAGTCCGATAAGTCAGCAATCCGACACGATAGGAAAAGAATCAGGCGCAGGACAGTGAAACGCCACCAATTTTCTAACTCCAGGCCACTCCTAAAAATTTCTTGACAGTGTAGCCCAATAACGGATATCGTTCCGACCTGGACCACTTACGATCACTAGACAAACGAGAGAAATTGTACAAACATAATATGTAGAATGCCTTTTTTATAGAATAAGGGTAACAAACGAGCACACAGTCCACCTGATGGTATATGGATGCTGTGGCTCATAGATATCTACATTTATCCTCGATTAAGAATCAAAACGCAGATGTGTTATCACACTTGAGGACTAAGATGGAATGCCTCGTTACCAGTAAAAAAGGGTCTCAAATTCAAATTCAAATTCAAATTCATTTATTTGCCAGAATGTATGTGTACAATAAAGTATGATCTTAAATTATGAATAATGGCCCATTTACATTCTACCATTTTATATGGTGTGCAAATATTTAATTAGTATACATGCAAAAAAAAATTACAAGTGGGAATTCAATTAAAATGTCACTTTGTTTAATGGTAGTTCTTAAGTGTTAATGTCTATACTTTCATTTTGTTTGTAATTAATTAATTATTAGATATATATCAATATTACTGCCTTCGGATTTATTTTCCACTAAAAGACATAAATTCGTTTAGATCGTAAAAACATTTTTCTTTTAACCATTGTATTAACTTTTTTTTAAACGTGGTTAAAGGTAACTCTTTAAAGTCGTTGGGTATTTTGTTATACACCTTTATAGCATTTACGTAAGAGTTCCTTTCATACAATTTGAGCCTGCACTGCATCTCTGGATCTCTACACTCACCATACGAAACATAGCTGCGTTACTGTGCTATTTTAATTAATCTGCTATTTTACGCTGCTATTCCGTGAGAGCGTGGTCTCTCCAATGTCGAGCCGACCCATTCGTGCTACAACCATAATATAGCTGCAGCGTAGCTTTACCACGTATAAATCCTCCTCTTCGATTTAGGAAAATTTTCTAGTTCTGGTAGCATTATTAAAGACAAAGTTATTACACACATTTATTACACATTACAGTTTAAACTAATGTACTGTACATTAATTTATTACATCCTATCAAATTCCACTGCTGAACAAAGGCCATCCCATAGATAGCCGCATAAGAAGGATACTTGCCATAGTTGCCACACTTGGCAGGCAATTTGGCAGTGTACGCAAACAGTTTTATTAAAAACAAGGTTAAATAACACATTTTTTATCTATAAATTAATGTTGACAATCTATAACTTTAATGCCTGGTCGTGTTACACGTTTAATTTATGAGTATCAACTAATACACGATTTACACCTACAAAACAACTAAACAATATTATCGTGATGCTTTATTATAATGCCAAGCAAAAGTAATTGTTAAGTTGGTATTTATCTATCATATATCGCAAGTTGTTGTTATTTGAAAGTAACGAGTGCCTATGAATGTATGGTTTAGTTTATGCTTCTTTAGGATTTATTTATTAATTTAATAACTTAAGGGGTTATAGTAAGTCAGCTCAAATACTAATTTCGTCGCCACTTGCCCGCGCGTCGTATGCTATGTACCGACATGTTTGTAATCACTAATACTGTAAGTAGAAAGGTCGTTAGACACTTATTTCATTAGGTTTATCATATTTATGCCTGTTTCTTAACGCCAAGCCAATCGCTTCTTATTTTTATTACGGTTCTTTCCCATTTTAATTTTACGTCGTCCTGTTGTGTGTGTGCAAGCGACACAACTTCTCCCTTCAAAAGCCGGAGCGATACTAACGGGGCGACAGGATCACAGGAATCATGCTTACGTGCCGATAGTTTAGGTAATTTCTTTTTACAGTGAAAATAATGGCATTTAAAAAAAAGTAAATAACATAAGCACTGCTTTATAGTTAGTTCAGTAAGTATGCAAAGTTTCATGATCTTATTTAAAGTATTTTATGAATAACAGCGGTTTATTGTTTATTTTGGCGGTAATTTTAGATTTTTTTTCTATCGAGAAAATTTTACGAAATCGTGTTTTCGTCTAACATAATCCTTAACATTAATCCTCAACTTTACCATATATTTATTTCAAAATTAATGCTGCAATATTTTCGGCATAACGAAGGATCTTGCTAAGCCATTTGAGATTATATTTCCCCTTAAATGTAACACCTTAAGGTAAAGGGTACATAGGGCGGACTTAATGCTATGCGGCGTGCTCTGCCAGTCAACCCTGGGTGCCAAAGACAATTGTTGGCAGGTACAAAACATAATACATAAATAAACTGTAGTAAATATATACACTACACATTTAAATATACATAAATATATCGTATATATACATATAATAATACAATTGTATTTACGCTGTATTTACATATGTATACACATTATACATATGTATAATGTGTATACTTATAAAATTTATAAATAAATATCCATATGAATAAGTATAAATAAATAAGTACCAATTTGAAAAAAAAAGAAAAAAATATCAGTAATTTACCCTCAGGTAATGTTGTCGTAGAAGTACTTTGAAGGAGTTTTTATTTATTGCATTCTTAATATCATTAGGTAGGGTGTTACAAAGATGTAAGTATAACCTGTATCAAGCCAGTATCATAAAAGAGTACCTGAAAAATTATACATATGCTGGGGATGCCTTATCCTTCAACGGTTTGATTGTCGTGAATCGTGATGTTCGACCGTCGATCAGATGAAGAAAATGAAAGTTATCCTTAAGATAAGAAGGCGAACTTGGATGGTTTAAAATTGAATAAAGTACAAGTTAAATTCTAAAGCATCGTTTTGACGCATGGGTAGCTTTGAACTATTATAGAAAGGAAGTCTTTGGGGAACACCCGTGTAAAAGTCACTATTTGAAGTCGTAAATATGAGTTTACTTGCATTTGCATTGTATAAGATCGTTTCTTAATACAAAACAAGTTTATCACAAATCCATTCTTAAGCTTTAGACAAATTTCATATTACAATAAACATTTTAATATCAATTTAATGTGTTGGTAACTTTATGTACTTATGTGTTTAATTGAACGACGAGTGAATGCAGGAAATAAAGTAAATGGGGCTCTAAACTCTATTGTGAAAAGTCAGAATGTGTCAAAAAAGGCACGTATGGCAATTCACAATGCTGTATTAGTCCCTACTTTAACGTATGGTAGTGAAAGTTGGGTGTGGCAGAAGAAGCACGAAGAAGAGTGTGGTTTGCAAGATGATGCTGTGACCATGATTAAGAAAGGAATGCTTCGGTGGTTTGGTCATGTAGAAAGAATGAATGAGAAAAGACTGACAAAGCAAATATATGTTGCAGAAGTGAATGAAAGAGTCGGAAAGAGACATCCTAAGCGGACGAGTCAACCAAATTGGTGATAAACTAAAAATGGGCCAAATTAAGAGTACCCTTAACCGACGAGCATGTATGCGTAGGTATATATGTGGATGTGGAAGAGGCGAGAGAGGTATGTCAGGATCGTGCCAAATGGAAGTCCGTAGTCTCTGCCTACCCCTCTGGGTGACAGGCGTGAGTGTTTATGTATGTTTATGTTTATATATTTTTGTACTTTTTTCTATTTACGAGTTTACCCCATAAATTGCTATTATAGTTGTTAAAAATATAATACCAATATTTTGATTACGATGACAAAAACTTTTTGCTCAAATTGCTCTTGTGACCGTGCTTATAAATTTCACTAAGATAGATCCAGACCCTAAACAAATATTTGTAGGCCATACAAATACTTGTTCCGTGCAGGAATCGAAACCGCGGCCCGTAAATTATTGCTAAGCTGCTGCTCCATGGAGCCGTCAAACAGTGTGCCTTAATACATGCGCATTCAGTAATATAATACCTACAATATTGTAACTAGTAAATATTGGATTGTTTGATAAAAGAGATAAAGGTAATGTAATTCAGTGTTAATTTGCAATGCATAATGTAAATAAATTAGCTAGCTTTGTAAAGAGGAAAATTAATTTAACCTAAAATCAGAATATATTAAGTCTATGATACCTTTTTTGTCGATTTATGATAAAATATTTCGTAAGTTTTTATTTTTTGTTATACGTAGGGATGACGTCTGATTTTATGGCTTGTGAACACATACTATTATTCTCGATTTAGGGCCGCCGCAGACTGTATAGCTGTATGTAGCTGCGTAATGTTTAAAATGGAATGCCTCGTTGTCAGTAAAAAAGGTTGCCAGTTCTCGTCATTCACCATACGAAACACATCAGCATTATGCTGCTATTTTACTCCGGTATTCTGTGAGAGTCAGTCGATTGTGCATATAAGCGACATAAGATAGACGAACCAGTTGTCTTGTTCGTTTGGAAAGGCCATATCATATGTATCATAATATTAATGATTAAACTATCTTAACTAAGGGTTTCTTTGTTAGTATTTTTGTATTTTTTACAGCTAGTAACTAACAGCTTACTTTGATTTTACAAGTATTGTTCTACGTGGTAAAGCCATGCTGCAGCTTTATTATGGTTGTAGCACGAATGGGTTAGCACGACCGGGTAAGCACCATGCTCTTACAGAATACCAGTTTGGAGAAATGGAGACCCGTTTTACTGGAATCGAGGCATTCCATCTTAGTCCTCAGGGTTGACAACGCATCTGTATTTTGATTCTTAATCGAAGTTAAATGTAGATGTCTATCGGCCGCAGAATCCACTTACCATCAGGTGGACTGTGTACTGGTTTGTTACCCTTATTTTATAAAAAAAACGCTGCTTCATTAAAAATAAAAGTGATTAAAAATGTTTCTCATTTTCTTAGGCAAAACATCTAAACCTGATATTTTATAAGTGTTGAGTAAGTTATTAAAAACAGATTAAAATGTTTATCGATCTCAGCGGGGGTTATAACAAAATTAGGTAACGCGTAAAATTTTATATGTGGTAGAGCCATGCTGTAGCTATATTATGCTTGCAGCAAAAGATTGTACGGCTCACCTGATCTGCATTGATTCTTAATCAAAGATAGATTGTGTAGATACATATGGGCCACAGGCTATAATACCTTTACCATTAGATGGACTGTGTGATTGTTTGTCACCCTTATTCTATATAATGAAACATACACATCTTAAGTGAAAAGCAGTAGGCTTGCATGAAAAATTGTCCCGCTTTATTAAGCATGCTCAGTTTTTAAAGTCCAGAGTTTCTGAGAACTGAACGTCATTTGACTTGCATCCGAGGATTGCGGCTACGAAAAAGCACGCAATTTTTTCCTAGAGGATGTTTTCGAATGTGAGCTTGCTAATACATATCAGAAGCTTTTGTGCTTTTGCCTTAGCGACTGTGGACTTAAAAAAAATCTGGCGAAGTTTTTGATTTTTTTGTTTTGATAGTTGTCGTCACGATTAGTATTAGCAAGGACAACATCATTAACAGGGGTGACAATATTTGACATTATACAAATTCTAAATTTATGGATTCGTCGCGTTATCGCGTTTAATTAATTGCTTTTACATATTTTTAATTCCCGACGTTTCGGGTGCTTTACAGCACCCATTGTCACGGGGGGGGGGGGGGGACTCAAAACGAATTAATTAAACGCGAAAGAATCCGTAAATTTAGTTTTATTCAATGTGTAGTGTTCGCGTAAATTTAAGAAATCACTATACGAATTCTGTCAATCACCAATAATTCGTTAATAATTGGCTTGGCCCCGGCTCAGTTACGTAGGTTGTAAACACCCCGCGCTTGTCTTCCGTTAGAACTATCTGATAACGTAACGATTTGGATCTTTATAAGCTTTTAAAGGAAGGATTTCAGATTTACCGTTTGATCCGTCTTTGTTTTACTACTAAGCTATATTGTGGCATCCTTAGACGTTGGACGTAATAGCAAACTATAATCAACGAGAAAAAACGTTGTATTTTGTTATCATGTATTAACTGTTTCGCCATTCGAAGGATACGTTATAAGCTATATTAGATTCTTAGTAATAGCATAAATCTAAAAATTCTTAGGTAGTGCTTTTGTCAAAGTGGAACTATTAACGTTACGAACACTATAAATTTATAAGAAGTGAGATATGTATGATAGCTTCTGCTCAATGGCTTTTGTATAGTGACATTATCATCATTATTACAGCCCTTCACAAGCCCACTGATGACTTAGTCCTTCTCTAGGGACGCCACAGAGCACGATCTTGAGCCAGTTGCATACATCGACTCCCATCCATGGGGGGGCCAGTCAGTTTCAAGAATTTAATAATTAATAATTTAGATGAGAAAATAGTACAGTTTTTTTTAATTCATTTTATATCATTATCTTTACAATCATTACATCTCACACTAGTGTACTTTTTATATAATTGGGTGACAAAAGAGCACATATTCCATCTGATAGTAAGGTATTGCTATAGACCATAGACATCTACATCTATCCTCAGATACGAATCAAAACGCAGATGCGTTATAACCCTTTGGTTTTCAGCAAAAATGGTCTCCGGTTCTCTACACTCACCATACGAAACACAGCAGCGTTAAGCTGGTATTCTGTGAGAGCGTCCTTCCCCGATCGAGCCGACCCATTCGTGCTACAACTGTACTACTAATATAGTTGAAGCGTGGCTCTAAACCTTTCTTTATTTTTATATTATTAAATGTTATTAACATGCCAACAAACCCGAACAGATTTTATAAATAAACCAGCAAATCATCTTCTGCCTTTGATACATTTTTAAATTTGAAAAAATCTGATGCCGGACATGGCTCTCATTGTAGGAACTGATAATAATTCAAAAGCTGGTAAAATATGGATCCAATTTAATTTTATTATCTTGTAACATGATTTAGCTTACAATTTAGGACATGTCTTCATCATCAGCGAGTAACAGTGCACCGCTAAACAATAGATGATTTGCCATCATCCACAGCTGAATCAGCAGCTTAGCTGGCAGTTTATCGACCGCAGTACAATGCGCAACTTTGTAGCTGTTACCTGTCGCCGGTTTTACATTCACATCTAGTTAATATTCCAGATGATAGATCTATTGTAGATAATGAGATTTTTCTGACGTTTTCCAAAGTCATCTCTCACGATACATACTTATTATGGAATAGGGTGGTTCATTCTCTTACTCCACATTTGAACAGTATTTTCTAATAATAAATAATGTCATATATAGTTTTCATAATACGTGACTAGATTTAAGCGACAAAACAAGGCGTATTTATTTTAATAAGTATTGCAACTAATCGAATCGAAACGAATAAAAATATCCCTTAAATCAATAATTCATAATTCGAATAAATGTTTTCGGTTGTTGAAAGCAAACAAAAAATATTAAAACTATTAAGAAATAAAGAAGAATTATAGAGCCCTTTCGTTTTGGCCTTCGCTTTATTACTGCTGTTAATTAAATTAATTCACCGTATATCATTCGAAATGGACACCGTAATGAATATATTATTTACCCACCTGTTACTAATGATTTATATCGCACTAAGTTGTTAATTGCGTTATAGAATACCTACTTTTAGTCTTTATTAAATTATTTATTTTTTAAATCATTAAAATGGATGGATTATTTGGTACGTTTAACATTAATTTACAATCATCATCATCATCATTACAGCCCCTCACAAGTTCACCGATGAATAAAGGTAGGCCTGTAGTAGGTCCAAGTAATCCCGCAAATATGGTCCTGAGCCACCTGCATGCATAGACTTCCTACGTGGCTTACCAGGTTGTCACTCAATCTAGTGGGAGGAAGTCCTACAATCCGCTTGCCGGTACGACGCTACCACTCTAGAACTTTTCATCGCCATCGGTTTTCGGACTGTTGAGATCGATAATTAATTTATAATATCATCAAAAAATTGTGAGGTGCATTTTTTAAAGTTAAAATAAACGTTTTGTGTATCTAGAGATTTTTTAATTTTAACTTTTTCAATGCTAAAATATTGCATTTAATTAGTTAACTTGAAGTTAATGTGTAATATGTTTGTCTTCACGTTTCAGAAAAAAATTTTTACTTAGTATAATTTTATTAAATTTTTTCAATGTTAGGTGGTCAACATGCACTGATCATGATCTGCAATGACCCTGTTGATTATTTAATTTTATCCTGTTGATCCTGATTTGTATACCAGGATAAAGTTTAGATATAAAATTATTGTATTGTCATCGATTTTTGATTCGAATGCAAATTTTCAGGTCTATTAGCTGTTTACAAGTTGGTGAAAATTACATTAAAAGATTCCGTTATATAGATAGACACACGCCAAGCTACTAATAACGAGTGACTTGTTACTACCACACAATTACTTGCGAAATGCGACTAAACACATTAACATTCACCACCTATGCAGTTATATAAGAGTCACATATAAGAAATACCCGAAAGATCTCATGGTCTTCAGTGAATAACCGTGTAAACATCACATGACTTATCAGATAATTAAAACCCTCGGTTTCAACGGGAGCAACAACAAAGGTGTAAGACGTTTAATACTGTGATTGTCAGTGGTAGAGCTACGCTGCAGCTATATTATGATTGTAGCTCGAATGGGTCAGCTCGGCCGGGGAAGGACCACGTTCTCACAGAATACCAGCGTAAAATAGCAGCTTTATACCGCTGTGTTTCGCACGGTGAGTGTAGAAATCTGGAGTGCCTTTTTTACATAAAACGAGGCATTTCGTCTTAGTCCCAAGGATTGACAACGCATCTGCATTTTGATTCTTAATCTTAAACGAGGATAAATGTAGATGTCTACAGGCCACAGCATCCACTCACCAACAAGTGGACTGTGTGCTCGCTTGTCACCCTAATTCTATAAAAAAAAGTCGGCTCTAAAACTTTTAGCGATTACGAGAAATATCGAATTGAATTTTTAGTCTTTTTCATAACATAAACAAAATCTCACGCCTTTAACACTGATGGTAAGCCAGATACTAGCGACTACCGTTTCACAGGTACCGAAACACCTCTCGCCCTTCTTTTACATCCATATTTATATATTTTCAGTATTTTACTATGCGTCATGTTCTAATCAAGAATTAGTAATTAAAATAAATTAATAAACAAAATAAATTACTCAAACTTTAATTGCACAATTAAATGTAAAACAACCCTAAAAGTAGCAGTAATAAATTCCCGTAAAAAAAACTCCACGACAAATTGTAAGAATTTCTTAAGTTTAATGAATATTAATCTATGGTGAGGCGGTGTCGGGGCCGAACTGAGTTTTAGATTTATCGATGTGACGATACTTGGTATAATGGACACTAAAATGTTAAGTTTTACGCAGAATACAAGTATAGTGTTACTAGTACTTTTTTTTTGCGCCCAAAGCAAATATGGGCAACCCTCCGGAAAGTGGGGGAGGGAGGCGGTTAATGCTCATAGCATACCACGCAGCCCGCTGCGTGGTTACTAGGCTTATTAAATCAATGTTTTGATAAGTAAACTTTTTCATAAAAATCTAAATGTGTTTAAAAGTTGGCGGTGGTAGTGTAAGAAATGCAGCACACTATTTTATACAGTGGGTCGTGAAAGGTGACCATTTGAAACGCCAGAGTTTTCTATAAGTAAATGTATGAACGTCCCCTGGTAGACGTTAAATAATTAAATACCTAGATCGACGACGGTTCCGAAGGTGCGAATCGTCTTTACTATGATCTTTAATTCGTTTGCCAAGCGTGGCTACTATACATATCTTGTGATGTGATGCCGGCGTCAAATATCACGCCATTTCACCCCGTAGCTGTTGTAACGTGTAAGACCCGAAGTTCTTACGCAAATATCTTTTTTTAGAAGAGGGGGCAAACGAGCATGCGGCTCACCTGATGGTTAGTGGCTACCGCCGCCCATGATCAATCGCAACACCCGCATCTGTATTTCTTTTAAGTTTGTTGCAATTCTCCATAGGCTGGAGTAGCCACTTGCCATCAGCCGGTATGTAATGCTCGCCACACACGGTCAGTTAAACTGATCAGTTAAACTAATGTATATACAAAAACTGTCCGTGAGTGTGAAATCTTAGGCGTACCTTACATGCTCATGCAGGCGTCAATCAATTCCATCAATAATGATTTATAAAATACGGATGGTGACTAATAGGCGTACATTACGCGCTCATGCAGGCGTCAATCACTGCATTACACGGTAGGTTGTTCGTCAATCACAACCGTGATTGTTGTAATACTGACAGCCTGCAAGATCGTGTAATGTACACCTTAAGTTGAAATTTTTAACTGATGTGACGTCAACTTACGGATTTTTTCAGCCGAACGGTCAGTTAAACTGATCTGTTGAACTGACGTACATCCAAATACTAATCGTGAGTGTGAAATCTTAAATTGAATTTTGAAATCAACTGATCAGTTTAACTGACCGTGATTGTGGGCCATAAGTTCTTGTGTCATTTGAATTTAATAAAAAATATTATTTAACAAAACTCGTGTCTAGAGTTCTTAATGTTTCTGAATTGCGTGAAATTGTATTATTTAAATCGATACCTGATTTGTTCTTATAAGGAATCAAGGTATAAAATCGAAAGTGAGGGGCGTTAATAATCCAATAAAGATAAAATAAACAACCACATAACATACGTAGCTGTGGCAAGTGAATCTGATTTTAAATGCTTTTGCATTGATGCCCTACATTTGTTTTGAATATAAATAACGAATTTTCGTTTTAATTCATACAATTTGTATTACCATATCTTATACTATCTACCCGTTACAATCAAAGTTTAGTTCGTAAATTGGACAGTTGACCTTTGAAAAGCCGCTTTTAATTCCCAATTTAGTTAGCAATTTTAAATATCGTTATATTTATACAATAAATATATACCCATTTAGGGCAGATTTTTCAATTGTTATTTAAAATTTATCGAATAAATTATAGCCTGGTTGAAAACAAAAGTGAAATAATTAACAATTAACATAAGAAAACCGTAAAGAAATAAAAGATCCTGTGAGAAACGGTGTTTATACGTCTTAGTTTTTATATTTTAGCTATCGATATCGATAAGGCATTCCTAATTCCCAGCACAGCTTTGATATCATGAATATATCATATCGACTGTATATTTATAAACCTCTTTAGTCAATACCTAAATTAAACACGGAGTGCCCTTTGGCGTCTAACAAATAGGTAAAAAATATCCAACAATTATGCTTGATTGTATCTCGTAACTCGAATGTGCTCGTAGTGAACAGTTTCCTATCATATTTGTGGGCCTTAGACCGAGTTGTGTAAAACATGTAGTCGATGAAATTATACACTCTCCTTTATTATACTACTTGACGTGGGCGTTTCAAATACTGGTGAGAAGCGAAGAGAAACGTTAAAATTACAAACGAATACATAGTCCACCTGATGGTAAGTGGATGCTGTGGCCCATTGACTTTTACATTTATCTTCTATTAAAAATCAAAACGCGGATACGTCGTCACCCCAGAGGACTAAAATGGAATGTCTCGTTTGCAGTTAAAAAGGTTCTCTGGCTCTTTACACTCACAATGCGAATTACAGCAGCATTAAGCTGCTATTTTACGTTAGTAATTAGTGAGAGCGTTGTCCTAACCCGGTCAAGCCGATCTATTTGTACTGCAACTATAATATAGCTGCAGAGCAGCTTTACCACTATTATTAAATCTAAACAGTGTAAAAATAAAAAGTAATTCACAAATAGTATTGAAAATAAAAATAAAATAATATAAAAGGGGGCTTCTTTTTCATTTTATCTTGTATCCTTGCTCATGGTTAACATGCTTGGCAGGTAAGTAGACAACCATGCAGAAAACCCTGTTGGACCTTCAAGGTTATATACACCTGGTGGTGTATTATTACGGGATAAGAAAGACATGGGATATAGGGACAGCATTAAATCTAGAATTTGAAAACGATACAAGCATTTAACTTCTTTTAGGTAAAGATTCATTATCATAGTCACTGTCATTTAAGTCATGTAGTTTTACACATTTGCATAATAATTAATTTTAGTATCACCGAGTTAGCGAAATCGCAAAGTTTCATTTAATAAAACTAAACATGTGCACGCGCCTTTACAGTACACATATGAATATTTAATATTTCTGCCACAGCCATAAATATTGTCACAAATCCTGTACCAGTGCAACCTAGAGATCGATTATGCACAAAGGTAAACCTATAAATTGTTTCGCATTGCTTCAAGTTTGTCAAACATTACACCGATAAATAATACGGTACGTACACGGACGCTGAGCTTTGACACGCAAGAATCGTACATGTGAACAACCGGCTTTATAAAAGCGTGTACGTTTGTGAACAATTACTATATACTATTCTTTTCTATAAGATAAGAGTGACAAACGAGCGCACACTCCACCTGATGGTAAATGGAAGCTGTGCTCCATAGACATCTATATTTATCTTTAATTAAGAATCAAAATGCAGAAGCGTTGTCACCCCTGAGGACTAAGACGGAATGCCTTGATTTCAGTAAAACCGTTCTCCGGTTCTCTACACTCACCATACGAAATACAGTAGCATTAATCTGCTATTTTGCGCTGGTATTCTAAGAGAGCCGACCCATTCGTGCTACAACATAGCCTCGCGTGGCTCTTTCGCTTCAAATATTTATTAAAAATTTCATAGAATTCTCTTTTGTTTATGCATATAAGGGTTGAGTTTTCTTTCGTCAAAGAAGAGTTATCCATCAAATTATATTTTTTTGTTGTATTGTATCCTATAAACATTTTTTTACCGAGGATGTGTGTAGCCGAAGATCGGGCAAGTGGCGTGCATTGGGAGAGGCCTATGTCCAGCAGTGGACTGCCGCAGGCTGATGATGATGATGATGATGATGTAAGTGTGGTTCTTCCCGGCCGTGCCGATCCATTGGTACTGCAACCGTAACAGCCTGCGGTGGTGGTTCTACTAATCCCTCTCTTACTCTTCTACTAATTTAGAACATTTTTTCACATTTATAATTCCACAATATCAATAATTTTTTATATTCAGCTGTGGACTTATGAAGGGCTGTAATGATGATGATGAATAATTTTTTATCTTTTTTAATATATTCGAGTATAGGTTGAATTTAGGGACGTCCTAGGCATAAATTTATTGACTAAATTGGCGATATATTGAAAATGGGCCAAATTAACCGTACCCTTAGCCGAGGAGCATGTATGCGTAGGTATATGGATGTGGAGGAGGCGAGAGAGGTGTGTCAGGATCGTGCCAAATGGAAGTCTGTAGTATTATGTCTATCCGTCAGGGTGACATTATGACGAAGTTCTTTCCAATGAGAAAACGCATTCACATACCCGCCTTTCGGGGCAAGGAATAGTTGTGTTAGACTTGCCGATTTGCATGCATAAACTGAAACCCTTTGAGTGATCATTTGGTGTTGCTTCGCAATACAGAAAGCCTAGCAAGGCCACGGTTACGTTCTCTTCTGGTGGCCCGTCCTCTAAAAATGTAAACTCCACCTACTGTTCCTCTTATTAAGGCGCGCTGCAGTTATTCCTCCTTCCATTGACACACGCCTACCAATATGGCCGTAGAGTTTGATTAAAAGACATCCAGTAGGTACTAGTTAACCTTTATCCTATCGAGGAATGAATGATACCTTCAGGTAGACTGTTTGAATTGTTGTACACAATGAATAGATTCCGCCATCGTCGTATTAGAGACGAAAATTCCAACATTCTTAATATTCTTGTGTTTGTCTATGTGCCATCTGTGTGGTACGCCGAACTTCCTTGCTGCTGCGTTGAAATTGCTCCTTTTTAGCTCTTAATTTCTAAAAATAGAAATGTTAATTTGCGTAATTTATATATTGTAATGATTTTTAGGTAAGGTAAATTCTTACCCACGAGTAAGATAGATGAAGTGAATAGATATAATAATGTACTACTTATTATTACCCTACTGAACAGACCTTAAAAAGTGCCTTGTTTTAAATATCTTACAGTATTGCAGTACTTATTATACATAATATTTTTCCCCAACTGACGGGAAGTGATTGGAGTTGGAGGCTTGGCTGGTAAAAAGAAATGACGTAGCTTATGTGTGTAATCAGAATATAAAATGGTATAAAATTTGGAAGTTAGGTTAGGTTAGGTTTGTAAAGAGCATGTGTCGCACATATGCACCCAGGGGGGAGCGTGTATGCCCTTGTGTATATAAAATAACTTTAGTAATGAAAAAGATCTTTAGCAGTTTCCATCATAAACATCTATAAATAATTGATTTCTCCGTTTACCAACATCGCTAAATTTAGCGCGACTGCAAGTGCCATGTTGGTACAAAGAATAGGTGGCTTACAAACGCTACGACTACTTGTATAGCCTTTTTTGTAAAATTATGAAAAAATATCCATTGCAAACAAATAGCATTGAAGTTTAAAATTCTTGCGCTGTTTTTATGATAATTTATAAAATTATATGTGGTTTAGAAAATGACAATCGGCAAGCAAATTTAAAATTTATGTTTATAAATTATATTCATTAAATAATGTATTACTGAGATAGATTTTGCAATAATCAAATGAGGTAATTCAGAAATTAAATTAATACATAAACAAACAAAAATTACCTTTTTATGATTGAAATAGTTCCATTTTTTCAACTGTATATTTGGTGATTATTTTTTATATTACGATAGAAGTAAGTATATTTTATATAATAATAGGTTTTTTACTACCTCGTTGGTCTAGTGGTTGTAATAGTGCGACTGATGATCATGAGGTCCTGGGTTCGAAGATCGGGTAAATAAATATCAGTTGTTGAGTTATTCATTAAGAAATTCTCAATGGCTGCCCGGAGTCAAGAAGTTAGCAGTGTCCAACTCCCGTGCCTCGGAAAGCACGTAAAGCCATTGGTCCTGCGTCCGATCTTTCTCTGATGGATCACTCTCCATGACTGTAATAGTGAGTGCACCTGTGCTTGCGCATAAACTTGGGCACTATAATCCTGTCTACCGCTAGCCTCCGTTAAGACTGGCCGCCGTGACCTAAATTCGATCTGGAGGACATTATATTAAGTTTGTGGTGTGGAGGTGGCGTCAATTCATTACCCAATATTGTCTCAAGGATGTCAGAAGAATATGGGAAATAACAGAAAATCTCGCCCTATAAATGAGGGGTCTAGCCTGGTCAGACATACTAGATGTTCAATAAAATATGCACAACATCGTCAATTTGCCTGTAGTAGTCAGCCGGAGCTACATCTAGTGGGGAGACGCCCTACACTTCGCCTGCTGGTACGAGGCTGCCACTCGAGAACCTTTTTTTCCCATCGGTTGTCGGTTCTTCGAGCTATATGGCGGGCACTAATATTTTGGACTATGTCGGTTACTCTGGTTCTTTTTTTTATAGAAGAGGGGGCAAACGAGCATGCGGCTCACCTGATGTTAAGTGACTACCGCCGCCCATGATCAACCGCAACACCAGGAGAATTGCGGGTGCGTTGCCGGCCCTTTAGAAAGGAGTATGCTCTTTTCTTGAAGGTCCCCAGGACGTATCGGTCCGGAAAAATCGCCGGTGGTAAACTATTCCACAGAGAGGTTGTACGTGGAAGAAAACTCCTTGTGAAACGTACAGTGGTGGACCGCCAAGCATCCAGATGGTGTGGATGGTATCGGGACGTTTGCCGTGTAGTGCATTCACGAAATTTGGCGGCTGGGATTAATCCGAACAATTCCTCAGAGCACTCCCCGTGATAGATGCGATAAAATACGCAAAGAGATGCAACATCTCTTCGCAGCGCCAGTGAATCGAGCCGATCGGAAAGCACTCGGTCGTCGACGATTCGAGCCGCTCTGCGCTGGATGCGGTCAAGTGAAAGGAGCTGGTACTGGGGAGCCTCAGCCCAGAGATGGGAACAATATTCCATGTGCGGCCGAACCTGCGCCTTGTAAAGTTGCAGGCGGTGTGCCGGCATGAAATACTGTCCCGCTCTGCTGAGCACGCCAAGCTTTTTAGAGGCCAATTTGGCCTTCCCTTCCAAGTGACCACGAAACTGCACGTCACTCGATATGTCGACGCCGAGGATTCCGATACTGGCTGAGGCAACAAGGGGAGTGCCTTGAAACTGAGGGGATACCACAAAGGGGTTCTTTTTAGCGGTTAACGCGTAAACTTGTGTCTTCTGGGGGTTAAACTGGACTAGATTTAGTCGCCCCCAATCCGAGACTCTGTTCAGCAAAGACTCGACTTCAGACACAAGGTTGTCCCGGCACTCGGAGACGTTTTCCCGAGAAATATTGGCTCGGCCGGTGTAAAGAGCATCACCAGTGCTGTCATCTGCATAGCAATGAATGTTACGGGTATGCAACATATCATTGATATGCAGAAGAAACAGCGTTGGCGATAGCACGCAGCCCTGTGGAACACCAGCATTATTAGGCTTGCAATCGGAGCTTGCACCGTCTACAACGACCTTGATGCTCCGATCTGCAAGAAAGCTGGAGATCCTATTCTATTTTGGATATCCTCATTTCTTAGTTCATCACTATACGTATAGCTGAAGTGGCAATGGGCCGGCCATGTAGTTCAAAGAACTGCCAACCGATAAGGATAAAAGGTTCTTGAGTGGCAGCCTCATACCGGTAGGCGAAGTGTAGGGCGTCCCCCCACTAGATGGAGTAACGACATAGTAGGACATGCAGAAAGACAATAGATGCAGGTGGCTCAGGACCGTGCTTTGTGGCATAACTTGGGGGAGGCCTATGTTCAGCAGTGGACTTGTGAAGAGCTGTAATGATGATGATGAGTCAGCCGGAGTAGGCAGTGGAATTTAAAGTGACCCTTAGAGAAAAATTTAAGTAAATAAACATATTAACTTTGGCTTCGCAGTATATTTATGAAAATATAATGTATGTACATAAAAACATAAATAGCTTTCATAAGAATAAAGATGTTCATACTTTAAACACTAGGAACAAACACAAGCTTGTAATACCACTTACTAGGTTCCACAGAATTAGTCATTAATTTATGGGAGCAATGTATACGCTTTTACAACAAAATCCCAGAAAATTTACAAAATTTATCAGTAAACAAGTTTAAAGGTAAAAATTCAATTCATTCAATTTAATTGATCGAAGGTAAAAATTGTACAAAAAGCATTGAGCTATTATGTACTGTACATAAGTACATATTAGGTACTTCAATGACAAAAAGGGTTATTATAATATAAAAGAATACATAAATGAAAATAACCCCTGGAAATTAGGTGATCGCCACCATGCTGGTTCTATAAAATTCATTCAAAAATTGTACAAAACAAATTTATTGTAAAGTGAAGGTAGGTTAAAAGAGTCCCGCTGGGTTTCTTGCTGGTTTTTCCCAGGACAGAGGTTTTTTTCCGAATCAGTGGTAAATAAAAAAGTGACTTTCAATAAGTATTATACAATAATCTTATATATTGAATAAAATCATTCAATTCATTTCCTCATATATCGTGGGCGGTTTACATACTTCAAATGCACATGTACAAACATTCTTACAGAAAACATATATTCTTAAGTCATACAAACACATTTTCCGTGTCTGATTGGAATCCGCGATCCTGCAGCCATCCAAACAATTATTTTCTTACAATCATCATCGTCATCTTCATTTACACATAGTTCTTTTAAAAAGATTGCCTCAGAGGGAATATTTGCCATAGTTGCCACTTGCCAGGCTGCGCAGGCGGCTTGGCAATCGCAATTTTTTGCTTTTTTGAGTTGTTGTCTGGATGATGATGCTGACCATATCCTACACCATTTCTCTCTTCCTCTGTCGCTTTTTACGACACTCACGGGATGATATAAGATTCTTTACGCCGCTACTACACTTCCATACATTCATCGCAATCAATACAAAAACACTTCGAAATCCAATACGGTTTCTCAACGGATCGTTTTAATTGAGTGTTACTAAATTTGATGATGTAAATAAAGATTAAATACATATCAGGAAAAAAATTAAGTGCGGTATACAAGTTTTTTTTATATACCTTGGTGACAAACGAGCACACAGTTCACCCAATGGTAAGTGGATGCTATGGCCCAAAAACATCTACATCTCAATTACGAATCAAAATGCAGCTGCGTTGTTACCTTTGAGGACTAAGATGGAATGCCTCGATTCCAGTAAAAAAGACTCTGCGGTTCTTTACACTCACCATACAACACACAGCAGCGTTAAGCTGCTATTTTACGCTGGTATTTTATGAGTGCGTGGTCCTTCCCCGGTTGAGCCGACCAATTCGTGCTACAACTATACAGTTAATATAGCTGCAGCATGGCTCTACAACGTTCCAAAAACGTTGCAAGGTCGAATATTTATTTCAAATAAAAGTCACAGATCCCCAGTCTATCAGTGAAAATCTGTTATGTAATGAAATATACGAATATAATGAAGTATATGAAAATATGTTTCAAACAAATCGAGCGTACCGAATGGATTGAACTTTATAAAAAAATAACTTATATTTTTATTCATTATATTCAAACCATAATTGTTCGTAGCCAGTTATAGCAATAAATCAATCAAAGCACCGTAGTTCGTAATTTTCAGTCTCGTTTGTAATATGTTGTGTGGACGCATATGGCTATAAATTTAATGTTTTATGTTGATTTAATTTTATATTCTGTATATTGTTTAACGATGGTGTTAAATTTATTACATTTCGCGTAACAGAAGGGTGAGGTCAGGCATCTTACAATGGCTGTTAAATTGTAGAGCATTCCTTTACTGTATAGGTTTTCAATATTAGCATACTATAATATACATACATACATACATAAACACTCACGCCTGTCACCCAGAGGGGTAGGCAGAGAATACAGACTTCCATTTAGCACGATCCTGACATACCTCTCTCGCCTCTTCCACATCCATATACCTTGCATACATGCTCGTCGGTTTAGGGTACTCTTAATTTGGCCCATTTTTAATGTATCGCCAATTTGGTCGACATACTTTCGCCTAGGACGTCCATTTCCGACTCTTCCATTCACTTCTGTAGCATATATTTGCTTTGCTAGTCTTTTCTCATTCATTCTTTCTACAATAATAATGTGCAGTAGATTATAATACAACAGTAACCGACTCCACTAGCCCATATCGTCCCGTGGGTGTCGTAAGAAGCGACAGAGGAAAATTGAAACAGGGTCTTTCTGTTATGAACTTAAAATAATAAAAAACTGCGGTTGACAACCCACTCGCCAAGAGTGACAACTATGGCAAAATCCCCCATATGAGGCAATCTTTAGGCCTATCCTCAGCAGGGGATTTTATAGCCTGTAATGGATGGATGAAGAGAAACATTAAAAACGGTCATCCGGTATACTTTTTCTTCATCATCCTATAAAAAAGTAACTGTAATGGACGTGATTATTTCCTATATTAGGCAAGATTTGCTGTATTTGCTGAGATTAATAGCAGTACTGATCAGTACTGATGATAAATTTATAGGTCGCCTCACACTTAAATCCTGCTCAACCATGCTAGTCATTAGTAGCTATAACATATTTTGGTACAAGTACGAGTTCCAAGCGAGGTCACAGATCAACTAATGGCGAGCTACAATGATGATGCGCTTGACACAAAAAAAAATATTTACAGTAAGAGACAAGAAGAAAGTAAGACAGCTAAAAATGAAAACTTGAAAGAGCAACTAATATTGGAGTTTTTTGACGATGAGGATGATTAGAATTGCAGCTGATAAAAAATAATATATAACTAAAAACCAAATAAGGAACCAGAAAAGATACTTAATGGACACATTGACTAATTTGTACAAAAAATTTACGCATAATTCGAATGTAAAAGTAACGTATCAAAGATTTTGTAAATATCGCCCATTTTGGGTTTTATACCCAAAGGAGTCCAGTAGAAATACGTGTGCTTGCAAAGTTCATATTAATGTCGATTTGTTGATAAAATGTCTTAATACAAATAAAATACTAAAACAATCAAACAGGATGGGTGTTTTAGAAAGCTTATGAAAGCTCATCTACGATGAAAATCCCTCATGATCCCTCTCCTTTAACTTAACTTCTCAATATCATTACCCTCCTTGAAGTTCTCATTACCGTTTCATTACGATTTTTGAAATGATAGTAATTTTATTTTTATCTATACAAGGAAGGTAGAAACCACAAAAAGTTGAAGGATTTCATGGATATTAAAGATATTGGGGATAAAAACGAAGTTATTCGGCAATAAATTTGACATTCACAAATGTCGTGGAATTTGCACGAAAAACGCGAAACACCCATTTATTAATATTCCCATAATACATTATAAAAATTTAGGGGAATTGGGCTATAATACTATATAATATGTAATAATATAATACTATTAATGGGAGAAAAGAGGAAAGCGAAGCTCTATATTACCACGTCGGATTCGGGGTTGACTGGCCCTGTTATTCGAATCGATTAAGTAATACATATTATATGAATATTAGTGCCAGTAAATGATAAATGAAATATAATTATCACCATTTTAAAATCAACTGATTGGGTGATGGGAATGGCTAAATCTTCCCATTCATGTTAATACCGCTGACACATTTTCGCTAAGGATATTTCTAAATAAAATATATTTCCTCCATTACTGCACACATTCTACATGGCGGGTTCGTATCCCGCACGGAACAAGAATTTGTATGGTCTACAAATAATTGTTCCGGCTCTGGATATTAGTCCTTGTGCAATTTATATTTGTAAACTATCTGAGAAAATCTTAGTGTGGCGTAACCTTTTTTCAATAATAGGTAGATAAATATTAGATTTAACATTGATAACACAATTGTTTTTTTTTGTAGTAAACTGTCGGCAATCTAACGTCACGTTGTATTTTTTATTTATCTCAATTAAATTCGTAAAAACCGTACTTTACGTTTGCAATCACCGCCTAAATGGTAACTTTCTATAAGACGGTTCAATAACCAGTTTATCATATATAACCTGTATTTACAACATAACACATAGGTCCGAAGTAACTCGCGACATTGAAGTGAAATTTGATTTATATTCTATGTTAGGGTTTTAAAAAAACAAGAGATTTTTTGTCCGTTGGACAAGGCATGTCCAATATAGCCTTTACCTTTGCATAGTCGGCTTTCATTCCATTAGCGTCAAATTTGTGACCTAAATAGGTTATTTCAGGAACACTGAATTTGAATTTGTCGCTGTTAAGGGGAAATATAATCTCAAATGGCTTAGCAAGATCCTTCGTTATGCCGAAAATATTGCAGCATTCATTTTGAAATATATATGGTAAAGTTTAGGATTAATGTTAAGGATTATGTTAGACGAAAACACGATTTCGTAAAATTTTCTCGATAGAAAAAAAAATCCAAAGTTACCTCCAAAATAAACAATAAACCGCTGTTATTCATAAAATACTTTAAATAAGATCATGAAACTTTGCATACTTACTCAACTAACTATAAAGCAGTGCTTATGTTATTTACTTTTTTTTTAAATACCATTATTTTCACTGTAAAAAGAAATTACCTAAACTATCGGCGCGTAAGCATGATTCCTGTCGCCCCGTTATCCGTTACCCGTTAGTATCGCTCCGGTGTTTGAAGGGAGAAGTTGTGTCGCTTGCGATCTGAATATACATTTCGCAACAGGACGACGTAAAATTAAAATGGGAAATAACCGTAATAAAAATAAGAAGCGACTGGCTTGGCTTGAAACAGGCATAAATATGATAAACCTAATGAAATAAGTGTCTAACGACCTTTCTACTTACAGTATTAGTGATTACAAACATGTCGGTACATAGCATACGACGCGCGGGCAAGTGGCGACGAAATTAGAATTTGAGCTGACTTACTATATCCCCTTAAATTTAATACCTACATCTTGGGCACGCTTTAAAAGAGCTTCTAATCGTTGATCATGTTCATGATCCGTACACGATGACGTCGTCGATGAACGATTCGACACCTTCGAGGTCTTCCAAGTGTTGTCAATGAAAAACTTCCGGCGCACAATTTATGCCATGGGGTAAGCACAAAAATTGGTACTTACCGAAGGGCGTGCTAAACGATTGATTCATGTAAGTAAATTGACAATCTAACAGCATGGTGAAACTAATAAAATTACCTTTGCATACAACGAAATGAACTGAGAGTTTAAAAATCTAAATTAAATAAAAAAGTACTGACATGTTAGCAGTTCTTTTCGGTTTAAGAAAAATAAAATATATAGTATGCGCACACAATAAAGTCTATTGTACTTAACATTGTCGTTTTTTATCCTGTCGTAAGTCCAAGCAGACGTTTCATATTATTTTTAAACAAAGAAATAGATTCGGACGTCAATTACATAAATATTAAAAACAAATCTAAGGTGTTCGTTTACAACGCCCACAAATATGTAACTGCGATTTTAATAGACTATTGTAGCAATTAAACTAATGAAATACCGCTGCTGGCTGTAAGTATATTAATTCAGCTGTCACTCATAAGATATGCATTTTTTATTCATATGTTAGTACTCTTTAAGAAATTAATACCGATCGCAAAAAATATAATCACAATGTACGTATAACTATGTACTCACAGTCTATTTTTACGGTTTTTTTATTATGTCATGTTGTAAAGTCGTATAATATATAAATGTATGTATTTATAATAATATATATAATTCGATGTAAATATATATTTATATGTGGCAGACATCACCAGTGCTGTCGTCTGCATAGCAATGAATGTTACCAGTTTGCAACATGTCTTTGATATGCAGAAGAAACAGCGTTGGTGATAGCACGCAGTCTTGTGGAACTCCTGCGTTGCTTGTAATCAGAGCATCTACTATGACCTTAATGATCCGATTAGCAAAAAAACTAGTGATCCAATCGCACAATTTCTCATGAAGCCCATAGGTAGGGAGTTTTGAAAGAAGCGCTTTGTGCCAGACCCGATTGAAGGCCTTCGATATGTCCAAACTAACGGCCAATGCCTACCCCTTGGACTCTACTGCCTCCGCCCATCTATGAGTAAGGTAAACCAAAAGATCACCAGCTGATCGACCACCATATATATATATATATATATATATATATATATATATATATATATATATATATATATATATATATATATATATATATTATTCGGTGGTTTTTTGTTATAAAAAAACGAACAAACGCAAGTAGTTCTCCCGTTTATTTATTCTGTGCTCCCGTCCTGAGAGTTTCGAATAAACTTAATATTGTATGTAGATAGCCATTCCATTCCGGGAACCAAGAATCTTGATGATGCCGGTTTTGGATACCGATATAATATATCTATAAATTATATAATACTCATTTATATACAGGAGGTATTTAAATAAAAGTGTAAGAAGTTACATAATTACCTCCTTTTACAAAAAATAGCCGATTTTTTTGGTTTTGTATTCGCTATCGGATTAGAGTAGTCCTAGCATAGCATAATGTGACGGATGATCAATAATGTGATGTCGTACGTAAAATAAGAATGAAACATAAGAAGTGTAAAGCCATTATTTTGTAATCATTAATTACTCATCATTCATTCGAGATCAATAGTCTACAGCTATATTGATTGCCTCATAGGGACAACCATCATATATTACTAGTAGTAATACCTCGATGGGGACGACATTTGCCTTAGCAGTCATAATAGGGTATTTTACACCATGTAAAATAAAATCAAAAAATAAATATTTATGATAGTCTTTATAACAAGTAAACAAGAAATATTGATTTCCGTTTATAAAACTGCATTATAAATTTTAAATTGAATTGTTAAGAATATATTTTTCGTCTGTTTCTCAAATCTGCAAAACGCTGTCGGCCATATTAAAACACGTCGTGACGTCACTGATCCATCCTAAGGATATTAGTGTTCTGTGTCACTGATTAAGAGAACTAGCTAAAGTACTATGTTATTTAGAAATATTTAAGTTATAATTACGATTATTGAGTTTTATCCCGAATTTTATTGAAAAGGCATCATGGAAAACGAAATCGTAAAAACAGAAAGTACTAATCTACCAAGGAAGGATACATAAATTTAAATTGATGGTGGCGAAATTTTTTGCATGCAATCCCAATTTTTGTTCTGCCGAGCTGAGCTACACAAAAACACAATACTAGGTCAGAGTGTATTTTGATAAAACAGTTTAGTAGCTATCATAGTTTAGTTTATCCATAATTACAATCATTAGCAATCATTAGTTATAATATCTAAGTTAACGTAATTTATTACAAAACTTGACTTGCGATACCTTACACCTCATGATGTTTTGTCTTGTAATTAAACAATAGTTAAATAAAAATCATACTTAAATTAAAATTATCTTTAGAGAAGCATAGTTTAGATTTTGTAGACAATGCCTTCGGGTCTCTTCTTGCCAGTTTTAACCAAGTATTTCTCATATTTAAATCAGTTGGCACTTTAATACATAAATTTCCCCGTGTTCGTATGCTCGTATTTTTGCATTCAGGCACGACATAATAATGATATAGATGATAACTCATTATTAAACATTAAAAAGTATATTATTCCTTTGCAAAAACGGCAGGATCGACACGAGTTGAACAACGTGGCGGCTAGCGTTTTCACGCGAAAATTTAAAACGTAATAAGTAATTTTTATGGCACTATTCGGTTTTAAAAAATTATATAAAAATTATAGTGGTTCATTATCACTCTAGGATTCAGTTAAAACAATTTTTGAAAATGAGTAAAATACCCTATTAGCAAGTGGAATGGTAAAAGCATTTCTTTATTATCAGGAAGATGCGGTTGCACATTTTCTGTTTCACTTTAGTATGTGTTTTTTCTAAACAGCCAATACACGGCAATGTTTTATACAATTTAATCTAATAGCGATTTAAATACAATATAACTGATTAAATCAAATCGTATTTAAAGCACTATTTGTCAGGTCATATCTTATAGTCTGAATTGACGTTATCTAGTAGATAATTTTATTGATGGACGGACTAACAAGCTTAGATAAAAATATAAACACGCTGGACTTTTTACTGAGTCACACTACGACTACGAGCGATAGTCATTTTTTTCGCATACAATGTATAAAACCATGTAGTGGCGGAGTAAGATTAGCCATTACCCCATATCATCCCGTGGGCACAGACCCTGGGTGTCGCCGGAGACGACAGAAGTAAACTAAAACTGAAGGTAGGCAGCATCTTTATGATAACAACTGAATAAAACACAACTATGGAAAAATCCCCCCTGCGAAGCACTCTATGGAAAAGACCTATGTTCAGTAGTCGACTTTTGTAGGCTGTAATAGAATAATAATAATAATAATAATAATATATACCTTTGGCATACTCAGGTGGACTCAGACTGAGCTTAACGCCCTGGATAGAAAAGTCCGCACTACCATGACGTCCCATAGGATGCATCATCCGAGATCGTCGGTAATGAGGCTGTACTTGCCGCGAAAGCATGGTGGGCGTGGCTTTCTGAGCGCGCTCACCATGCATAATCGCGAAGTGTGCAGTCTCCGTCAATACTTCTTGACGAGATCGGATGATCCATTCTATAATGACGTCATTTCTAGTGATAAAGGGCTCACCCCTCTATCCTTAGCCAACGAGCAATGGCAGGACCCGGCAGTGCTTAGCATTTCTGACCGGGAGACCGTATGGAAGGAGAAGGAGCTCCACAGGAGGTACTACAAGGCTCTACATGAGCCCTTCGTAGATACAGTCGCCTCCCTCAACTGGCTACGTTTCGGTGACCTTTTCGGGGAAACCGAGGGTTTTGTCTGTGCAATACAAGATCAGGTTATTAAGACCAACAACTATCGGAGATACATCCTAAAGGATGGCACCGTCGACGTCTGTTGAGCTTGTCGCCATCCCGGTGAGTCACTTAGGCATGTCATCTCCGGTTGTTCGGCGCTTTCTAACTCTGAGTACTTGCACAGGCACAACCTAGTAGCCAGAATTCTACACCAGGAGCTCGCTCTGAAATACGGTCTCGTGGATCGGAAATTGCCGTATTACAAATACTTGCCGGAAGCAGTGCTCGAAAATGATCGCGCCAGGCTCTATTGGGACCGGGCCATCATCACAGACAGGACTATTCTTGCGAATAAGCCTGATATTGTGCTGATGGACCGGGCACAGTCAAGGATATTTTTGGTCGACATTACCATTCCGTGTGACGAAAACCTCGTGAAAGCCGAAACAGATAAGCAAACAAAATATCTGGACCTGGCTCACGAGGTGACCGACATATGGGGTGGTCTGCCGACCGAAATTATTCCTGTAGTCGTCTCTGCAAACGGGCTAATCCCAGTCAGCCTCTCGGGTCATCTGAGGCGGCTGGGTCTACGTGGCGGACCGCTCCAGGCTCAGATGCAGAAGGCGGTGCTCCTCGATACCGCCCGCATCGTCCGCCGGTTTCTTTCCCTTTCCCCCTAACCCTCGGCCGTTTGGTCTCCCCTGCCGAGGGCCTCCATCTGGTTGGGCTTTTATTTATATATGTATTTTTATATTTAGTTTATGTTATTGATATTTATGTATATTTATCTTTTCATTTCCATTTATAATTATATATTTATAGAACCCAACCAGATGAGAAAACTATATTGATAGCCCACATAATAATAATAATAATTATTATTATTATTATTAATATTCCACAGCTATCACACAACGCCATCTAGTCCCAAGCTAAGCAGAGCTTGTGTTATGGGTCTAGACAACTAATAAACATACTTATATATTTCTAAATACATAAATATTATAGATAAATTACACCCAGACACAGAACAAATGATCGTGCTCATCACACAAACATTTGTCCTGGGTGGGAATCGAACCCACGACCTCCGGCTTAGCAGTCAGGGTCACTAACCACTAGACCAACAGGCGTGTCAAAGAATAGATAGAATAAAAAAGAATAGATAGAAACAATGTGTATAAATATTAGGTCTTTACCTACGAAATTGCCGCTTTTTATGAATTAAGTTAATGTTATTTTTTATATTTTTTTTTATTCCTATTAATCAAACTCACCCATGTCATCGATGCATCTTTGTCAACGCAGTGGCAGTTTATTGATACTCTCCTTGATGACATCAGCTGGATGGGTGGTAACAATTTCTTAAAAGGCATTTTTTATAGGATAGGGTGACAAACGAGCACACAGTCCACCTGACGGTAAGTGGTTGCTGCGGCCCATAGACATCTACATGTATCCTTGATTACGAATTAAAATGCAGATGCGTTGTCACCCGTGAGGACTATGATGGAATCGTTTCCAGTAAAAAGGGTCTCCAGTTCTCTAAACTCACCATACAACACACAGCAGCATTAAGCTACTATTTTACGCTGGTATTCTGCAAGAGCGTGGTCTTTCCCCGATCGAGCCGACCTATTCGTGCTACAACTATACAACTAATATAACTGCAGCATGACTCTACCACGTATATTGCCGTTTACTTCTCGGGTATTTAATTTTTTTCCCGCTATAAAGTTATCCAAATTCTGGAAAAAGTTGAAGTCCGTAGGCGCAAGATCTGGTGAGTACGGCGGATGTCGAAAGGCTTTCAAGCCCAGATTTTATAACTTGGAGACTGTTGTGGAGTATAAGGTCGCACGTTTTCGAGCAGGAGCAGCGGGGACGAGCGATTGACCAGAGCTGTTTGGAGACGTGCGAGCTTCTCAATCATTGTGTTCAGTTCTTCACAGTACATAACTGCAGTAATGCTCATCTTGTTTGGTAAGAAGCTGTGATGAATCACACCGGCGTTAGACCATCAAACAGTGATCAGTTTTCTAAGGGTAAATTTTCGTTTAGGGCATTGTTTAGGTTCTGAACCAGGATTCAACCAACTTGCTGAGCGTTTGCAATTGTAAAACAGAATCAATTATTTCGTCGCTGATAGCAATGCAGTTTAAAATTAATTTTTTACGTTTGTGCGCCTGTTGAGCAGTGCAAGACACGTCTTGATGCATACTTCACGCTAGCGATCATTGAGTTTGTGGGGCATCCATTAGTCAAGCTTTTTTACCTTGCCAATTAGACGCAAATGAGCCAATATTGTTTTGATGCTAATGTTGTAAGCTGCTGCTAATTCAGCCGTAGATTGAGTATCATCAGCTTTCACAATCGCCTTTAATTAGTCATCGTCGACCAAAGTTTACGGACTACCACGGGGTTAATTTTTCAGGTCGAAATTTCCAGAACGGAAGCGGGCAAACCAAATAGGTGGTGTGTTCGGTGTTCGTTTGTAGTATTCGCTCCGTAACCGTCGTTGATGTTGCGTGCCGCTTTTATGGCGGTGCTGCCACAACGGTACTCATATTCCATAATACTCGAATTATTAACGTACCCATGATGACGATAAAGTTTCAGATGTGATGAAAACATAATGCAAATCAATAGACACATTATTTATTTAGAAAAAAAAATAATTCCATGTTTTTAAAATGAAATCAATTTGAAGTTAGAATTCTTGGCCGAACAAAAATTATTTTGATTTGAAATGGCCAGTACTACAGCATATTTTTTTGTTCAATATATTAAATTTCTAAAAGCTCTTCACCGATTGCTTTGATGTTTTAATACAACATTGTATTCGACGCGTGTGTGTTTTTATATACTTTAAAAAGCTTTTTAAGGGGAAATATAATGTCAAATGGCTTAGCAAGATCCTTCGTTATGCCGAAAATATTGCAGCATTAATTTTGAAATAAATATATGGTAAAGTTGAGGATTAATGTTAAGGATTATGTTAGACGAAAACACGATTACGTAAAATTTTCTCGATAGAAAAAAAATCCAAAGTCACCTCTAAAATAAACAATAAACCGCTGTTATTCATAAAGTACTTTAAATAAGATCATGAAACTTTGCATACTAACTGAACTAACTATAAAGCAGTGGTTATGTTATTTACTTTTTTTAAAATACCGTTATTTTCACTGTAAAAAGAAATTACCTAAACTATCGGCCTTTTGAAGCGTGATTCCTGCAGCACGGTCACTCCGCCTCGGCCTTTGAACGGGGAGGTTGTGTCGCTTACGATCAGAATATACATTACGCAACAGTACGACGTAAAATTAAAATGGGAAATAACCGTGATAAAAATAAGAAGCGGCTGGCTTGGCGTTAAGAAACAGGCATAAATATGATAAAACAAATGAAATAAGTGTCTAACGACCTTTCTACTTACAGTATTAGTGATTACAAACATATCGGTACATAGTGTAACGATCCCCCCCCCCCCTCTATATAATAAAATTTTATAATATTAAAAATATCCCCTTTTAAATAACATTATATATATGAGACCAGGATTAATAAATTATGTTTTGATCTTTCTAAATGATCTTTCTAAAGGTTTAATAATAGGCCGTTTGTAATAATTTGGCGTGATCGTCTTAGTTAGGACCCTTATTTACGTTGTGTTTGTTTAGTAACTTAGTTCTTTTAGATGTCGTTTGGAAGAATGAATATTCACTAGAGCAATCGAAAGCTGTTGGTAGTGCCTTATAAGCTAAGTGAACCCCGTTCGCGAAGACAGGGCTCGAAAAAGGTTAAGAACATAAAACGTCCCTATTCCACCTGTATCAGGTTTACATTATTAATTTATTATTATTTATCCCTTCCCGCTTGGTAAAGGCTCACAATATATAATGCACACCTACTAAGCACTCTTGAGCTATTGATATTTCAAGTCCATTAGATGGGACTTTCTTTAAATAATTGGTGAGATCTTCTAAAAATGTTACTGGATGAGTATTCCCATTTTCAAATTTCGGCTTGTTTATCGTCATATTATGTATATTATATACAATATTCTGTTTAGGGTCAGTAACAAATGAGGTGCTCGTCCCGTACACCTCTTCTTGGTTTACTTTAATTTGGTGATCTTTCGTTTGATTGATAAACTTCTCTTCAAGATCTTTTATTTTAACATCAAAGGTTTTCACTACATTCTTAATTCATTTTTGAAGTATTTTTAATTCATTTTTAGGCTTAGCCTTCACTAAATTTGAACTTTTCTTTGTTTTAGCCATATTTATATTTTTATACTTTTCCAGTTTTTAGCACTGTTATGTCTTTCACTTATACAAATGTTACTGAGTACTTTTCACTTATTTCACTTTTTAGTTTATTTTGTCTTAGTAAACTATGCACACACCATCTATAACAAACAAAAGATATGAATATTAAAGCCCCACCCCCAGACTCTCAACCACCCCCAGCAAACACCATCCTCCAAGACACCTCTCCATTTCACGGACAACAAATTGTAGGCATAATGCCTACTTAATAATTCTTAAATAGACGACCTTCTTTAAAATAAATATATCCTGGTCACGGCACCAAATTGTAACGATCCCCCCCCCCCCTCTATATAATAAAATTTTATAATATTAAAAATATCCCCTTTTAAATAACATTATATATATGTGAGACCAGGATTAATAAATTATGTTTTGATCTTTCTAAATGATCTTTCTAAAGGTTTAATAATAGGCCGTTTGTAATAATTTGGCGTGATCGTCTTAGTTAGGACCCTTATTTACGTTGTGTTTGTTTAGTAACTTAGTTCTTTTAGATGTCGTTTGGAAGAATGAATATTCACTAGAGCAATCGAAAGCTGTTGGTAGTGCCTTATAAGCTAAGTGAACCCCGTTCGCGAAGACAGGGCTCGAAAAAGGTTAAGAACATAAAACGTCCCTATTCCACCTGTATCAGGTTTACATTATTAATTTATTATTATTTATCCCTTCCCGCTTGGTAAAGGCTCACAATATATTTATACAAAATACCCGATACAAGGGCTTCGCTCTCCTACATTTATTAAAAAAAATGTAGGGGAGGTACACGACCCCACACACGCCGTGCACGGTGAGTGCCAACCATTTTGATGCTCTCCCCCCGAAGGGAACGCTAATTCGGGAACTGGACCGTAGTCCACAGCAAAATAACTGCGAACCAGTAAAAGAGGCTTGGCCCCTTGTTAGTGCGTAAGCTCAAACATCGACCGAAGTCGCGCATGTCAATGCGTGTAAACGCCATACAGAATACGAACGAATCCAGCCACAGTGAATGTACGTCACACGGTTTAGGCAAATAGGCACACTGGCCTTAAACCCTCCGTGAGCGCCACCACCTGCCAGACCGCCGCTCCTGCAGACGTGATGTAAGTGTATGGCATCACCACCAATTGCATGATCAGCACGGCTACTAGCCGCAGAGCGTGTCATGAGTCTACCGCTCACCTCAAGGGAATGGGGTCCCACGTTGTGCGGCTTTCGGCCGCAGCCTTGAGAGTCTCCTCAGATCCTCCCGCCAGCTACCACCCGCATGAGGTCGACACATATGCTCCACCAACCAATACAACGGCAGATATAGCCAAAAGGCAGTTATAAGATAAGAGTAATAATTCGCCATCAGAAAGGATTTGTGTCACTGACGTTGAGTAAATGCATTTTCGATCATGTTTGTCTCACCCACCAACAAGTTGCCTTCAATCATTCAAAGGTGGGAAAGTTACAGAGATATAATATTATGTTGTTATATAAAACATCGTGGAGGGCAGACAGTCTGCAGCCCCGCAATGAAGGGGATCCCTTGGACTTGGGCAAAGCTACTTAGGTGTGAGTCAAACCAAGACGCAGAGAGCGCCATTGACAATAGCGTCCCACCAAACAACCATCGCAGAGACGCAATGCTGCAGAACGCAACAAGCATCAATACGACTATCGTCGGGCTTACACCATTCCAAGGTCCCCCATACATTCCAGCAGACATCACCACCCGTATACCTCCATCGACCAGAACCACAAGAGAGCGTCGAATCAGGCGCAGCACACCCGCAGATCCATCACAAGACGCAATACCGCAAGTAGCAGTAAGCATCAATGCAACTATCATACGGATGGCGCCCCCTCACAACACATCAACATGATCCCTATCGATTTTGGTAACAAAGTCGGTATTGTTGTTATATAAAAAATATCACCAACGTATCATAGTAGCACGCTACTAAGACGCCAATGAACAAAACTCCACGTATCATAGCGCTAATGCACTAAGACATGAAGCTGAGTATGCCTGTTACACTTAAAAGTGCTACCAAACATACTCATCATCCCCATCCGAAAGATAGACGACACATCGCTATGCGCTACGACGCCGCCCACAAACGGTATGGGTGTGCGATGTCCACGGGAAAGCCGTATTGCTACAACAAACCCGCTTACCACCGACACTAAGATGTTAATTGTATACCTCCATCGACCAGAACAACAGGAATGCGTCGAATCAGGCGCAGCACACCCGCAGATCCATCACAAGACGCAATACCGTAAGTAGCAGTAAGCATCAATGCAACTATCATACGGGCGGCGCACCCTCACAACACACCCACATGACTCCTATCGACTTTGGCAACAAAGTTAGTATTGTTGTTATATAAAAAATGTCACCAACGTATCATAGTAGCACGCTACTAAGACGCCAATGAACAAAACTCCACGTATCATAGTGCTAATGCACTAAGACATGAAGCTGAGTATGCCTGTTACACTTAAAAGTGCTACCAAACACACTCATCATCCCCATCCGAAAGATAGACGACACATCGCTATGCGCAACGACGTCGCCCACAAACGGTATGGGTGTGCGATGTCCACGGGAAAGCCGTATTGCTACAACAAACCCGCTTACCACCGACACTAAGATGTTAATTTTATACCTCCATCGACCAGAACATCAGGAATGCGTCGAATCAGGCGCAGCACACCCGCAGATCCATCACAAGACGCAATACCGCAAGTAGCAGTATGCATCAATGCAACTATCATACGGGCGGCGCACCCTCACAACACACCCACATGACTCCTATCGACTTTGGCAACAAAGTTAGTATTGTTGTTATATAAAAAATGTCACCAACGTATCATAGTAGCACGCTACTAAGACGCCAATGAACAAAACTCCACGTATCATAGTGCTAATGCACTAAGACATGAAGCTGAGTATGCCTGTTACACTTAAAAGTGCTACCAAACACACTCATCATCCCCATCCGAAAGATAGACGACACATCGCTATGCGCAACGACGTCGCCCACAAACGGTATGGGTGTGCGATGTCCACGGGAAAGCCGTATTGCTACAACAAACCCGCTTACCACCGACACTAAGATTGTTGTTATATAAAACTGCACCAACGTATCATAGTAGCACGCTACTAAGACGCCAGTGGATAAAACTTCACGTATCATAGCGCTAATGCACTAAGACATGAAGTTGAGTATGCCCGTTACACTTAAAAGTGCTACCAAACACACTCATCATCCCAATCCGAAATTTAGACGACGCTTCGCTATGCGCTACTACGCCGCCCACAAACGGTATGGGTGTGCGATGTCCACGGGAAAGCCGTATTGCTACAACAAACCCGCTTACCACCGAACACTAAGATGATATGTCTAGGACACATCGGTTAGCGAGTCCAAGTTTACCTCGGACCAATTGCTCGTGAAGCAGCACACACGCCACCATAATATTCCTTTTCAAGTCCCTAATAAGGACTAGTCATTTTGCTACAGTACTAGGAGCAGTCAGTCACCCGACCACCCCATACAATGCTTATGCATCAAGGAGACCTCCTATAATATTGCTTTTGTATCATAGACCTTACTTTCATAAGTCATGTATATATAGGATTCGAACCCATGACCCTACTATTGTAATGCATATTAATCATAGAGACCTTCTATAGTATTGCTTTTGAATCATAGACCTTACTTTCATAAGTCATTCATATATAGGATTCGAACCCACGACCCTACTATTGTAATGCATATTAATCACAGAGACCTTCTATAGTATTGCTTTTGAATCATAGACCTTACTTTCATAAGTCATTCATATATAGGGTTCGAACCCACGACCCTACTATTTTAATGCATATTAATCACAGAGACCTTCTATAGTATTGCTTTTGAATCATAGACCTTACTTTCATAAGTCATTCATATATAGGGTTCGAACCCACGACCCTACTATTGTAATGCAAATTCATCATGGAGACCTTCTATAGTATTGCTTTTGTATCATTGAGTTTAATATCATAAGTCCCTAATATAGGACTAGTCATTGTGCTACAGTACTTCAGGCAGTCGGGCTCCCGACCACCCCATATATATGTACAACTGCAGGTATGTATCTCCGGCAGCTTCCTCCATACAAGACGTCTATACGCGAACACCTTCCATAAAGGAAAATTTTCTTTAATACATGAACTCCTTCAACAACTTAGAAAATTTCATCTATACGTGAACTCCTTCTACAACTTAGAAAAAATTTCTTTTATACACGAACACCTCCCATGACTTAAACAATTTTTAACAAATTTTCTAATTATCTTATAAACGTTATTTAACTTAATTTTATAATATTTTTTGACTTATATTTCTATTATTTATCTTATTTTAAATATTTTTACCAAGTTTTTTTTTTTTTAAATAAATTTATTTATTAAGAAAAACAATAATTTTGCCTTTAATTTACTATGTTATTGGGTTAATGTCTGAAATATATTAACTTTATGTTTATTAATTTAACTTAATTGTTTAATATATATCTTTTAAGACTATTTTTGACGCCCCATTATATTGAATTTAATTATTAATAATAATATTGGGCCGTCACAATAGCATACGACGCGCGGGCAAGTGGGGGACGAAATTAGAATTTGAGCTGACTTACTCTATCCTCTTAAGTCATGGCAACGCGTGCCCAGGTACACTTAGTACGCAATAAAGCCGGAAGCAGCTGTTGACTGTTGCTAGATAATTCATAGTAGAAAAAGTAGTCGATGCAGGTGCGGTTAAAGTTTGGGCTACTATTTACTTGCTTTAAAATAAGCTCCAAGTGTTGACTTTGATTATAAAGTTTCGATCAGTTAAAAATATGCAGACTTAAAGCAAATTGAAATAAATAAAATGTTTTCATTTAAACTCTGTTGCATAAAAATCTTGTACCTTAGTAATGTACTTTTAAATGTCAATGCAAAATGTCGCAAATTGTTAAAATTTACAATTCGAATCGACTTAACAGGGTTGCTTTCTCCGTAATATAAATATTTACTTCGACGTGCGTTTTTTTACGAGTATCTGACAACCGCAATGACCTAATAAATTGGGCGTGTGTAAAAAGTAGTCGATGTGAACTACATTAACCGAGGAAATCATGTTGTTCTTGTTACTGACAAACTAAAATGTTGCCACCTGAAATATTGCAATCTACCTTTTAATTTTTCTTATATTAAAATTGACTGTCTTTTTATTTTTTTATAACAATATACTATATATTGTTATAAAAAATATTAATTGAAGTAGTATACTACCAATGCTTATGATATTCCCGATATGTAGGTACAGTTTCGGTATACATAAATCCGTAGTTAATTATTATATAATTGAGGTAAAGGTACATACTATAACGTGCCACTGCTGTGCTCAGGCTTTCTTTTTCATAATAGGCTTTCTTTCCTTTTATTTCTGAGGTCTGAATACATCGTGAGAAAACATGTATGTCTGAAGAGTAAGAAAAAATATTTCGAAGACATGTGAAGTTCGCCAACACGCATTGGTGCAGCGCGGCGGACACTTACTTGCCCTAAAACCCTCTCAGAAATGGGGGAGCCCTGTGCCCAGCAATGAGATGTAAATAGGCTGTAACTTTACTTTACTTTAAGGTAGTTTTATATGAAGCCATAATTTAAATACCTTATGCGTTTCAATTCGAGACTGAGTTGATTTACTAGACAAACGGGTAATTTCTTTCGTCAATAACTCCACTCTAAATTGAGCGCGTACAGAAACTGGTTCTGGCATAATTAGCGATAAGATTAACGCAAATAATGTGACAGTGAACAAGCTGTGCAGGTATATTGATGATTAACTAGCTTTATCCAAAAACCGGTGACGCTGAAGCAGATTACATAAGGAAAAGTGTTATGAATGGTGTAAAAGAGAATATATTATCATTTTCTCTCTTGGGCGATTCCTTTCCACAAGATATTTTCGTTACCGTTATTTGTTCGACAATTTAAGCCTTAAATTTACGTCTTTTTTATAGAACCAGATTTTTATTATACGGATTAGATTTACGTATAGTGGCGGCTTAAGACAAGAGTGTTACATGTTGCTTATATGTTTGTGTTTGGATTTGTATAGTTGTTATTAACTTTGTTTCGTTACGTTTCGTTTCAATAGCATGTAAACAACGCAATGGACAATTTTTCTAGTTAGTATAGTATAAAGGACTAAGTATTACTCTTAAATAAAAATTAGAAAAATGGCAAATTTCTTAATCCTTTACCCCATAACCGTCTGTGGTTGTAACAAAAGGCGATAGGAAAATAAAACAATGCAGAAGATTCGTCATGATAACTCAAAATACTCACAATAATTTAAAAAAAACTGTAATGGAATTTACACCTTTGCCATTTAACCGGCCTGCCGCTTGGCAAATTTGCAACTACCCCTTTCTAATCTGGCATATGTAAAGTGGGCTTTTGAAATGCTGTAATGATTAGAAAAAAATTAGTTAATAGAAAAATTTTCATATTTTCATAGGTAAACTAGCATTAGGTTTCCTGTCGAACGAACGAAGTTTTGGCTTGATTTTAATTTATGGCTTAATTTTGACTTGATGATAAAAATTCAATTAGTTAAAAAAAGTTAAGTTACAGCCTATATACGTCACATTGCTGGGCACAGGCCTCTTATTTCTGAGAGGGTTTTTAAGGCAAGGATGTGTCCGCCGCGCTGTCCCAATGCGTCGTCGGAATATATTTTTCTTATTTCCCAGACATGCTGGTTTCCTCGCGTTGTTTGATTTCACCGCCGAACATGTGGGAAATCAGCACTTAAAATTGCAATTAAAAATTTCATTACTACCGATGGGGATTGAACCCGGTTTGCTCGCGTACTGTGAAATTTACAGGAATCTGAGCTGAAACGGTTCTAAAGTTCAGTTAAATACGTAGAATTTAAATGCTATAAACTACCAGTATGCGAGTAACTCTTTCCATGAATCCATATTTTTGACTTAGTTTGATGTTAATCCAAAATAATTTCCTCATAATAACTTCAGAAGCAGGTTTAAGTCATAGTGTATTGAAGAACTTAAGATTTTAAGCTTCTGAAATCGAAGCTATTATATGGAAACTGTTTTATCTTTTTAGTTTTTGAAATCGATTTTTATTGAAATTTTAATTTTTTCTCATAAAAAGCCTTGTTAAGTATTTGGTTGTTTATTTCAAAAAAAGTTTAAACCGTAAGTAATTTCATCGTTCCAATTAATTTAAGCCGTTTGTCGATAGCAATCGACTTGTTATGTGGCCACTTGAATCAGATAACGTGTATCAAAATTTAAAGGAACGAATTTAAGTTGAACCGATATGGAATTACGCAGTAATAAGAAAGCAGTTTCCTAATTCGTAGCGAGATATGGTATCGTAGCAATTGTTTTTGAATTAAATTTAGAAACCAGGTAAACATTTTAGAATAGTAATGTAATAGTGTAGTAACAGTATCTACTACACCATATCGCCCCGTGAGTATTGTCAGAGGTCTTTTTACGCGAACACTACACATTGAATAAAACTGTTATTTACGGATTTTATCGCGTTTAATTACATTAATTTATTTTTATTATTATCCCGACGTTTCGGGTGCTTTACAGCGCCCATGGTCACGGGAGGGACTGAGATGTTTGACGTCCCAATGTCATAGTTATTCCGGCTACCTTGACTATGACATTGGGACGTCAAACATCTCAGTCCCCCCCGTGACCATGGGCGCTGTAAAGCACCCGAAACGTCGGGATAATAATAAAAATAAATTAATGTAATTAAACGCGATAAAATCCGTAAATAACAGTTTTATTCAAGAGGTCTTTTTTTATAGGATAAATTATTTCAATCTGTCGGTGTTGTAAAAACGAATAAGTCTTCGCTAGATGACAGTAGGAATCTATACTTGATAATATAACGTAGATGCGTGTCGAGGGACTGTTTAATGTGAATTATAATTTACTTATTATTTACTTATTAGACTCGTATTATTAAAATTGCAATGTTAATTTACGTACTGTAGTTCCAAAACCATTTCAACCAAGTCCAAAATATTGATTTTTTGGTTAATTCTTAATAAAATTTATCAATGGATTTTTTGTTATTTGTGCGAGCTTGTTACCATTACGTCATTAATTTGTTTTAATTATGCATACAGAAAATAAGCATATATGGTTTTATACGTAAAAATGGCCAAAGTGTCACCCCAAAAAAGACAATTTGCTGTTAACTCATTAATAAATTCAACATCCAATTACATATTTGGACATAATTGGAGCGAATTTTTTGTTGATCATTTCGCGCATAACGACATGTTCCAAAATCAAAAGCCGGTATTGTGACACGCGCTGAAATTAAATCGATAATAATAAAATATATATTTTATCTGTTTAAAGCGTAGGTCTTTGTCGTCGCTGATAAATAAATCGAAGGTGTTAAAATATTGAGTATAAAATTTTTAACGGTGTAAAAGGTTTATTTATGACGGAGACTCTTATTGTAGAGAATATAATTACTTTTTTTAAACAAATGAATGGTAGAGGAAAGAGCGGCTCATAGACATCACTATATACAATTATCATCTGGGGTTTCATCACCACCTACTACCAGGTAGGATTGAGGTCAAACACTGGCTTATAATTAGTTAAAAAATGCGATACCGTAGTAGTCACCACTGTGAACTAAGATATTTGAGAGTACCTTGTTACCAAGAAAGGAATCTTCGGATCTTGTGATTCATATTACAAAACATAGCAGTAAAAATCATTAGCATCATTATGCTCCAATTTTATGCACTTTAATGGTATCATAAAATGTAAACATTCAATGCAAAAACCTCTGTAGGTAACCAATATGCACTAATAGTTAAAATTCCTAAACAGAAGAAAAAAAATGAAAATTGTCTATGTATATATATAAATAGGTATATGTTTTTTCGTCAATTATTTTCAAAGCAGGTATTTGAAAATATCTCATCATTTTACCATACATCCTTTTCTACGACATTAATTTTGTATAATATAAACATATCAGAATAGACATAAAATAAGACTAATATTATCGCACACTTTATGAAGGAAATGAGGAAAACGGTATGTGTTTATGAGCCCATTTCTAGCACGTTTATACACATAATAGTTTCCTTTTTATTTTGCAGTCTTTCAGATGTAACAGTGGTAGAGCCACGCGGCAGCTTTGCTGTTGCACGTATGGGCCGGCTCAAACCGGGGTGGTACCACGACCTCACAGAATACCGGCGTGAAGGGGAATTTCTGCTTCCGCGTTTCGTCTGGTGAGTGCAGGTGGCCGGAGGCCCAAATCCCCCCCCCCCCATCAACATGGTAGCGGAATTAAATAATGATAGACTACCCCAGGAGGGTACCAGCACCCCTGGAGAATCCCTCGCTGAGCATCCACGACCATGTTTCTCCACTTCTGAGCGTGGGTGCTCAGGCTGCCCCGCGTATTCTGGGGGGGGGGGGGGGGGGGCGAAATTCCGCTCAAGACTACAACTGCTGGGGCAAACGGAGCAACAAGACCAAGGCGACCCCTGCCACGCTGTCCGTGAATTTCTGCAATATCAGGGGACTTCACTCTAACCTAAACGCCGTCCACTACCATCTCGAGACGGCGAGGCCGGCTCTGCTCTTTCTGACCGAGACGCAGGTGTCCTCTCCGGCTGATGTCTCGTATCTCTCCTGCCCGGGGTACAAACTGGAACACTCCTTTGTGCCTCGGGCTGGAGTTTGCGTTTACGTCAGAGAGGACATCTGTTCTCAACGCCTGGGCAGACTTGAAGGTTCGGACCTGTCCATACTTTGGCTACGCGTAGACAGGGACGACCATCCGCGCGTCTACGGGTGCCTCTATAGGTCCTATAGCGGTAATGCCGAAACAGACCGACTCTTCAACCACGTCCAAATGGCTGCAGATTCGTTGCTACAGCAGATCCCCTCCGCAGAGATCGTGATCCTCGGCGACTTTAACGCCCATCACGCCGAATGGCTTGGTTCACGTTTAACCGATCATGCGGGGAGATCTGTTCATGATTTTGCCTTGGCATATGGTCTGACACAACTGGTTACTTCGCCTACGCGGATTCCAGATGTGGAGGATCATGCACCTTACCTGTTGGACCTTCTGCTGACCTCTCACCCGGACGGATATCAGATTTCCGTCGACGCCCCTTTAGGCTCCTCGGACCATTGTCTGGTCCGGAGTGTTGTGCCACTCACGCTGAAATCGCGGTTGCATTCTGCAGGCTGCCGCCGTCTTTGGCACTATAGGTCAGCCGATTGGGATGGGATGCGGTCTTTCTTTGCATCCTACCCTTGGGGGCGGGTTTGCTTCTCGCCGGATGATCCCAACGTTGTTGCGGATTCTGTTACTGATGTGGTGCTTCAGGGTATGGAACTTTTTATTCCTTCCTCTGTGGTGCCCATTGGAGGCAAATCTCAGCCATGGTTTAGGTCGCTCCTGTAAAATAGCATCATGCTATAAGCAGGAGTGCTACCAAGCCTGGGTTGATGCATCAGCGTCCCGGGATGTAAACACCAGCGCTCTAAAAAAGAAGTATAATTCCGCCTCTAGGTCCTTCAAAAGAGTTATTGCCAAGGCGAAGTCAGAGCACATAGGCAGAATTGGCGAGAAACTAGTTCGCCTTCCTTCTGGAACCCGTGCATTCTGGTCTCTCGCCAAGGCTGTCCAGGGGAATTTCTGTCAGCCATCTCTTCCATCTCTGCACAGGGAGGACGACTCACTGGCCCATACTGCAAAGGAGAAAGCCGATCTTCTAGGCTCTTTCTTTGCGTCTAACTCGACTCTCGATGACGGGGGGAGTACGCCGCCGACCTTCCCGCGATGTGAGTGCTCCATGCCGGAAGTGCAGTTCACACAGCGCTCTGTTCGCAAAGCACTCCTCTCCCTGGACATCCACAAGTCGAGTGGGCCAGACGGAATCCAATTGTGCTGAGGACGTGTGCTCCAGAGTTGGCACGGCTTTTCCGGTACTCCTACTCCCTAGGCGTAGTCCCAAAATCATGGAAGACGGCTTTCGTCCACCGTTCATTCTTCAAGAAAAGAGCTTACTCCTTTCTAAAGGGCCGGCAACGCACCCGCAATTCTCCTGGTGTTACGGTTGATCATGGGCGGCGGTAGTCACTTAACATCAGGTGAGCCGCATGCTCGTTTGCCCCTTCTTCTATAAAAAAAATGTGAATCCAGTATCCCTTACAGCAAGCAGACATTCCAATCGTTGAGCTATACTCGTATGTCTGTCACACAGCTTAATGTTTTCGTGATTTAAAGTCTCATTTAACTGTTCTTTAAATATCTGATCGTTAAAATAAATGCGTGTTAATGATTCTTAATAATGTTTAAACTCAACTGATAATAAATTTTACTCGCGCAAATAATAAATGACTATTTTTTTTAAATGCTTCAACCAAATTAAGTACTTTTAAACTATTATTTTAGCGTTAGGCTTCGTATATCTTTAACTTTTACGTTTGATTTCTTCTTCTTTCTCATCAGCCCGTTAAGGTTCTCTGCATGTGCCTCTTCCTATGCAGGGAGCAGGGTTTAATTACTTGTTTTACATAAAATGTTAGTGACGGATTAGTAAACTGAAGTGGAAGTAGCGGAACAAATAGCCCGAAGAACCGACTACCGATTAGGTTCTCGTGTGGCAGCCTCGTTCCGTTAGGGGAAATATAGGGCGGCCGTGAGAGGCACATGGAGTGAAGAATTGGTTAGAGATGCAGGAAGTCGATGGATGAAGATGGCTCAGAAGCGCGTTTTGTGGCATTCTTTAGGAGATGCCTATGTTCAGCAGTAGACTTGTGATGGACGGTAATGACGATGAAGAAAATTTTGGTTATGTGATCATCTTTATATAGATGTTTATGACTCACTTCTATCTACCTTCTTGTTAATTATAAGTTCATTAACTATTAGACAGGTCATAAGCCTTTCTCACAGGATTTTAATTAATTTTATCTAACAACACACACAGAGTAGGAAGATGTGGTGGACTTTCCTACTTTACCACCACATTCATCCATCACGGAACTAGTTTTACCAAAATCGAAATTGTATTATCGAATAATTTGTCAGCATCCGTCTTTTCATCTGATTACATTGTGGGTGTTAAGGCAAGGCAATAGTGGATAGGCTTTTGTGATGCCAAGCTGAGAGATAGCTCACGACTTACCATCAGGTGGGATCAAGGATTGGCTTATAATAGTTAAAAATATAGTTTTTCTTGGCAGAAGTTGTCGATATTTTTCAATTTGACATCTTAATAGGCCCTTTATTAGAATATGGGAGGCGATTGATGAGCGTATTGTGAATATCCTCGCACTGGTAATACGTTCCTCGCTACAGGTATATGGAGCTTAGGGCATATCGACATGGATGGAAGGCAGATGTTACAATTTTTCTGAATGCCGACCTTACGTATACCTGGTGCACCATGGTGGTTTGCTAACAGGTCTGGCAACCGACAAATGATCATATATCCGCTCGAAAATGCCCACCCTAAATTTTATGGACCTAGGATGCTGCAGTGCCACATTTTCGGAATTATCCTTGAACAGGAAAAGTAGTAAGCAAAGGTTTCCTTTGTTACATTTGGGTATGTGTCATTATATTTATGCTGATGACTAAATATGTTTCTGATGATTATTGATATTTATTTATTTAGATCTTTTGTTAAACAAATAAAGTACAACGGATAGTATTACCATACATATAAGTATATGGAATGATACGTGGTACGTGGTAGAGTAATGCTGCAGAAATATTATGGTAGGCACGAATGGATCCGATCGACCAGACCGAATAACATGGTAAAATAGCAGAATTTTGCTACTTTGTTTCATATGGTGTTTGTTTTCATATGGTGTGTGTATAAAACCGGAGACCTTATTGGAGACGAGGTGTTTTATCTTAGAAGTAACAACATGTGCGTTTTGTTTCTTAACTGACTTATCCTAAAAAAAAAGCGCAATACCTACCAGTTAAGTCGAATAGAAAAAAAATCCATTGATTGCAAAGGGCGTTAATGATACATTAAAGTCCGCCGTTAACGAAAAAATAATTAACTTGTGTCGGAGGCTTTGCTGACATCTCCGTGTAATAACTAATAAAGACCACCGTGATCGAAATCGAACAGAAATAAATAACCTTTATCACAATTTATGTTCTGCAGTTAATGAACACATTAAAACATTTATCATCCGCACCAAATCGAATTTATTTGCTAGAACAGTTAAACTTGAAGTTCGCAATTAAGGAGTCCAAACAGTGAAATCTGTTAAGTGCTTAATTTGACCAACCTGACGTTTTTTCAATGCCCAACATATAATTTTCAGTCCTTAAAATAAACATTATTAGGGACGGTACTTTCATAACTGGCATGCAACAGTCGAAATAATAAACGCGTGGTCAAATTTTAAGGTATGTAATTATGTAAAAACAGCCTGTTGCGTACCTAAATTGTAGAGTACAGGTTTCTTGGTACTTTAAGGATGCCACCACGTCGGTATACTTTGCAACGTGTGAGGCCGATTGCAGATTTGGTTATGTTAAAATATATATCTTATATTAAATATCTCAAGAGCCCTGCGGTGGCGGTGTATGACAATATATCCCCCCCATTTTATCCCGTGGGATGTAAGAGGCGAACTTTGGGATACGCCCAAATAATATTATCACTTCTGTTAGTCGGCGATATGCCATCTCGTATACGTCAGACGAAAAATATCCGGACCGTAGACGGGCAACAGAGTTCAAGGTGTGAAACGTCTGGTACTGAGATCGTTAATCCATCCGTCTATTTTTTTATAGGATAGGGTGACAAACGAGCACACAGTACATCTGATGGTAAGTAGTTGCTGTGGCCCGTAGACGTCTACATCTATCCTCGATTACGAATCAAAATACAAATGCGTTGTTACTCGTCAGGACGGACAGACAGGTGGAATGCCTCGTTTTTAGTTTCTGATTTCTTGCTGATCGGAGCATCAAGGTCGTTGTGGACGGTGCAAGCTCCCATTAAAAGCCTATTAATGCTGGTGTTTCACAAGGCTGCGTGCTATCGCCAAAGCTGTTTCTTCTGCATATCAATGACATGTTGCAAACCCGAAACATTCATTGCTATGCGGATGACAACACTGGTGATGCTCTGTACACCGGCCGTAAATATTTCTCGGGAAAACGTCTCCGAGTTCGGGGCAAACTTGTGTCCGAAGTCGAGTCTTTGCTGAACAGAGTCTCGGATTTCGGGCGACTAAATCTAGTCTAGTTTAACCCTCAGAAGACACAAGTTTGCGCTTTAACCGCTAAAAAGAACTCCTTTGTCGTATCTCCTCAGTTTCAAGGCACTCCCCTTGTTGCTTCAGCCAGTATCGGAATCCTAGGCGTCGAGATATCGAGTGACGTGCAGTTTCGTGGTCACTTGGAAGAGAAGGTCAAATTGGCCTTAAAAAAACTCGGCGTGCTCAGCTGAGCGGGACAGTATTTCATGCCGGCACACCACCTGCAACTTTACGAGGCGCAGGTTTGGCCGCACATGGAATACTGTTCCCATCTCTGGGCTGGAGCTCCCCAGTACCAGCTGCTTCCATTTGACCGCATCCAGCGCAGAGCGGCTTGAATCGTCGACGACCGAGTGCTTTCCGATCGGCTCGATTCACTGGCGCTGCAAAGACATGGTGCATCTGTTTTTGTATTTTATCGCATCTATCACGGGTTGTGCTCTGAGGAATTGTTCGGATTAATCCCAACCACCAAATGTCGTGAACGCACTACGCGGCAAATAAAATACCATCCACACCGTCTGGATGCTTGGCGGTCCACCACTGTACGTTTCACAAGGAGTTTTCTTCCGCGTACGACCTCTTTGTGGAATAGTTAGACACCGGCGATTTTTCCGGAATGAGACGACCTGTGGACCTTCAAGAAAAGAGCTTAATCCTTTCTAAAGGATCGGCAACGCACCTGCAATTCCCCTGGTGTTGCGGTTGATCATGGGCGGCGGTAGGCACTTATCGTTTCGTTTGCCCCCTCTTCTACAAAAGTTCTCTGCACTCACCATACAAAACACAGCAGCATTAAGCTACTATTTTACACTGGTATTCTGTGAGAGCGTTCTCTCAACTCATTCGTGCTACAATATCATTCATTAATACGTATATAAACTTGTCTAAACCACGTATAAAAAGTATAGTGTTTTGAGTAAGGTAAAACATTCTTACACCTGATGGTGTAAAAATTATTTACCTATGTATCCTTGTCCAACTATGAATTTTACGAGTTAATGGAGAATAGTGATCCGAAGTGACGACAAATATGGGCCAGGTTAGAAGAAGGGACTCCGCCTTGATCGGGCGCAGATGTAAAAGTATACAGACTGTTTCTTTACTTTATTACTATAATAAACCTGACTATAATTTTATTTATTCATCGATGGGGACAAAAGGTCCTCGAGTGGTAGCCTCGTACCGATAACTTAAGTGGAGGTAAGCCTGTGAGGCTTCTCTACACTTCCTCTCACTAATTGGAATGACGACCAGAAAATTGATGCAGGAAGTCGATGGATGCAGGACCGTTACGTGGTAGATGCCATGCTGCAGCTATATTATGGTTGCAGAACAAATTGGTTGGTTCGATCGAGGGAGGACCAAGCTCTCACAGAATACTAGTGTAAAATAGCAGTACCATGCTTATTGTGTTTCGTATGGTGAGTGTAGAGAACCGGAGATCCTTTTTTACTGGAAACGAAGCATTTCTACCTAAATACTCAGTGGTAGCAACGCATCTGCATTTTGATTCTTAGTCGAGGATAGATGTAGATATTTATGAGCCACAGCATCCACTTACCACTAGGTGGACTGTGTGCTCGTTTGCCACCATTATTCTATAAAAAACCATAACTTATGGCATTTCTTGGGGGTGGCTTATGCTCAGCAGTGGAATTGAAAGGGGCTGCAATGATGACTATGGTAACCGGCTTGGATATTATGATTGTATTCAAAAGTTGTCACCGCTTCAATTAGGTCAGCGTAATATAAAAATCAGTTTCCTCACATCAAAATTCCGTGCATATCAGAATCACACAACTCAGAAAGCTTAGTATGTACATTGTAAACAGAAGTGACTGTGTGTGTCTGTGACTTGGTGCTTTATTAATGGGGTAACTGGACTATTAAATAGGAAATACTAAATTTATGACCTCTTTTGTATACATGTATATGTCAGCTTTCTGAATATTTATAGGTGTGTGCGTGTAGGTGTGTCCATCCCATAGAATACTATAATACACAATAAAATGGCTGTCAAACTTATTTTGTACGAGATTCGGTGTCGCCGGGAGCACACATACAAGAAATTACGTCGTATTATAACTACTACAAACCCGATTTGCTGTTTTGACAGACTGAGTAAATTTACACATTTTAGACTTTTTATTAATGTTCAAAATCATCATTAAAAAAATCGTTAAAATTTTAATACATATTTATATGTAAATAGTGTGCAATTTGGTATTTTCTAAATAATTTGCATGCGAAATTTGGAAACGATTGTTACTTCAAAACACATCTCATGTTCACATCTCGTGTTGACATTTATACGTGTGAATTGACATGTTAGTGACATTTTAGTGGCTACACGGGCTCCGCCCACTCCCCCGTTCTATTATGTATGTATTATAGTATTCTATGGTCCATCCATTAGTCCATTACTGTATATAAAAATCCACTGCATATCTTTTTTCGGTTTCTGTCTGTCGCCTCTTACGACACTCATGGGATGATATCGGATAGTAGATGTTCTTACTCCGCCACTGCACAGTTAAGGTTACAGGTGCGTGTAACCTTAACTGTGCAGTGCCGGTCTTTGGTCTAGTGGTCAGTCTTTTTTTAAGGTTAAAGATCAAGGAAAGTCAGTCATAATACAGATTTTTATGTAACCTTTTTATACCTCTGAAAGCTTAATAGAATTTAGGGAAAACGACCGTCTCTCCTGAGCTTTTGGCATTCTCTGACAGGGTAAAGAACCAAACATTTAAATATCTCCCATATATTTTTATTACATATTATTTAGTAAATAACAATGATCGCGGGATTTAGCTATGCAGTAGTTTTATCGAATCTTTTTTTTCTAACCAGCAACGAACAATTCAAACAAAAAATCTTCTTGGATTAGAATCTCAGACCAACAAAGAAAAAAAGATGGAGCTCTACGTAGGTTCAAGTGATGCAAAAACTATGTATAAAATTTGTTGGTCTGGACTTAAAATAATAATAATAATAATTCACAATTTTTTCTATTCCTTCCTATTTATGGTCAAATTACGTAGTGGGAGCAATTTTTATGTATAAACCCGAACAGCTACGATGCACCCACCGCTTGGTTCTGGTTTGAAGGGTCAGGGTGGGAGAATAATTTTTTTATTCGTACATAGTGGACAAACAAGCACACACTCTCTCCTGACGTCTATCATCACCGCTGAGCACTAAGACGGAATGCCTCATTTCCACATTTATTACTTTTGGCACTTTAACGCTTAATTTATTTACTTATAAATTGATTTAAAATCCGATATTCAATTGCTATAAGAGGATATGGACCATAATTACAGTGTTAATAGCGGATTTTTGTGTGTCGTTAACACGTTTGCTTAGAAAATAGCTCGTAAAAAGTACATTTTTGACGGAACTACTTTTTTAACATAGAGTTATAAATGGCAACATTGTATAAGATTACTGAGCTCATAGACTTTGGCAACCAACATAAAAAGAAAGTTGTAGTTGACTAAGTAAGAATTCCTTAAATCCTGTAATTAATTTCGTACAGAAAGAACATCAGAAGCAAAAACGCTCCAAACAATAAGATAAAATATCTTAGAGTTCGTAATTTTATAAATGTAAATTGGTAAGGTGGATGTACATCAAACGAACTTCAGGATAGAAAGGGGTTACCCTTAACACTTTTAGTTGAAATAACATATACAACTAACATGGTTTAAATAAAACTGATAATCATTATTATCACCAGCCTGTTATCGCCAGTTAACGATGATATTCGTTTATTACATAAGCAAAAGCAAAAAAGTTGCAAATTAAATATTTTTACCGACTTTTAAAAGGAGAAGATATTAAATTCGACTGTATGTTTTTTTTCTGTGTGTTACCTCAGAACTTTTTTCTGGGTGAACTGATATTGATGAGCCTTTTATTATTTGAAAGCTTGGCGCTTTTCGTGTGGTCCCATATAAATTTGATCAAGATCTGACTAGTAGTTTTTGAGTTATTCCTAAATAATGCGTATTTAATTGACTTCGAATACATTGATTCAGTCGTATTAAAGTCGGTTGTACAAAATTTTTCATTTTACAATTTGTTTTAATTTTAATGCATCACCGAATTCGGCATTAAACAATTTTAATGAAGTATCAAAGGTCTATGAAATCCAACTATTAATTCAAACATGTTACTGAACGAACCGTACGCCATTTTATATTAATTGGATTTACAAAATGGCGACATTAAGAGAATTCAGACCGATTCGCAGCGGTACGTGAAGCAATAATCCCAGTGTTTGTTCAACGTAGTCACCTGCTGAGGTATTTATTAGTTTAGTATGAAGCAGTCGTAAAGGACCCGCTGAGTTGCGTATCCATTTGCCTTTTATTTAACATCACTTGATTTTAAAATAAAATGATATGAATTTTAATCTCACCGGTTTTAATTATTAGTTGTTACTTTTGAAGTTATTCGCATATGATTCCACAACATTCGGTCTATGTCAACATAATATTTTTATGTAAATTTTATTTTTTATATAAGTAATATAAAAAAAAAATTAACGCCAGTTAAAACTATAATTTCAAAACAAAAGCGCGACTCGAGACAGGACATTCGCCTCAGGTATCACAACACGCGAGCAACAAAATATTATAATTCCATGATGCCAGCATAACTTAAAGAAAATTCTGGAATATCGTGATTGGCAGGCGTGAGTTTGAGAATTAAATATATATAAAACAAGCATTGGTAATCGTAAATCATAAAAAAATAATTACATACATCTTTCGCCAAAGTGGTTTTATCTTATATTAAGAAACGTTATAACCCCAATAAACCGTTTTTTATATTAAGCGATGTCTTTTTAAGTGGTTCTACTAGGAGTCCATCGGTGTAGGTATCTCTTCCAAACCACCAAAACAGCAGTGAATGCACTCCTGAATTTAGGTCTGAAGGGTGTAGAGACACATTTAGTTAAGAGGCGTTTGAGAGTGTTTAGACATTACGTGGAGTAGGTAGAGTAGAGACGTTACTTTTTAATCCTCCTCTTTAATCCGTTCTGCTGACAACGTATCTGTAGCCTTCTTTACTCAAAGTTGGTGCAGATTGTTCATGGGCTTCAGTAGCCACTTACCTTCAGGTTGGCTGTAAGTTCGTATTTCACTTTGTAAAAATTATGTAAAAAAACAACGTGCAGGCCGAATGTTATATTATTAAACGCATATACTCTTGTAATGCTAGTACTAAAGCGTATGTCAAGTACGTGATTTAATCGTAGTATGAGTTACAGACTATTTACTTATGTGTACTTTATAACGCTTTGCTCGCGATTCATGAGGTATGAATGCTTCTACAATGAGCATAAATCTTGCTGTGATAACGTCGAACATTGTATTATTAATGTAATGTTTCTACGCATGCCAATGTAAGCTATAAGTCCGGCTCGAAGGGCTAACTTGCATATTGAATGAAAAGCAACTGTTTGTATTCAATTATATAAGTTCTTTTTTTCCATGCATAAGAAGAAACAATGGGTTTACGGTGTGTGTGACACACACTAGTTTCGCTTATTTGTTTATTTACAAAGGAGCTCCAACAAAGGTTACGCAGTATTGTGTCAATAAAAGCTACTAATAATTTAAAAAAGTTCGATTTTTCAATTATAGAAGACCACAACAATCATTATTTATAGCTACGTAAGGGAAATAATATTCCTTTAATCTATGTTATACATATAAAACAAAAGAAATATAAACATTAATAATATTACTCATCACTATAATATTACAATCAATTTATCTCCCACGCAGTAAGAGAATATTATAGTTTTCAGTTGAGCGCGCGTTGAAATCTTACCACGCTGAGCTGACGGGTTAGCACCATTAACGTCCCCTTACCAGTCAGTATGATCTGGTATTTTGTGTATTTAAAAATAATATTATTAAGTTAAGTTACAGCCTATATACGTCACACTGCTGGGCATATGCCTCCACTAATTTCTGAGAGGGTTTTAGAGCAAGACATTATTCGCCGCGCTGCCCCAATACGTGTTCACATGACTTCGAAATATTTTTTGTTATTTCTCAGAAATCTTCGATCAGTATATAATTGATTGAAGTCAGAAATGCAGGTTTCCTCACGATGTTGTCTTTCACCACAGAGCACGTGGTAAATCAGCACTTAAATTTGCAATTAACAATTGCATTGGTGCCGACGTGGATAAGCCCATTTTACTCGCGTATCTAACCATCTGAGTTACCACGGCTTATTGGTAAGTGCATGCGCTTTACCATGTTTGGCAGCATCACCACCACTTACGATCAGGTGGCATAGTAGGTAGTCAAGCACTTTGTTATTATAGTTAAAAAGAAGTTTATACACGTGTTTTTAGTGAGGGAGTTAGATATTTAAATTAAATTGAAGTTTACTTGGTCTGTCAAATTTTTTATAGTATGAAAATTTCATTTATTTATATATCATCATGCCATATAGAATAAAAGCCGTCGTCTTGTTTTATTCAAGCATTGTTTTTGCTTATTTAGTACCAAATTAAACTAATAGCTCCATTTGCATGAGTGTCACGAGCCGTAGGAGCTCGCAGTAGCGGCCACCCATAGTGAATACGTGTATGAATTCCACGAACTCCGTAGCCAATGTAGAGTCACGTTATTTTAATGTGGTGATTATAATTCAAGTTATATTTACATTTGTTTGTCTAAAAAATATTGCTTATGATACTTTATTTGTTTTTTTACATTATTACATTAAAAATATTGATTTTTTATATAAGAAAGGGATACATAAGAGAAATTACCTGTGATAAAAATAATAAGGTTTAGTTTAATCAAAACTTAAAATATCAATTAAGCAGCGACAAATATTAACTTCAAAATTTAAAAAACCTAATATACTGAAATATTTATTCGGATAATTATTAATTATTTGTTATTATTCACTTGTATTTTTTATAAACGGTCTGCACTTTTTACCAACTTCAAAAAGGAGGAGGTATTCAATTCGACTATAATTTTTTATGTGTATTACCTCATAACTTTTCTCTGGTTGAACGGATTTTGATGATCCTTTTTTTATCTGAAAGCTGGTGTTTTTCATGTGATTCCATATAAATTTAATCAAGATGCGTTGCGTTTTACGCGGTAGAGACATGCTGTAGCCGTATAACTGTCGTGGTATATAAAAGTCGTAGCACGAATAAGTCGGCTCGACCGGGGAAGGACCACGCTCTCACAGAATACCAGCGTAAAATAGCAGCTCAACGTTTCTATGTTTCGTATGGTAAGTGTAGAGAACCGGAGACCCTTTTTTACAGGAAAGGAGGCATTCCATCTTAATCCTCACGGGTGACAATGCATCCACATTTTGATTGATATTCGAGGGTAGATGTAGATTTCTATAGGTCACAGTAACCACTCAACATCAGGTGGACTGTGTGCTCGTTTGTCAATTTATCATATGAAACAAAAGTTAATTGACTTCGAATACATTGATTCGGACGTATTGTCGTTTGTACAAATTTTTTAATTTTGCCACTTGTTTCAGACAAAGACAGTAAATACATTTCTTTACATAGTTCACACATATAAATTAGTTGATATAACACCACACTTTATACACAACACTGTCGGTTAAGCGCACAGCTGATGCGTTCTCTTTTTCTATTTCCATTTCTCTTTCTCGTCCACACACGCAAACACTGTTAGCAGACAGTACCAACATCTTGGAAAATCGGTTGTTACTGGTTGGTACCATCTGATGGCGAACTCTATAACTGCACCTGCTCATTGGTCAAATCAAATAGCGCGTGATTCCTAGGCATCTTCGGACACACTTCAGTCCCTTTTTTGACTTGGATGCTTGTTTTTTAAGCCTTGTCTTCATTTTATTCGGGATTTTCGGTTTTATAGATTTTTTCTGCACAATATGCTGATGTATCATATTTCAATGTTTTTGGGAGATTCAGGCGATAACTCAACCCAGCGGACAGTCGATGACGATAGTCACTCAAGTTCATAAGGCGTCTAAGCAATCAAAAAAAACTTTTATACCGACATAGAAGCACTTGTTTCGTCGTTTTATCTAACAGTTAACATGCTCAAATACCTAATACACAATATCGCATCATTTTTACGTATCAAAATCAACTTTAAACCTATATTTAAATGATAAAATAGGAGCAACAATTCATCTACAGTCAAGTTCCCGCCTTTCCCTTTTACTCCCTTCCACAACTCCCCGTTCGTTTTCACTAAGTCACTCTCACACATTGCAAAAAATTTATAGCAATCGATTAAATTTATTGAATCTTTGTCCGTTATTTATACGAAATGTGAATTTTTATTGCGTATTATTTAAAGAGGATCTAGTAGTTTTTACTTATTACAAGCCAGTGCAAGACTACAAACCCATATGGTGATAAGTGGTGGTGAAGGATAAGGCGTTAAATCGCATTATCATATTTTGGTGTTTTTTTAGTTCCGTGATGCAACTGAAGGTTTGTAATCTAAAACTTAAAATATAGCTGGTTCACAAGGGAATAATGTAAAAAAAGAAGGTAGTAAGTATTTTATTATATATATATATATATATATATATATATATATATATATATATATATATATATATATATATATATATATAGTGTAAAGTTGACCCGATTCTGTTACTTTAAATTCATTATTAAACTGTCAAGTACGTCCAATTGCTTTTCAAACTCTGCAATTTCAGTCTCTAAATCATCAAGCGGTATAATAAACTTAATCGCCATCAGTAGCGACATATTGATTAGATTTTTTTTTTTGATTTAGATTTGAAATTTTTAGTTGCAATCTTTTGTACTGATTTACCATTAGCGGTGAAGGTAATTATCGTGGGGAAACCTGCATGTCTAAGTCATATTGTTTTTTGAGGAAATGTGAAGTCCATGAACACGCACTGGAGCCGCAACAAATTGCTCCATAAGTCCTTAACCTTTTTCATTCCTTTCCATAAACCCTTTCAGAAAGGAGGGGAGACCTGTTTCCATCAGGGAAATGTTTTATATGTTTTATCGTTACTTTACTGTTAATAAGTCTCGCGCAACTTAATCCTAACTACAAAAATAAAATATGTGTCAACTAAAATGAAATATTTGTGATTTTAATGTAATCCTGGGGTGACATTTGATTGAACAAAAGTAAATATCAATTCGAAACAAGTCAAAACATTTTTCGTTTAAAGTTTTTGGCTCTCACAGAATATACGTGTAAAATGCATCATGCTGCTTTCTTATAGGGAATAGGAGATTCTTGTTACTAGTAACGAGATATTATGCTATCTTGGTCTTTAAGGGTGATATGCATGTGCATTTGATACTTAATCAAGGATAGAAATGTCGAAAATATAGATAAAGCAAAAAAAAAATCTAAAATCCATTATTATCATAATATTATATTATTATATTTACCAATTTATTTAATACTAATATTTTTTATAGCATTGGGTGACAAATGAGCACACAGTCCACCTGATGGTAAGTGGATGCCATAGACATCCATATTTATCTTCAATTAACCAAGGATCAAAATTCAAACCCTCACCCCTGAGGACTAAGAATAGAATGCCTCGTTTGTAGTAAAAACGGGTCTCAGGAACTCTACTGGCCATACGAAACACAGTAGCATTACGTTGCTATTTTTCGCTGGTATTCTATGAGAGCTTGGTCCTTCCTCGCTCGAGATTCGTGCTACAACTGTAATTTAGCTGCAGTGTGGCTCTACCACGTAAAATAGTTTATTATTATAAATTATTATTGTTATAATGATTTCTTATATTTACGCGAACACCATACATTGATTAAAACTACTTTTACGGATTTTATCGCGTTTTATTTATATTAATTTTAATACCCGACGTTTCGGGTGCTTTCCAGCACCCATGGTCACGGGGGACTGAGGTGACTGATGTCCCGATGTCAAAGTTAACCCGGAGTACCTTCAGCTTTTTAATTATTGTCTTTGGTCCGATATACGCAGAATGAACTAAATGTGTTTTGAAGCCTTGCAGTGGTATGCTTGGGTTTAGTTTTAATTTTATTAATTATAGGATCCCAAGCAGGTGGTAGTACCCAGCCTCCTTCTCTATTGAAATTAGGATGTTTTTTTAATTTCAATAGCCTCACGTATCATCCTTGGTAGGAATCGATGTTCTTTCGCGAGGATTTGTGGTCTATCAAATCTGATGTAATGGTTGGGGCCATCTAGGATATGATCGCAAACTGCAGACTTCCCGGAACGTTGATGCTTCACGTCAGCTATGTGTTCTTTTATACGAGTTCTAATTGATCTCTTTGTTTGCCCTATATATGAGAGACCACAATTACAATCAAGCTTGTACACTCCTGCATCTTGTAGAGGAATATGAAACCTGACGGATGGTAAGAACTGACTAATCTTCTTCGGCGGCTTGTAGAATGTTCTAATGGAAGCTCGCTTCAAGATGTAGCCAATCTTGTCTGTGACACCTCTGACATATGGTAGTACAGCAGGCACACGCTCGACTGTGGCCGGCTTCACTCGGTCCAAAGCTTGTTGTCGTGCAGAACCTGCTTGACGTGCTGAAGCTCGGCGGCCAGGTGTTTGCTGTCACAGATCCCTCGTGCTCTCTGTAACAAAGATTTGCCAACAGTAGCTAACTGTGAAAGATGGTGGTGAGATTCACCATTTAAGTATCGGTTTGTATAGGTCTTTTTTCTATACACAGTATGACCTATGGTGTTATTAGGATTTCGGATGACTTACACATCTAGGAAGGCTAAGGAATTATTTGCCTCTAATTCCATAGTACCTAAATTGAATTTTAGAGTTTATGGAATTAAGATGTTCTAAAAATGCAGTTACTTTGTCTGATGGTAAAATTGTGAAAGTATCGTCTACATAACGCTTGTAGAACCTTGGTGTAACAGGTGCAGTAAGGAGGGCTTTCTCCTCAAAGTCTTCCATGAATATATCGGCGACAATGGGAGATACAGGTGAGCCCATCGCAACACCATCTACTTGCTTGTAAAACTCTTCATTCCACAATTGATAGCCAGATGTAAGGCAATGTCTTAGTAGTACTGCATATTCTGGTGGCATGTTATTTTTAATTCTGCGTAGATCGGACCAAAGACAATAATTAAAAAGCTGAAGGTACTCCGGGTTAACTTTGACATCGGGACGTCAGTCACCTCAGTCCCCCGTGACCATGGGTGCTGGAAAGCACCCGAAACGTCCGGTATTAAAATTAATATAAATAAAACGCGATAAAATCCGTAAAAGTAGTTTTAATCAATTATTATTATTATAATAATACAATAGTAATTTATACTAATACCAAACGTGTAGTGGCGATGTTAGATTATCCACGTATCGTCCGTAGGAGCCATAGTAGGCTTAGCGCTCGCTGTAAGTTTCAAGGCACTCGAGCAACGGGCGTTCGAACCCCGTTGTGCAATGAAATTGTAATGACTGCAATTTTAAGTGCTGATTTACGTGCACGGCGGTGAAGGAAAAGATCGTGAGGAAACCACATGTATGAAAATAAAAATAAAATATTTCGAAGACATGTGAAGTCCGCCAACACACAGTGGGGCAGTGCAGCGGACACTACCTGCCCTAAAGCCCTCTCAGAAGTGAGAGGAGTCCTGTGCCCAGCAGTGTGACGTATATAGGATATATATACACTTTACTTTAATTTATACATCGTCGCGTGGGCGTCATTGGAGGTTATAAAGGGAACTAAAACAGAAGATGAAAACCTACTATTGGCAACCCGACCGCCAACAGCGCCAACTATGGTAGAGTCCTTGCTATGAGGAAATCTTGGGAGAAGCATAATTCCAGGTGTGGACTTTTATAAGGTTGTATATATATATATATATATATATATATATATATATATATATATATATATATATATATATATACACGTGTGCACTTTAGTCATCATCATCATCATCATCATTACAGCCCTTTACAGGACCTGCATCCATCGACTTTCTGCATGTCTTACCAGGTCGTCACTCCATCTAGTGGGGGTCGCCCTACACTACGCCTACCGGTACGAGGCTGCTACTCGAGAACCTTTCTTCCCCATCGGTTATCGGTTCTTCGAGCTATATGGCCGGCACATTGCCACTTCAGCTTACTAATCCGTTGGGCTATGTCGGTCACTCTGGTTTTACTGCGGATATCCTCATTTCTGAGTGTATCACGTAGTGAAACTCCGAGCATAGACCTCTCCATAGCTCGCTGAGCGATCTTGAGCGTCCTCATACGGCCAGCAGTGAAGGACCACGTCTGAGATCCGTAAACCATCACTGGCAACACGCACTGGTTATACACTTTAGTTTTCAGAGATTGAGGTATACCTGACGAGAAGATGCGTCGTAAATTCCCGAACGCTGCCCAGCCGAGTTGAATCCGTCGATTGACCTCTCGGTCGAAGTTGGACTTACCTAGTCGAACTATTTATCCCAGGTAAACATACTCGTCAACAACTTCGAGCATAGTGCTCCCAACAACTACCGGCATAGGTGTGACATGGACATTAAACATGATCTTTGTTTTGTCCATGTTCATCTTAAGACCTATCCATTGGGAGACACCATTGAGGTCATTGAGCATAGTGCTAAGGCCCTCCAGCGATTCTGCCATAAGGACTATATCGTCGGCAAGTCGAAGGTGAGTGATGTACTCGCCATTGATGTTAATACTGTATCCTTTCCAGTCCAGTAGCTTGAAAACGTCTTCCAACGCAGCGGTGAAGAGTTTCGGGGATATAACATCACCCTGTCTTACACCTCTCTGCAGTTGGATAGGTTTCGAACTCTGGTTCTGTACTCGGATAGCCATCGTAGCCCTACTGTACAAACACTTCAGCACTTCGATATACTGACAGTCTACTTGGCACCGCTGAAGGGACTGTAGCACCGCCCAAATTTCGACGGAATCATATATACATATATCCTAACCACAAAAATTTATTATGTGACAACTAAAATGAAGTAATTGTGGCTTTAATGCAATCCAAAAACATTTCATTGAACTAAAGGAATCGTCAATAGTTTTTAGTAAAGATCCGACTCTTTTTTAAAAGGGTGGCAACGCATCTGCAATTCCCCTGGTATTGCGGTTATTCATGGGTGGCGGTAATCACTTACCATCAGGTGAGCCGCGCTCGTTTGTCCCCTCTCCTATAAAAAATCCAATAATGCCGTTAGTAGGATATCCAACACATAGACATAGATATAAATATATGGCGCATGGTAATTCAATGTCTTTTTGTGTTTTAACGATTTGAACCATTGTTTAACTAATCCCAAAATACGCAGATGTGTGACTAGAAAACGGTTTCTACAAAACCAGGTATTACTGCATTGTCCAAGAGTGGATTGTTTGGGGGGTGTCGGTTATAATTAGGATAATGTCTTATTATTGGATTCAAAACTTAAACATCTAATAAAGAATAATTTTTTGTAAAATCTAATAACCATATAAAATCAAAAAAAATTGTTAAAAATTATAGTTGGTATAAATACATATCAAGTTTCCAAAAAGCTCATACATTTGGCATACAAAAGTAAATATACAATTGTCGATTTGGGCGTGGAATACCTTTAAAGCTGACCAGGTTACGTACCACAACTTTAGCTTTTATTTCGACATCGCTTTCTTTGTAGTTGCAATAGAATTCATTTTTCAATAAATTTCAAAGCAATCTTATTTTTGCTAGCGGTACATTCTAGGCGATTCATAAAATACTTGATGCCATCTAAATAAGGTTTGGTTATATTACAGGACAAATTGTGCGGTTTAATTCAATCAAGTCAACCTTTAGAGATCGCTATCTTGATAGATGATATAGCTGACTGTTTTTCTGAGCATATGTTACAGTCAGAACAGTTTATTGGTTAAAATACTTTTGACCAATGACGACAGTGAAAAGTGCTTTTAATTGCAGGCTTCTGTCTAAAATTTCGAATGAAGTTTCGAAAATATGAAATTCTGTAAGGCTGCACTCAACATCACTTAGATATCCACCAAACCCTTAAAAAAATTCGGGAATAACTAGTTTTCCCTAAGCCCACGAGGGTAAACTAATATATTACTAATAGATAGCTTTAACGCACTATTGTTGATACGAGGGTGACACTGAAAGTTCTTAAAAAATCAAAAACAAACTAGCAAGCTATTAGTTTTATTATATCTTTTCAAAATAGTGTCCATTTACATCAATACATCGCTGCATCCGATGGAACCACTGAGAAAAGCACTTGGCCCACTCGTCCTTAGGGTATCTTCGACGGCATTTTGAGATTGATGAGACGGAGATTGAGATTCCTCGGCGTCTATAAAACGTTCTCCTCGAAGTTTTTCTGTTATTTTCGGAAATTTAAATAAAAATCGCACTGGGAGGTCGTTTCTTCCGAACTTTTTCCAAGACAAGTGGCAAACAATAGTGTATCACACTGCAGTAACGGTTTTTCGATCCTCTAAAACAATTGTTGCGTAAAGATCTGTCCTTCCGAAGAACGAGGCCATCATCTTTTTTCCGACGCTTCGACCTCTCTTCACGTTAGTTGGCAACTCCTCGAAAGGAAACACCCAGACAGCAGATTGTCTCTTAGTTTCAGAATCATAATAATAAATCCAGCTTTCGTCAAACGTATGTCGAACAGAGATATATGAGTCACCTCCGTTAAATCTTTTAACCATTTCACGACACCAATCAGAACGACGGAGTTTTGGGCCTCTGTCAAATTATGAGGTATCCACCGGGCACAAAGCTTCCTGACCGCTAAATGTTCATGGAGGATTTTGTACACTCGACTCATACCGATGCCTAAGCTTGTCCGAATCTGCGGATAAGACACTTTTCTGTCAGTTTCTATCATACGCCGCACAACATTGATGTTATCTTCAGTCGTCGCCATAGAAGACCATCCTTCACGCAGATCGTCGATGAGATTAGTGCGACCACGCTTAAATTTATTAAGCCAGTTGTAAACAGTGGCACGAGAATCACGAGATGGGGTTTCATCGTGAAAGGCCAATCGAAGTCTATCATATCTTTCTTGTTGACTTAAATGACATCGAAATTCATAAAAAATCATTGTACGAAACATTGAGCTATTATGTACGTACATTATAACTCAATGGTACGAAAACTCATTGTCGCGTTAAATTCATGCTGACGTGATACAGACAATTTTCAATTTTCCGCCGAATCGTAAACAAATGACAAATTAATAAAATACATATATATATATATACACAATGGGTGCGTTTGGCAGAAAAAAGCGCTTATAAGCAAAATGGCGAAACTAAACAGTTTTCGGCCAGGACACGTTCGCTAACTTCAGTAGCGCTGACACAATCCGCCATTTTGCTTATTTAATTTGTTTGTTTTGAAGTAGAGTTTATAAGTTGTTTTGTGCAATATTAGTTTTAAGTAATATAATGACACGAATAAACATATTATACATGTCATTAAAAATTCATAATTGGTAAATTTTTAATATGAATACTTTACAAACATATATTTAAATTAGGTTAGGTTCCCCGGTTAAAACTAACTTCGTGTCCTAGTTAATTTTTTAAATTGATTTTACTACCACTCTTAGTCAAAACTACTTTCATCTAAAATCCATAGTCATATGACTAAAGAGCATTTGACTGTTTTTTTTATAGAATAAGGATGACAAACGAGCACACAGTCCATGTGATGGTAAGTGGATGCTGTGGCCCATAGACATCTACATTTATTTTCAATTAAGAATCAAAATGCAGATGCGTTGACAGCCCCTAGGACTGAGATGGAATGCCTCGTTTCCAGTAAAAATGGTCTCCGGTTCTCTACACTCACCATACGAAACACAGCAGCATTAAGCTGCTATTTTACGTCGGTATTCTGTGTACCCCGGTCAAGCCGACCCATTCGTGCTGCAACCACAATATAGCCGCAGGATGGCTCTACCACATAAGGTTGCTTAAACTGGTTTCGACGGTCAAAGTAGTTTTTACTGGAAAAGAGATTTGACTCTAACATATATGCAACTGTGTTTTAGTGGACCGGTCACATAAATCTTAACAAGAATAATTCATGAAATTTATATATTATTAAATAAATTATAATGTTGAAGACTGGTAACACAGTATTTTTAAGCCTTTTTATAGGCTTTGGCCAAATTTATTAGTAGTAATTCAACTGAGAAACACAGATCATATATTTTAAATAATTTAATTAAGCCTTAGTAAGAAATAATATTACAATCTAGGCAGTTCATTAAACGTCGTTTAAAATAATTACGTGTGGAAAATATTGAAATGTCCCGCCAAGCTAAGCGTCGTCGTTCGGCCATTACGAAAACACTACCCTATAAGATTGCTATCAGTTATAGATTGGCCATAAATTAAATACGCTAAGAACTTGTGGTTGTTGCAAAATTCCTTACGCCCGATCCTTTGCACGATACGTATGTTAAAACTGCCGTCGATAAATTACCGACTGGTTTTGCTTTAATAACTTAATGGTGGTAGTAAAGCGTTAATAACGATATTTAAATACTTCAATGATAAGATTAGTTTGATTTAATGTTTCTTTTTATTACGAGGGCAGCACTGAAAGATTTTAGCACTGGCCACTTGTAAACGATATAACAAAACTAATAACTTGCTAGTTTGTTCAGTTTTTGATTTTCTAAGAATTTTCAGTGTCACCCTCGTACACAAGTTTCAAGGGTTCTACTGTCATGTTAAGAATTTGATTCTGTTCTGTTCTCCTAATGTTAGACCGCATTAACGAGTTCTGATATTTACAAGAATACAATTATATTTACAATATTTATTAATAATTTATGTTTATATTATTATAGGTAAATATATTTATATATTAATATAATAATAATTTATATTTGGATTGTATAAAACTAATTATATGGATTTCATCGCTTTTAACTTTTTTACTAATTTTTAACTCCTGACCTTTCGTCTGATGATGCATTTAGCGGACATAATATATTAATATTCAAAACCTAAATATGACAACGGGACGTTAAACACTTCACACAACCCTTCATGACCATGGGTGCTGTAAAGCACCCGAAACGTCAGGAATTAATATAACATAAAATAAGTCAAAGAATTCCTTAAAATTGGTTTTACTCAATGAACGAAATTAGATAAATATTTTGCATTAAACTCTTTTAATATTTTTAAAAACATACATTGAGTACAGTATCATTTACAACGGTCCTCATAATAAATATAAGACTGTAGAAAACCTAGTTTTCGCAAGTGCAGTGTGATAGCAGTTTAAGAGAGTTTTAGATCCATCACCTAATTCCTACCATCCTGTCGTGAGAGAAGACATGTGCAACGCCCATAGTATCTCACGGTTTCCGATAGACAATGGCACGACCACTTCGTTAACGCCAGATGTAAAATACCCAGCCCCGCGATACATTCGGTACTGCGAACGCCAATCCGTTTGAGAAGCGTGGCGTAATTGACTTTCTATAAATATTCTTGTAATCTATAAAAAAAAAGAGTTAAAGTTAAAACCTTTATACGTCCTAGTGCTGTGCCTCTCCATATGGCTCAGAGGATTTAAGGGCAAGGAAATGTACGCCGCGGTGCCCCAATGTGTGTTGGCGAACTTTACATGTCTTCGACATATTTTTTTTATTATTTCTCTGACACAGGTTTCCTCACGATGTTTTCTTTCAGCGCCGAGCACGTGTTATATCAGCACTTATACACAACACAGCAAAATTGCAATTAACAATTTCATGGTGCCGACGGTAATCGAACCCGGTTTGCTCGCGTACTGTTATATTTACAGTGAGCGCTAACCATCTCAGCTACCACGTCTCTTCTTGTAATCTATATTGAATAAATGATTGTCTGGTTGGTCTAGTGGTTGTAGTAGTGTGACTTTTGATCATGAGGTTCTGGGTTCAAGTTCTGAACTAGCATCAGCTACTGAGTGCTTCATCTCAAGAAGCACTCAGTAGCTGCCCGGAGTCAGGAAGTTGGCGGTGTCTCACCTCCATGCCTCAGAAAGCACTTAAAGCCATTGATCCTGCACCTGATTTCTCTGGTTGTTTCGGTTTACCGTCCCATCGGTCAATGAGAGTAAGGGAATAGAGAGTGCATGCGCTTGCGCTGTGCTTGCGCATACACTTGGGCACTATAATCCTGTACTGCACCGATGGCTAGTCTTCGTTGAGACGGGCCGCCGTGACCGAAATTCGGTCTGGAGGACATTATTAAATAAAAATTATTCTATTATATTCCATTCTTCACAATCCAAACATTCCAAAAAAAATAATTTTACTTTAATGCCGAGCAATTTGACAGTTTTTGTACAGTAACTATATCATAGCAGTTAGCAATGTCAGTGGTGCCAACGGGGTACCGACTAAAGTTTGTTCTTTGTTCTTGTAGGTACTAATATCTACATTTTAAAGCGAGCATTTATCACTAGTGCGAAATACGGGACCTGTCTCAATAATGTTTAAAGCTTTACTAGGCAAAGATATCCTGTGATGATGATTTTCTTTACTGTGCTTTTTACGCTAGAGCCTTGCTAAACTTATTAATATGGATATTAAAAAAAAAATAAAAATAATAAATGTTAAATATGTGGAGGCCTGTCAGCAGTGAACTAATGATGTAAATAATAATAATAAAAAATATTTATGTTTATTTAATTTAAGTATCAATATTTTTAAAAGTTAAAAAAGTTAAAGTGCTACGGCTGGATACAGACCCATTTCTGAGAGGGTTTTGGGGCAAGGAAATGTCCGCCGCACTGCCCTGCTGCCCGTGTTTTTTTTTTTTTGCGCCCGAAGCAATTAAAGGGCTAACCTATATGTAGGGAGGCGGAAAATGCATTACGCATACCACGATAGCCGGTCTATCGTGGTTATGAGGGACTCACTGTCCTACCGGGGACCTTAAGTGATACCCTCTAAAAACCGCCTTTGGGGACAGGCAACTGGCTGATTAAGCTGTATTGTGCCTTATCATGAGCGACCCTCTTTTGGGAAAAGAGGGCGCAGGCGGCTAAGAGCCGCTGAGGGAGTGCCTACGAAGGCAAAATAATATTAGTTAATATAATAATAATTAATTTAATTAGAATTGGCCTGAGCCGCCAGGAGGCAGTTCAGGTCGTTTGTCAGTTTATTAGGCGGGTCCGAGAGAGAGTTTCTCGGCCTGCGGACTCGATAGCGAGAGGGGGGTGGGGCTGCATAAGTAGCTGCCTCACGAATTAAATGGTTTGGATGCGACTCTGAGGCTTTGAAGAAGTTCTCAGAGAGTTTTTTGAGAAATTGTTGAATTGTTGGGAGCTCTAGGTCCCGATGAAGGTCGGCATTACGGACGTACCAAGGTGCATTCGCAGCTCGACGACAGAAAAGGTTTTGAACTATTTGGAGTTCATTAATAATTTTGGGGTTTGCGTGGGCAAAGACGGGGCCCGCGTAGGACATGACTGGTCTTATACAGACCTTATAAAGGGTACGCTTCTTTCGAAGGGACATTTTACTGTGTCTGCCCAACATACTGTTGAGCCTACTCAGATAAAATCGTGCGTGACGGGTGACTCGTTTGACGTGGGGCCTAAAAGTGAGCCCTGTGTCTAGAGTGACACCTAAATATTTGGCGGACGTATGCCAGGGGACAGGTGTCCCTAGCATACGTATTGGTGGAGTGTTTTTGAGACGACGTCGTTTATAATCGAAGTGAACGGCGGAGCTCTTCTTCGGGTTCACATCTATGCACGACGCAAAACGACGGGATACCTGCTTAGTACAACCAGCACGGGTTGAGCAACTCAGGGGCGGTGGGCGGAGCCACGGGGGTCGCGTCCGGCTAGGTTCGACAACTAGCGAGGGTGCATACAACAACACGGAAAAGCAGCCGTAGTCCTAATTATTGTATTTAATTTGTTAAATATGTACAACTTATATTCGATAATATAAAAGAATGATGTTGTAACTATGCAATAACTCTCCCAATAAAGGCATCGAATAAATAACGAGAGTTAGCATAGAGCTTAAAATATAAATTGTATTCTTATAGTTAATTTACCTTTGTTGCATATCACTTTTATTATGTATTACTTTTCTTACATATTACCATACCTTTCTAGTAAAAAAGATAATTGTAACATCAATAGGGCATGTTATCGTGACGCGGCTGCGGAGTAAATGAAGCTACGCGTAGGGCGACACGACGTTTAATATTTATAGTGCTGAGGTGCGGGGCAGGGTTCTCAGCTTAAAAATTGTGAATTATAAAGTTAAAAACCTTTTAGAATGCAAAATAAGTATTGTGTACATAATAATGTAAGAAATAGATGTAAGAATATTATATAGTTAAGTATGATTGTTAAAAAATAAGAATTTTAAAGAAATAAAGAAAGGCGCGGGGGTGAGGCAAGGGTCCGCTGGCCAGCAGCGGCCGAATCATATAAAAGACGGGCCGGCCGGTAGGGTCGGCAGTCGCTCTCCAGCCACTGAAAAGGCACTACCAGAAGAAAAAGTACAAGTTCCTCCTCACCGCCGCTTGCCTCCTATATAAACAGTGAACAACGCGTTTTATTCATTTTTCGAACGGCGTTACGGCGATCCGTAACATTAATGGTCCTTCGAAGAGCCGAATTAAGAAGCAAACCTCAAGAACGAAAAAATATTATTGTGAAGAAAAATGGTGAATACGCGTAGTAACAGTGGAGAATCATCGAAGTGTCGCAAGGATGAACAGATAACCCAGGGGGCCACGGAACAGGCCTCCGGGGGCGACTCGGCCGCTAGTGGCTCATCAAACACCATTAGCGAAACCACAACGGTCAGCGGTACGACCACTACCTCTGCGACCGATGAAACGACTGCAACGGAAGAAACCCAGCAAGAAAGTGATCAAAGGTCGCAGCGCACACTAAAGCCGGGCGAGACTAGGTCACGCCGCTCCGTAGTCTCACGCAAGAGACTCCTCGCGGAGTTAGAGGCAAAAGAGCGGTTGGCCGAACTCAAGCTCGAGCAGGCCCGATTGCAAGCAAGAATGGAATTGCAGGAGATACATGTGCAGCGACTACAAGCAGAAGTCGGATCAACCGAGGACGAAGAGGAAGAAAATTTCTTCCTTCAAGAAATAGAAGACGACTTAGCATCAGTGCGCATTAGTACATGGTTGCAAGAAAAACCTACATCTCAACCCGCGCCGCAGCCCGCGCCGCAGCCCGCGCCGCAACCCGCGCCGCAGCCCGCGCCGCAACCCACGTCGTACTTCGCGTCGCAACCAGCACCGCAGATCGCACCACCCGTACTCCAACAGTATGCACCGCAATACGTTCCACAACATACCGCGCCGCAGAAAGAAGACTATGTACAGGCGCAGCAACAAATCGACGTCGCTACCTTAGCCGCTGCTTTATCACAAGCAGTGAGAAGCACAAGGGAGCCGCCGAAATATTTGCAAGAGCTGCCCACATTCAATGGTAGCAGCAAAGAATGGCTCAGCTTCAAAACAACGTACGAAGAATCTTCAAAGTACTTCACGATGAACGAAAACATAGCGAGAATACGCCGAAGCTTAAAAGGGATAGCAAAAGAGGCCGCAAGCTGCCTACTTATAAGCCAATCAGATCCCAGAATAATAATAGAAGCTTTGGAAAGGAGATTCGGACGACCAGAAGCATTAATTCACTTAGAAATTGAGAAGCTGAAGCTACTTAACAAAGTCACGGACAATCCCAGGGAGCTATGCATATTCGCCAATCGCATAGCAAACGTAGTGGGCACCGTGGAAGCGCTCAAGAAAGCACACTATCTGCATAGTCCAGAGATGACGCGAGTTATCACAGACAAACTCACGCCCATATTGAGAAGCAAATGGTACGACTATGCAGCCAGAAAGAAAGAGGATATCCCAGAGCTTAAGAAAATATCACTCTTCTTAAACGAAGAAGCGGATAAATGCAGCGCGTATGCCTTGCCGGAATTTATCACGGAGGACAACGAACCGAGAGAGCGAAGGCCGAGAAAAATAGAACGTGCCTTCGCCACAAGCAAGAAACAATATGAAGAACGCTGCCCTCAATGCAAACAAGAACACAAACTGCCCGATTGCAAGTCATACGCCGCTCTGTCCACAAATGACAGATGGGAAGTAGCAAAGAAGTATAATATCTGCTACCGCTGTCTACGAGGCAAACATCGCCGATTGCTGTGTAAAGCTCCACCGTGCGGAAAAGATGGATGCATGATGAAGCACCATAAATTGCTGCATCACGACAAAAAGGCCGAAACTGAAAAAGAACCCGCTATGGAAACCGCAACATCGGCAAAGGAGGTCATCACAACAACTCGACCATACAAACACCGCCGTGCTTACCTAAAGATTGCGCCCGTAACAATAAAGGGGCCGCTAAGCTGCGTCGAAACATACGCATTATTGGATGAAGGAAGCACAGTCACCTTAGTCGATGCCTCGATCGCTGACGTCATCGGCGCCGACGGTCCAGCCCACGCAATGTGGATACAAGGGGTTGGCTCGGAGGTGAAGCATGAGAAGAGCAAGATCGTCAGCCTTAAAATAAGAGGAAAGCACGCGCAAGAGGAACACAACATAGAAGCAGCGCGTACGGTAGAGCGGTTGGACTTCGCGCCAGAATCCGTGAATGAAAATCACTTGGAGAATTGCCAACATCTGCTGGATATCAAAGAGGATATCACCTACGAACGCGCCTCACCGAAAATACTAATCGGGCAAGATAACTGGCACCTCATAGTGTCTAGAAAACTGCGCGTCGGTCGACGAGATCAACCAGTCGCCTCATACACCAACCTGGGCTGGGTTCTACATGGCTGTCATAGCTCATTGACATCGACGGTCACCTTCTGCGGCAGACTACATCAAAGGGAAGAGGCACAGCCAATAGAAGAAGAAATAAAGAATTATTTCAAATTAGAATCACTGTGCATCGAGCCAAGGAGACCTAAAGAAGATCCCGAGCAGCGAGCTATGCAAATATTGAGGGAGACCAGCAGGCGGTCGGCGGACGGCAGATTCGAGACAGGATTGCTGTGGAAAGAAAAGGATTTCCAAATACCAAATAATTACAAAGACGCGGAAAGACGTCTGCACTCTAGAGAAGAGGCTCGACCGAGACAGCACTCTCAAGCTACAGTACGAAGAACGCATACAGAACCTCTTCAACTCAGGTTACGCAGAGCGCGCGCCCATGCCACCGCCACAAGGAAAGACATGGTATCTACCACACTTCCCAGTCATCAACCCTGCGAAGCCTAACAAGCCGCCGAGATTGGTACACGACGCCGCAGCGAAGACAGCAGGAATATGTCTCAACGATATGCTTCACTCGGGGCCGGACTTATTACAATCATTGCCCGGAGTAATCATGAGGTTCCGACAATATCCGTACGCAGTGAGCGCCGACATAAAAGAAATGTTTATGCAGATCAAAGTGCGCAAAGAAGATAGAGACGTTTTACGTTTCTTACCTGCATGACCTCACGAGCAATACACATAGAGGTGGCCCACTCATTAAGCGCCGACTCAGCTGTGTCAGCGCTTAGGCGCTTCATGAGCCGAAGAGGATGCCCAAAAGAAATCTGGAGTGACAACGCTACGTGTTTCAAGGCAGCAGACAAGGAGCTGGCCGAAGCAGCACTCGCAGCCCTCGAGAACGAAACCACATGTCAACAAATTGTGTGGAAGTACATACCACCATCAGCACCATTCATGGGCGGCGCCTGGGAGCGAATGGTTCGCTCCGTGAAAGAAGCCCTACGCGTCACCCTCAACGAACGCTATCCCAGTGACGAGACACTGGTGACTCTGCTCGCCGAGGTCGAAAACACGGTCAATTCCAGACCTCTTACACACGTCTCAGTTGACCCAGGAGACCCGGAAGCCATCACGCCGAACCACATCCTCATCGGTCCCAACTCACACGTACCTGCACCGGGACACTTCAGCGAGAGCGACGTGACGGCCCGCCAGCAGTGGAAACGAGCTCAAGCCCTAGCCGACATGTTTTGGCGAAGATGGGTGAAGGAATACCTGCCCCTACTCCAACACCGGCGGGAGCCCAGCAGCATAGGTGCATCACCGAAGATTGGAGACCTGGTCATCATTTGTGACTCCAATCTACCGCGCAACATCTGGCCCAGGGGAAAAATAAGCAACGTATATCCTGGCGTCGACGGAGAGGTACGAGTAGTGGACGTAACCACTAGCAGTGGGCATACACTACGCAGACCAACAAAGAGGGTCGAGTGAAGCCCTGGATAGGCTGAGAAGGGCCCTGACGGGGCCGTTGTTGGAGGGCCGGGAATGAGCGGTCATTCACCGGCGGTGGAGCTTGCCTATTGGGGCGAGGTTGAGGTGCGCGTGGGCAACCCTTGTAGTTGGCCGGGTGTCCTGTCTGGTTGCACAGGACACAGGCGGGCGGGGATTCAGCGTCTTTGGGCCGGGGACACTCTTTCGTGTTATGTGGTTCCAGGCACTTCACGCACCTGGGTGGGGCGGAGCAGTTGGCCGCCGCGTGACCATAAAGTTGGCAGCGGTGGCACTGCGCCGGGAAACCGGGCCTATGTGGGGGCTCTACCTTCACCCTTGACAGGCCGCACACTGTGCGCACCTGCCGGAAGATGGCTTTAGCCTCCGGCACGTTTGACAGGATTACTAGGGCAAGGTTGTATCTCTTGCCCGTTCTGTTGTGCATTTTGTGCACTGCTTCTACGGGGAAACCTTGGGACTTAAGGTTCTCAAGGATTTCCTCGTTGGAGAACTCAAAGGGGACGCCTCGGATGACGGCCCTGACTTTACGCTCTTCAGGGAGAGCGTAAGTGTGGTATGAGAGTACTGCCCGTGTTTACATCGAGCGCTTATATACTACGGCTCACAGAAACCTAAATAATATTAGATTTTCTAAATAATATTAGATTTCTGTACTACGGCTCCTCAATATTAAAATGTTAATATTTTTTTACTATCTATTAAAATATTTAACAATGAAATAATGACTATTATATAGTTTTGAACTATATAAAATAGAATAGTTATATATAGCTAGTTGGATATAAATATGTAGCTATAATATTTAAGTATAATTTATAATGTATTAAAATCGTAGAATTTGTTATAATATACTAATGACTCAACATAATCAATTATTGCTTTTACGAGTATAAATGCGGGAACTGTGTAAACGGACTGTAGAATGTAGATTTTACTGAACGTTACGAAAAAATACCTGAGTTTTATTTCAAAAAAATTTACAAAATAAATAATATTTATTATTAATGAAACGAATGAATAAATTATGCATGGATATGATCTTGTAAGCACAGAGGCCCACTTCCACGCACGCCTGTCTTGTTAAATACGCCAGGTGCTCCATATTCACGTACATTCGTTGTTGTCAATCACAGATGTTGATAAATGGTCGCTTGTTATGCAAAAAGACATTTACCTCGGAGGAAATCAGAATTCAACATTTGCATGAACGCAGTTTGCTACTGACAGCTAATAGATCTTGTAATATTTAACCTGGTTATTTGTTTGCTTTCCGTCTTTATAATCAGAAATGATCTCGAATGAATAATGTTTTCATACGAATTCTATACAAAAAGAGAACTTTCTTCTGCTTACAAAATAATAAATATTGAATATTTTAAATGTTATTTTGATGTAAATAAATATAATAGAAATAGATTTTTATAACGTTACCATCGGTTTCATCAAATTAATTGTATCGATATTTTTACGCTAAGTACTCGATTTTTTAAATATCGAATAAGGATGGTAAACGAGCACAATCGATGGTAAAAGGATGCAGTGGTCTCGTATTCAGTAAAACGGGTCTCCTGTCCTCTACACTCACCATACCAGCTCACAGACCACCGGCATTAAACAGCAGCGTAATGCTGCTGTTTAATATGGTGAGCGTTGAGAACTGGAGACTCTTATTACTGGAATCAAGGCATTCGATCTTAGTCCTCAGGGGTGACAACGCATTTTGCATTTTGATTCTTCATTGAGGATAAATGTGGATATCTATGAGTTGCAGCATCCACTTACCATCAGGTGGACCGTGTGCTCGCTTGTCACCCTATGCTATAAAAATATATCTGTTGTACCGACCAATCGAGGAACGGCTTCATTGCACCGCTAATAACTAGTAAATTTAATTAAGAAGACGATGTTTTCTCACCGGAAGCATTAATATGCATTATTTATTGTCTCTTGTAGTGTAAGGGTCTCTTGTACAGTCTAAGTTGTTCGTTATATTAATGTTTTTGCAAGTAAATTTTTACAAATCGACGAGAAGGTTAAGTTACGTTTCTTACGTGGACAGAATAAGTAATAGCCCTCTTATGTTTAGTAACGATGTTAAAAATCTTTAAATAAAACTATTTTTACGGCTTTTATAGCGTTTAATTTACTTATTTCTTAATTTCTGACTTTTCGGGCGTGGTTACTGAGGTGTTTGACGGCCCGAAGTCAGAGTAAACTCGGAGTACTTTCATATTTTCAATTATTAATTTTGGACAGATTTACGCGGAACGCCGAAACGTCAGGTTTTAAAAATAAGTAAAATTAAAAGCGATAAAATCCGTAAAAATAGTTTTATTCAATGTGTGGGTAGTGTTGGCGTAAATTTGAGGAATCGTGATGGTTAAATCTCCTAAAAATAGGCAACAGATCACTATTCCCTTTCATTTTTATAGCGTTCAATTTATTATTCAGCAATTCTTATTAGCCTATATTACACTTATCACCAACACGGGATTAACTTAATATATCGCTTTAATCTCATATATAAGGAACATAACATATTGCAAATTATATAGCATGTATCGTATGCACTTAATGTAAACAGAATCGTAAAGATTGTTACAGTTGATAGTGTGAAACATTCAATAAAACGAATACCATGACCTATTAAAAGCTGCATTTAAAAGTTCAATTAAACTCGATAATACGCTGCAAGTCCAATAAAATTGCAAATTGACTATCGGCGACAATCCTGATGTGAGACAAGTGTGGGTGAATAGTACGTTATTAATGCGGGCTAGGTTTTAGAAACGTTACAAATGCGGGCGACGAAGATGACGTCGTCCCACTGCAGAAGCGTAACACCTCCACTGTCGCGGACGTCGTCGACGGATCTAGCACCATCGTGTCCGATGTCGCCCGATCTTCCGCGACTTCGTGCGCTATCTCCCGATCTGTCGCTGGACTTTTCGCGACATCGCCCCCTATCGCCTGATCTGATGGAGCGGACTCTATCACCGGACTTTCCTCGGAGGTCCCGATCACCCGCACGACCGCGTTCTTTGATGGAGTCACTGCTGGTCGCGAAGATGGAAGCTTTGAGCACGAACAAGTTGGTCCGGACCGATTCCCTGGACAGTTGCAGCAGCTTTGGATCGATGTCGTCGCTCCCCAGCGACGTGTGCCGGTGTGACGATTGCCTGCTGGGGATTGTGGATTTCTACATGCCTATTATGGCAGACGGCAGCACATTATTTAAAAAGGTATGTCATTTTTTATATGTTCTCTAACTTTTCTGACAAGAATATTTATGTATTTCTTTTCACTCTAGCTTTACTCTTTAGAGTAATATCATCCATAAATTTGTTAATTCTTACTGAATTTACAAATGAATGAATTGCCGGTAACATCTGTTGCCGGCATAATAATAATTATTACTATAGCAAGGTATTTTACATTGCTTTATATTGATATTGGGTTAACTGTCTGCTTGCGATAAAAATCAAACATGATAATATAAACAATAATAGTCTTTTGTATGTAGTACTAGTACAACCACGATGTGGCTATATTAGGTTGAAGCACGAATGTGTCGGCTCAATCGAGGATGGGACACGGTCCCAGAGGATACCAGTATAAAAGCTTATTGCTGTTGTGTTTATTATGGTAAATGTAGCAGACCATTAGCGGAAACGAGACATTCCATCTTAGTCCTTAGGGGTGACAACGCATTTCTAAGTTGATTCTTAATCGAGGATAGATGTAGATGTTTATGGGACACAACATCCACTTATCATTAGGTGTGTTCGTTTGTCACCTTTTATCCATACTTAAATAAGTCTTAGGAAGATGTTATTATACTTAATTACATACATAATACATGATCATATTATTCTGTTATTGTTCAATGTATATTATAACATTATTAGTATTCATAAATCAAGATTTCAGATTATCTCCTTCATTCCATTGTTTATCCGATGATCAGAATTGTATTTATTTGCTCTTTTGTCTATACTTTATTATTATAAATTTATACTAAGTAAACTGTTTTTCGACGTTCTTTGACATTCCTTGTAATGATCTGTAATGTAATATAAATAGTTGTTCTTAACAATGTATAAGTATAGTTGTAGGTGAGAAAAACCCGTAGACAGTAATTCTTTGTCTACGGGAAAATCAATTTTACCAACAAAACTTGAGCCATATTTTTTCCTTAAACAGCGCCACCTAGTTGCATTATACCAAATAACAACGATCGCAAGTGATCGTATAACTTTAATTTAAAAAGCCGTACTTCTTACAAGTTGTTTCGAATCGATCGCATTAAGCGGTTTGTGGTGTAGTGGCACAGATGGCGCTATTCTTAAGTTAATTTTATGTTATCAAAATATATCGTACAGGGTCGTATAGGAAATGTGTTTCAGTGAATGCTAGTAGTGAATGTAAAGCAGGTGGCAGCATTGAATTCGTATAATCTGGTGTGCAATGAGCCTTTTAGTAAGTATGCGATTGATGATCACTCACTTGCTTTTTTATTACACCCTTCTTATATACACGTAAATATCTACTTGCAAGTACCTACATATGTTTTCGTAAAAATTACAGTATATAGCCTCATAAATAACTTTTATGGATACCGTATATAAAAGCCTAAACTAACTAAGTAGGCAAGTGATGTAGAGGGCTATTTTAACAGTAAATTAAGAGTATCTGACATATCACAGAGGATCAGTAGGCTAAAGTGGCAATGGGTTGGCGATATAGCTTGAAGAATCGACAACCGATGGGGAAAAAAGCTTTTCGATTGGAATATTCTTACCGATAAGCAAAGTAAAAGGCTGATATGATTACACACGGATCAAAATATTGGATAATCGTTCCAAACGCGTACCTACATGTAATTTATAATTATATCGTATTTACAGCTAGATTATTTAGAATAAATGCACGCGAACAAGGACCTTTGCACTGTATTTTAATAACATTGACTATTCTGTGTATTAGCGGCATAAGATAATCTACAACCCCACAACGAATAATATAACTGAACGGGTCATGGGCAGCAGCATCTTCCTAAGAATGAATTAAAGTAATACAAAACCTGCACTGTGTGGGTGCACGGTGCAAACAGCAGTAAAATTTGATAAGCTGTAATGATGACGATGATGATGATGACTTTGTACAAGCCTAAGGTTAAAATAATTGGTTTCGAATATAGTTACACCTATGTGACTCTACCTATGTGGCAAGTCCACAATATTCGTTGTACTTTTTCCGTTGTAAGAGACAGGTTAGGCAGGCATTCTGTGCGAGTGTTGTCCTTACCCGGTCGAATAGACCCATTTGGGTTGCAGCTACCGTACAGTTTTACCGTCTTGAAAAAAATAGGGTGTAATGCCCCGGCTACACGCTCCATCTTGCCTGCACGGTCCAGGCCTGTGCAGTCATGACTGTACAACGGCTCGTGCAGGTAAGTTTGTGTAAACTGGACTGTGCAAACCTCAAAGTGTTTTGAGAGCTAGTCACGTCACGATGTGTCCAGAAGAGGTTTTTTTTAAACGGAGCCTTATATTATTGTTTACTTGTAAAAAAGCAACAAATAAGAAAGTTAGTTTTTCAATTAATAAATGATAAGCTTCATTTTTTTTTGTTCCTGTTGGAATATTCCTTACTTTTAATTTTCCACAACGCTGGCAACGATTTGAACAATTCTACGAATTCAGTTAAAAAATTCCTGGAATAATTGCGTACATTTCTTATTTTTAAGATTTTATAACATAACATGTGTCGTCAACAAGAATTTAGACGGACTGAAGCGCGGCTTGAATAACCGGCCACACGCTCAAGTAAGCTCGCAGGCAAAACCGTGCAAACCAAGCCCGCACAGTCCAATCTTCAGCACGTCAACGATTACGGAGGTCGCCTGCGCGAGCCACCGTCTTACCGTCCACACGCACGCGCTTACCTGTGCAAACCGGTTTGTGCAGGCATGCTCACAGGCAAGACGGAGCGTGTAGCCGGGGCATAACATGTGAACAAATTAGAAGCCTATGTGACACTGATATTTTACAAAAAATAAAAACAAAATGTGACCATGTGAAATGACAAGGTCAAATATGCCCACTAAATATATTATTGTATTGCCGTTCGTAAAGATGGTGGAATATGATTTGAATTTCGATATATTTTAATTAATTCATTTATTTAAGTAATTCAAAATTTTTGTTTTTAATTTTTGTAAAATATCAGTGCCGTAGGCTTCTACTCCGATCACATGTTACCCTCTATTTTTTTCCAGGACGGTAAAAAAGGTCATCCAGTATAATAGTGGTAGCCACGGTGCAGCGTATTATGGTCGCATTTTAGTTCTTAAGGCGACACCGTGAAAAAATGCACATCCTTTCATCGAATAGTATAGGACTATGAAACCACTAACGAAAGTGGGATTTTGATATAGGTAAATTCATGTCTTTATCTTGAATTTGATTGCTTAAAAACACGATTGTATAGTTTTGACTCGATCGTAATTATTTGCGAAAACACCTCTAAATTACTATAGTTGAAATTACAACGAAATCATTGATCTATAATCTATATGCTTGGGAATAACTCAAATATATTCATAATATCAATATTCATAATTTACTTGCTCATTATTTTGATAACTTAAATCAATAATTTTTAAAAAAATATTTTAAGATTCTGACAATTTCTAAGCGCTTTTAATCGTCGCGGGCGCTACGCTATTTTAGACCTTATGACGGCGTTTCTTCAAGTCTTTATAGAAATTATGTATTCACTCGGATCAGTACGGCGATAGCGTTTTCGATGTGTCGTCTTAATTGAGGATAGATAAAGGTGTACATTTTAGTCCTTAATTGAGAATATTGGCCACATCATTAACTTCCAAATTGATTGTGTGACAAACAAGTCAGTCTTTTATTATCGAAAACTTGGTTGTACTATCTTGCACAAGTTTTTATTACTTCATTTTATAGTAAGTGTAATTTGTTGCATTTTATAAATTACAAAAAATATGGAACTCAGGTTGCAGGTTTCCCTTCACCGCGAAGCACGTGCTGATTTAGCACTTAAAATTGTAAATATAAATTACTAAGTTGCAAGTATTATGCATTAACTGTACGCGAACTATAAATCTAAAAGCAAATGCACTGGCTACTAGCCCTAGCATATTACTCATGAGATGGATATAATATATCAATATAGAAAAACACTAATAAGTTTTTCTAAGAGTCAAAAAACAACATTTACAAATTATAAAATACAATTGTATTAATAGATTGGGTGCGTTTGGCAGAAAAAAGCGCTAGCAAGCGCTTACTAGCGCTAAAATAGTTTTCGGCCAGGACACGATTGCTACTTCAGTAGCGCTGACACAATCCGCCATTTTGCTTATATTTAATTTGTGTGTTTTGAAGTAGAGTTTATAAGTTGTTTTTTTGCAATATCAGTTTTAAGTAATATTATGACATGAATAGACATATACATGTTATTAAAAATTCATGATTGGTAAGTTTTTAATATGAATACTTCACAAACATATATTTAAATTAGGTTAGGTTCCCCGGTTAAAACTAACATCGTGTCCTAGAGGAAAATAGCTACTTACGATTTGACAGCACTTACCGCTTACGATCGCCATTTTGCTTGCAAGCGCTTGCTAGCGCTTTTTTCTGCTAAACGCACCCATTAATTTAATTCTTTGACTTTTGACAGAATGTATCTGTCAGGATATAATTTATTTTACAATTGATAGATAACATTTAACTGACGATTGAAAATCGGCCCTAAGTATGCAATAACACCATTAGTATTGTGTTCCAGCTATTAAAATTCGAAATCGGTAAAGTTGATTTTAATATGAATTCCGTCAGCGCCGTCCCTTTTTACGTCACACTACGTCAAACTGACATCGGAATGTTGGGAAGTCTACCTCAATCCTGATTGAGTTACCGCAGTTTTAATTCTAAATGCATTTTAAACAAAGGCGATGAAACAAGATATCTCATAAGAAAACTGTTTCCGTGCTATTCCTTTAATGTATACATTGAAACAGAAAATATAAGTTACCTATAAGTACAAACTAACGTATCAGCCTTCATACATGTTAACACAAGAACTTTCATATGTAAGGGAGTTATGGAACAAAATATTTTCCACTACATTGCTCCAACCAAATCCAAGCATCTTCTAATTGAAAAAAAAAATATCTTTCAAAATTTGTCAATATTACTAAAAATGTAAGGAGTTGATCTCTAATCGGATTATACCGAGATTTAAACCTTGTCGTACTAAGCTGGCACGTAAGCAATACATCCAAGATACATACATAACAAATTAATAATTGCAAGTTTATGTTAGCACGGATTGTGTGCTTCGAGTGGTTAGTGCTGTTAGTAATTGATGTGTAGGGATTAAAAAATGTTTATAGGTACTTCTCGACTTTTTTAAATAACCGCGATTAAGTTCCTGAAATTAAATTTTCTCTAAGTGCAGTATTGGCGTTTATTAAATAAATCATTATGATTAATAATTATTAGACCTTGCCTCAGCTAGTGTCGGAACACTCGGCGTCGACATATCGAGTGACGTGCAGTTTTGCGGTCACTGGGAAGAGAAGGCCTAATACACCTCTAAAAACTTTGGCATGCAACATTACAAGGCGCAAGTTCGGATTCATATGGAATATTGTTCCCATCTCTGGGCTGGGGCTCCCCAGAGCCAGCTCCTTCTATTTCATCGAATCCAGCGCAGAGCGGCTCGAATAGTCGGCGGCCGAGCTCTTTCTGATCGGCTTGACTAACTGACACTGCAAAGAGATGTTGCATCGTTTTGCGTATTTTATCGCATCTACCACTGGGTGTTAGTGCTCTGAGGAATTGTTTGGACTAATTCTAGCCACTCATTTTCACGTCGCACATCGCGACAAAACACGCGATATTATTCATACCATCCCATGATTGGCGGTCCACTACCGTGTGATTTACAAGAAATTTTCTTCATCGCACAACTTCCTTGTGGAATTAACTACCACCAGCAATTTTTCCGAACCGTTACGACTTAGGGATCTTCAAGAAAGGACCCTACTTTTTTTAAAAGGCTTCATCTGCAATTCCTCTGGTATAACAGTTCATGGACGGCGGTAGTCACCATCAGGTGAGCCGCATGCTTGTTTGTCCTCTCTCCTATAAATAAAAAAATACAATATGAGACCCTTTTTAAAATAATAATGCCCCAATGCGTGCCGTGCGTCCGTGCAGTGTTTCCACTTTTAGATATTTTGCACTATTTTAGGGTAAATCTCCTAATATAGGTAGGGCTTTTGTCGTTTCTTTACGTTGAAAGGGTTTTGGATAGTTATATTAAAACAGAACTTCAGGTACCTTCTTTTTTATACCCACCCAATATATATATTTTTAAAGATTTATAGAAGGGGATAGGCTCTGTTTGCCATCTTCTGTGAAACTTGTGCTGGAATTTAAATTTTGTTATAATGAATTAAGACCTGAAATTCCGAGTTTTTTAATTTTTCTATTTTTTTTAAATTTGATTCACACAGTAAAAGTGTTAGGTATATAAAAAGACTACAGAACGACAGTGTCACCCGACTATTTTATGAAATGTCTTTTCGTGATTTACCCAGTAACTACTGACCATATCATATAAATAACAACTTCTGACGGTTTTACCACCACCACCGTTAAAATGTTAATAAAATATGCCTAAGTTACTTATTAAATGTAGTTGTAATATAAACGGTGTTGCCGCAACTTAACTTACTGTCACTGATTATATTACTAGAAAAAATGCTTTCGTGTTTTTTACAATGTATAAATAAATAATTTCTGGGCCAATTGTGTGATGGTGGCATATTATGAAATGACTAGATAGATCACGATCTGCTCAATTCTACGATCGGACTACGTCAGACAATTAGCGTCCCTAATGGTCGATAAGCGATAATGTAATTTTGTTAACGTAATTTTACGACATGATCATTTTATGTTAGGTCACATTTGCAGCGGCCATATCGTCAAACAATCTCTATACGAGTACATCATTTCATGAAATATTACACTTTCTCGAAATGCCTCCACTTTTTGTGGTCTGGTATAAAGGATATCTGTAAGGCTTATGAGATTTCATTCCATTGTCCTCCCCCTCTCTTTATTCCTTTTGCAAGCTATGTCTTGTCTTTTATAGTCCTCCCTCTGATATAACTTCCCTCTTGAGAGACAAACATATACGTCTAGTACGTAGATACATAAGACTGACAAAAGAGGAATAAATTGAAGCCCACCAAGCTAAATGCTTTCTCACACAACCTCTAGATCCCCTGGCACAGCCTATTTTTTTAGACGGCAAACAAACCATAAGTTCCCAGCAGAGACAACTGACAGCGAATTAGTAGCCTTCTTTACATGAAATTAACTGCAGTAGCCACTTATCACCAGCTGAACTGTTAACTCATTTGTCATTTCAGTTTTACGCAAAAGAAACATGAAATGTTCGGCCTCTTCCTAACGTAGTCATTGAACGATCGAGCCACGATAAAATACAGGTGAAATTAAAATTGTCATTGATATGTTTTTGAACTTTTAATAATAAAATTTATTATTTAAATTAAATATAAATAATAAGAGGGGTAAACGGCTCACCTGATGGTAAGTAACTGCCGCCGCCCATGTACAACCACAACACAACAGGGAAATTGCAGAAGTAAGTTCTTTTCTTGAATGTTCCTTAAGTCGTATCGGTTCGGAAAAATCCCTGATGGTAAACAATTCCACAGAAGGATCGTATAGGGAAGAAAATTCCTAGTAAAACGTACAGTGGTGGACCACCAACCATTCCTCAGAGCACTCTCCCTGGTACGTATTAAAAATATATATATATATATATATATATATATATATATATATATATATATATATATATATATATATATATATATATATATATATATATATATATATATATATATATATATATATATATATATATATAGATATTAGTTTTAATATTGCAAGTAAGTAGAACTTAAAAATCATATTAGTAATTTTCAATTGACTGAATAATTGCAAATAAATACGAAAAAAAAACCCAATAAATTGTGAACCCTGTGTACCATGTATGTAGATGTCTATGGGCCACAGCAACCACTTACCATAAGGTGGACTGTGTGCTTGTTTGTCACCCAATCATATAAAAATGTGTAAAATTAAAAATTTAGTACAACCGACTTCAATATAAACAAAATGATAACATCATCAGTGTTCTCGAAGTCAATTAAATACGCATTATTAAGGACAACTCAAATACTACTGGTCAGATATTTATATGGGGCCACATGATAAGCTTTCAAATAAAAAGAGAGTCGACAAAATCGGTTCACCTAGAAAAAAGTTCTGAGATAACACACAAAAAAATACAGTCGAATTGAGAACCTCCTGCTGTTTTTTTAGAGTCGGTTGAAAAATAAGGAAAAATGTATCCTTTAATTTAGATATTATACAGTATTACTCCAGCTATATTGGTAGTAGCATGAAAGGGCAGCTCGAATGGTTGAAAAACCATGCTCTCACAGAACATTAGCGTGAAATAGCAGCTTAATCCTGCTGTACTTTGTATGGTGAGTATAGATAACCGGAGACATTTCCTACAGGAAACGCATGGAGAATCAAAATGTCGATGCAGGGAAAGCATTGACATTTTGATTCTCCACATACATCCACATCCACATCATCCACTTGCCGTCAGATGGATTGTATGCTCATATAAAAAGTAACTATGAATGAGATGGTTTATTTGTATAAAAAAAAAGATTTGTAGTATTTCCCCCTAAATAGTCAAAACTATTCTTGGATTTGCGTTTAAACCCCATTCATCCGAGCTAATCACTGATAATATATACATAAAAATTGCTATCAACTCCCACATCGCAAGGCAAAGCTGCCACCATCCGGTAACATTAATGAGGTACAGTTTTGATATAATCGCAATTCCAGTATAATGAAGCAATTACAATCGATACGGTCTATCGAATTCACGTATTTATACCATATACGAGTACCATATTATCCGCAGTACGATTCGAATGATTTTATTAGAGATAACTTGAAAATTAAACCCGAATCTAGAAGGCATTAAGTTTCATTTTCTATGTGGTCTGGATGCCATTAAGAACGACACAATTCGTTCTTAGTGACGTCACCGGACGCGTTCTGAATGTTCATCCGTCTACGTGCGTCAGTCGTACGTCACAGCTCACATCGTTCCTTTCCCCTGACTTTCTACTACCTTTTTTGGATAACATTTCATTTGGGTTCTGTTATACGACCATCAATATTCCTTTATCCGTTTATTCACGCTTCTGCTGTACAAATTACGGAGGACCTATTATTACCATAAAGATGTTTTCATTGCCACGTAGAAGTATAAATTATTTTCCTGTAAAAAGTAACTCAAATTCTAAATAAAATGGTAACCATAACAAGCAAGATCTGAAGTAATATTCCAAGACTTTGTTCCATGTACCATAAAGGCATTTGAGGCAGAAGTTTATGGTCCTAGTCTGACATAGGCTCCGAGAATGAATGCTCTTATATTTTATGAACAATTTAATAAATCAATTGTTCACAAAATATATGAGAATGATATTAGAAAAATAAATGAATATATTTTATACATAAAATATATGAAATATATCAGATTAAAACACATTTATTGAATAGATTATTCAAAGTTTGCTGTAAAAAACGTTAGCTGATTTAATTTATAAATTTTTATAGGCTAATCAGAAATCGATATTACGATTTCTGTGAACTAATGTAACAAACGAGCCCACATGATAGATGGTAAGTTAATGCCGTGGCTCATAGACTACGTACGCGTCTATCCTCGATTAAGTATCAAAATGCAGATTCACCCGTGAGAACTAAGATGGAATGTTTCGTTTCCAGTAAAAATGGTATCCAGTTTTCTACATTCATCATACATCCTTGAGCTGCTACTTTACGATGGTATTGTATGGAGCGTGGTCCTTCTCCGGTCGAGTTTAATACTCAAAGAGCCGACCTATCCGTGTTACAACTATACTCTAATATAGCTCCAGCATGGCGGTAATCCTACCGCGTAACATACAATAACAATTTAATTTCAGTCATTTAGACAACAACGGATTTTTTCAGTTTTTTTTTTCGGCGTTCTTACAATAAGAATCGCACGCACGCAATTAATGGAACATAAATCTATTAGACATTATTAAAAACATAGAAAAAGAAAACTAATAAGCAAACATTATCAAGGTATCCACGTAGGTACCTACTGTGTTGGTTGCACCATATCCCTGACATTACATCAAAACCTCCCTTCATATTGTCGTGTGCATCGAACACCTCCATATGAGTATTACACATTATTAAACACATAGAAAAAGAAAACTAATAAGCAAAAATTATCAAGGTATCCGCATAGGTACCTACTCTGTTGGTTGCACCATATCCCTAACATTACATCAAAACCCTTCATATTGTCGCGTGCATTGAACACCTCCATATTATGAGTACGTTTAAGTGACACCCCTGTGTGATTCATGCATGTTCTGTAGCGGATTATGCTTCGCCAAACATTGGCCGTATATTCAATATTTAATAGTTGGCGCCTCGATCAAAATTTCGTAGAAGTATATCATTAATACTCGTAACGTCACTAACATTAGTTAGCTAATGAGAAAATAAGTAATAACGATTCTCGCAACATTAAATTCCTCATCAATAAATGACAATAACCTTGGTGTAGATGCGTAAGAATATCCATCCATTATTCATACATTACAGTCTAATGAACGCCACACACGGTCAGTTAAACTGATCATTCCCACTGATCATTCCAACTGATCAGTTCAAACTAAATTTTCGATATATCGATCATTATAAATATATTAATATCGGAGTTTTACATATAAGTTTATTAATGGATATACGTAGAACGATAGTATCTTATAGTATCTTGAAGTATTACAGTATTGTGCTTGGTTTTCGATTAAATTATATTAATTATGGGATGGGATCTCAAGAACATGGTAAACACTCAGCCATCTTCTGTATTGAAATTTTGATATTTCTTTTAAACTTCAATAGCCTCGTGATTAGTCATTGACGGGAATTTGTGTTTTTAAATCTGATGTAATGGCGGTATCGGAAAAATCGGACGACCTAAACAACACTTGACTAACTTAACTGATTAAGCTCAAATAAACGCATTTCTTTCTTTATTTCGTTCGTTCGTTCTTTTTGCTTTTCTTCTTTATTTCTTTTTTCTATATGCCTTTCTTTCGTTCGTTTATTCTTTTCTCTTTCTATCTTTCTTTCCTTCTCTCTTTCTACTTGATCGAAAGAAATGAAATAAAGACGATTTTTCGATCCTCGCCGGTACGGTGATATTGTTAATTACATAGAATACTATAATACATACATAATAGAACAGGGGAGTGGGCGGAGCCCGCGTAGCCATTAAAATGTCACTAAGATGTGTTTTGACGTTACAATCGGTTCCAAATTTCGCATGCAAATTATGTAGAAAATGCCAAATTGCACCCTATTTACAAATAAATATGTATTAAAATTTAAACCATTTTTTTAGTGATGATCTTGAACATTAATCTATATAAAGTCTAAAATGTGTAAATTTACTCAGTCTGTCAACACAGCGAATCGGGTTTGGCGACGCCAATCCTCGTACAAAATAAAGTTGACAGCCATGCTATTGTGTGTTATAGTATTCTATGGTTAATTACAATTTTAAACGCTGCACGCGTTTGGTGGTAAAGAAAAATATGCAGTTTTTAGTACATCTGAGGAATGAAATATTAAGCGGCTGCCGACCATCTACTTCTTTGTCTCCCTCTGTCGCCTCTTACGATATCCACGGGACGATATGGGGTAGTGGATATTCTTACACCACCAGCACACGGTTAGAGTATCCATAGCCCACATTTTTTTTAAAACGCACGTTTGACTCTTATCGGTTCTTCCCAGTGCAGATAATTTTTCGAAGCAGCTGTAAGTTAATCTTAAATATAACTTTCATTTTTTATCATTTCTCGATTGAATACAAATATCTATTTCTATTTCAACCTCTTATTAGTGTTTTAAGAGACGATCAGGAACAGAGCCATGCTGCAGTTATATTAGTAGTATAATAATGTCCTCCAGACCGAATTTCGGCCACGGCGGCCTGCCTCAACGGAGGCTAGCCATCGGCGCAGGACTGGGTTATAGTGCCCAAGTGTATGCGCAAGCACAGGTGTACCCTCTATTCCCTCACTCTCATAATCCGATGGGAAGGTAAACTGACACGACTGGAAGAGGGATCAGGCGCATGACCAACGGCTTTACGTGCTTTCCGAGGCACGGGGGTGGGACACCGACAACTTCCTGACTTCGGGCAGCTACTGAGAATTTCTTGATAGAATAGAATAGACAAACTCAATAATTGCATACAAACTACAACAGTAGTTACGTTGTACCAGTTCTGGCGCACTTGTAGAAAGGTTGTACCAGTTCTGGCGCACTGAGTCACAAGTACGACGTTCGTCGACTCACGATCCTAAAAAAAAAAAAAAAAAAAAAAAAAAAAAAAAAAAGGTTTTGGCATGCTCTGATCACGAATCTGCGGTCCATTTTTGCGTAGGATGCACGGTTCCGGAGATGTGCAGATCAATTAACTCTTATCTAATTGATATCCGCTTCGAGCCTCCACCGTCATTAGCGCTCCATTGTTCTTATCTACTTATCTATTGTCGATTGACTATTCGCAGCGTGTGGGTCGGCTTATGCTATTGTATTATACTCCTTTGTTCCTATCTACAACACTAATCTGAATCTACAATAAAACACATTACCTAATTTTGTTAAAATTTTTATTTATAAAATACAAAATCTTATTACTTATTATCTATAAAATAGGAGCGAAACATCTCATCCACTAACATATCGTCGTACAATGTGTTCTCTGTAAATATACTCGTAAAACTATGCATTGAACATCCCTGAAACTTATATAGCAAATACATTAAGCAATATTCGCCACAAACTGAAGTCCTATCAACATTCCAGTTCCATCTTTTACAATTTCGTACAGGTGCCCGTCCATATGAATCAAAATATTCACCGACGTCATTCGTATCGATATATAAAGCTACCCAATGTGACCCTGGTTTATCATCTGTACCCAAATTGCATATTACCTAGTCAGGTCATAAATTCTATCACATGTTTAATATAAAATAATTGAAACAAGTTTATTCATTATGTAACCATTTATATACCAAAATGAACTTAACAAAACATAGATTCTTATGACACTATAGTTTATTCAAAATGACCTCCGTAATTTTGAATACAGGCCTTCAATCTGCGCGGCCAGTCGTCTATCTCACCACGAACGAGGTCCATGTCATATCGGCGGCTGCCTTAATTAAAGATGTCTTGAGTGACTCGAAATTGGGATGAGGCTTTGAGCACGCCTTTTCCTCCAAGTGTTGCCATATCTTGTAATCTAACGGATTCAAATCTGGATTGGTCTTTGTGCCGGATGAAGTCGATTTCACGCGCCGCCAGCCAGTCTTTTTTTTTTGTTTTTAAAGAACGTTACCTCCACACTAGGTTTTTCTCCTGTATCGTGGGGGCAGTTTACAAACACAAATTTCACAAGGACAAACATCCAAACTCGGAACAATTACTTGTAGGTCGTACAAATACTTGTTCCGTGCGGGATTCGAACCCGCGACCCCCAAGCACAGCCACTCATTGCTAAGCCACTACGCCACGGAGCTGGCAAAAGTCCTGTGTGCTCTTCGCTCTATGAGCTGACGCCGAATCTTGTTGGAATACCCAGTGCCTATTATTGAACATGGTATGAGAAACAGGTTACACAAGGTTCGTCAGGACTGTATTTTGATACACAACTGCATTCGTTTTTAACCTTTCTCACAAAAATGTACCTCTGTTAAGCCCCAATAAGAAACTCCCAACCACACCATGAGCAAGGATGGAAAATGACCCCGTTGGACACGCGGAATACGGTTGCTCGCTTCTTCACTACTGCGTGCGTACACCTTATCATTTTGTTTGTTGTAGCTCTCTTCTACGGTAAAAATTTTTTCATCCGAAAAAAGAATTTCCCGATATTTTTCCCGCGTACCGCTTCAACAAAGCGCGGCATCTCTTCAGTTTCAGATCCATTAGACGAGCATTCAAACGATGTCCTGTTTTTCTTCGATATGCCCGAAGCCCTAAGTCTTCATTTAACGCCGTGGTTCTGCTTAACCCCATCTGAAGGGCCAACAGTTTCTGCTTACGTTTGGGATTTCTTTGAATTCGCACCTTTACAGCTTTTATCACTGCTGGAGTCCTAACAAATCGAGGGCGACCACTTCTTGACCTGTCATCTACACTAGAGTCTTCATTGTATCGTTTGATGGTACGATAAACGAATCTTTTGGTTATATTCAAATTTTTCAGTATATCAAAAAATTTAATTGGCGTGTAATCGCAACTGCAACACGGTCTTTTTTAAGCGTCCACTCCATATGTAAAAATGAGTAAAATTCTAAAAAGTATACAGTTTTATTTTCATGAATAATTCGAATTCAATAAACTTTTTTGTGGCCAGCATTCTAAAAGGGTGCGTTTGGCAGAAAAAAGCGCTAGCAAGCGCTTATAAGCGCTGAAATAGTTTTCGGCCAGGCCACGATTGCTACTTCAGTAGCGCTGACACAATCCGCCATTTTGCTTATTTAATTTGTTTGTTTTGAAGTAGAGTTGATAAGTTGTTTTGTGCAATATTCGTTTTAAGTAATATAATGACATGAATAAACATATACATGTTATTAAAAATTCATGGTTGGTAAGTTTTTAATATGAATACTTTACAAACATATATTTAAATTAGGTTAGGTTCCCCCGTTAAAACTAACATCGTGTCCTGGAGGAAAATAGCTACTTACGATTTGACAGCGCTTACCGCTTACGATCGCCATTTTGCTTACAAGCGCTTGCTAGCGCTTTTTTCTGCCAAACGCACCCAAAGAAAAGTTTTTACTGTGTGACAATACTTATGACCTGACTAGGTATGTACGTTGGTACGTGGGTGTACATGGACAGTCTGTTAGCAGCATAAACATTATTTTCTAGACTGGGGTGAATCTTTTTCAGATGTTGTTGTACATCTAGTGTATCCATGATATTACTGCTATTAGTAGATTGCTACAGTAATATAAGACGCAACACGAAGAATGTGAGATAAGGTTGTTGACGCATAAAGTTATTATCAATTCTACTGTAGAAATTCTTTAGATTAGAATTATTACTTACTGGTACTATATAAGACCAAGCAACTGCAGTCATGGAGTTAGTGTATGGTCGTTTGACCGCAGTGTATCTATCAATAATACATTTGTGTTACTTCAACGCATCAAAGGCCATAGATGTAAGTGTTTAATCTATGGACAAACTTACCTTTCTTTCTGTTATTTTTTTACGTGTGTATGATTTTGAACGACAGGCCTGTTGGTCTAGTGGTTAGTGACCCTGACTGTTATGCCGGAGGTCGTGGGTTCGATTCCCACCCAGGACAAATGCTTGTGTGATGAGCACGATCATTTGTTCTGTGTCTGGGTGTAATTTATCTATAATATTTATGTATTTAGAAATATATAAGTATGTTTATCAGTTGTCTAGTACCCATAACACAAGCTCTGCTTAGCTTGGGACTAGATGGCGTTGTGTGATAGTTGTGGAATATTATTATTATTATTATTATTTAGTGTTAACAAATTATATTTAAATATTTTGTGTGTGTATATGATTAAGCCGTGGTAGCTCAGATGATTAGCGCAAGCTGTAAATTTTACAGTACGTAACGCGGGTTCGATCCCCGCCGACACCAATTAAATTGTTAATTGCAATTTTAAGTGTTTATTCTATTGACACACTTACTTTTCTTTCTGTTATTTTCTTACGTGTGTATGATTTAGTGTTAACAAATTATATTTAAATATTGTGTGTGTATATGATTAAGCCGTGGTAGCTCAGATGGTTAGCGCAAGCTGTAAATTTTACAGTACGTAACGCGGGTTCGATCCCCGCCGACACCAATTAAATTGTTAATTGCAATTTTAAGTGTTTATTCTATTGACACACTTATTTTTCTTTCTGTTATTTTCTTACGTGTGTATGATTTAGTGTTAACAAATTATATTTAAATATTGTGTGTGTATATGATTAAGCCGTGGTAGCTCAGATGGTTAGCGCAAGCTGTAAATTTTACAGTACGTAACGCGGGTTCGATCCCCGCCGACACCACTTAAATTGTTAATTGCAATTTTAAGTGCTGATTTACCACGTGCTCGGCGGTGAAGGAAAACATTGTGAGGAAACCTGCATGTCTGAGAAAATTTCGAAGGCATGTGAAGTTCGCCAACACGCATTGAGACCGCGCCGCGGACATTTCCTAGCCATAAATACAAAGACAATAGCAGAAAGTAAAAAGTTAAAAAATACTTTTTTGACAATGACAGTCATTAGTTGATCATTAGTGAATGTGATTCTGTTTTCTTAAATTACAGGAAGAAAAGAGCAGAAGGAAGAAATGGGATGATGGGAAGTAATGAAGAATGAATTGTTATGTGAAGTTTGTTGGAACAAACATATTTTAGTCACGTGTAAATACTTTTAACATTTTGGTTCAAAATGACACAAAATCTAAAAAATATTAGATACATCATCGACATGGACGGATTTTACATTACATATCCTCATAAACATTTTCAATGTAGAGAAATGGCTATTCTAGACGTAAAACTATCTAATAAAAATGATTCGTTTATCGATCATTATTTGTTTCGGCCAAGTTATCCTTTCAATTATTTGTCACCAAAAGACAAAAAAACTGTTCGTTATTGTGAAATACACGTGCACGGCATTCCATATTTTGATGTGACCGAAGAATTAAAATGTGCCTACCAACAAGAGAACATCATTCCCATACTAAATTGGTATATTAGAAATTTGTGCAAAGACGAAGTGATCGCATACAAAGGTGGTTCAACAGAAAAACAATTTTTAAAAATGTTGACGACGAATGATAGAATTTTTAATATTGAAGAATACAAATGTCCAAAATACAATGATTTGGTAAATGTCATAAATTTAAACAAACGTTATGTGTGTAATAATCATATATTTGCAAAAAATAAACACAAAATTTTACATTGTTCTTGTGACGAAGTGTGGGGTTTTTTACAAGTGGTTATTACTTGAAAATAAAATTTTAAATTAATCATAAATTTTGTTTGATTTCCCAAAAACATTAGTTATAGTATACTATATAATACAAAATTGGTTCAACAGAAAAACAATTTTTAAAAATGTTGACGACGAATGATAGAATTTTTAATATTGAAGAATACAAATGTCCATAATACAATGATTTGGTAAATGTCATAAATTTAAACAAACGTTATGTGTGTAATAATCATATATTTGCAAAAAATAAACACAAAATTTTACATTGTTCTTGTGACGAAGTGTGGGTTTTTTACAAGTGGTTATTACTTGAAAATAAAATTTTAAATTAATCATAAATTTTGTTTGATTTCCAAAAAACATTAGTTATAGTATACTATATAATACAAAATTTAAAATTTTATTTTCAAGTAATAACCACTTGTAAAAAACCCACACTTCGTCACAAGAACAATGTAAAATTTTGTGTTTATTTTTTGCAAATATATGATTATTACACACATAACGTTTGTTTAAATTTATGACATTTACCAAATCATTGTATTTTGGACATTTGTATTCTTCAATATTAAAAATTCTATCATTCGTCGTCAACATTTTTAAAAATTGTTTTTCTGTTGAACCAATTTTGTATTATATAGTATACTATAACTAATGTTTTTGGGAAATCAAACAAAATTTATGATTAATTTAAAATTTTATTTTCAAGTAATAACCACTTGTAAAAAACCCACACTTCGTCACAAGAACAATGTAAAATTTTGTGATTATTTTTTGCAAATATATGATTATTACACACATAACGTTTGTTTAAATTTATGACATTTACCAAATCATTGTATTTTGGACATTTGTATTCTTCAATATTAAAAATTCTATCATTCGTCGTCAACATTTTTAAAAATTGTTTTTCTGTTGAACCAATTTTGTATTATATAGTATACTATAACTAATGTTTTTGGGAAATCAAACAAAATTTATGATTAATTTAAAATTTTATTTTCAAGTAATAACCACTTGTAAAAAACCCACACTTCGTCACAAGAACAATGTAAAATTTTGTGATTATTTTTTGCAAATATATGATTATTACACACATAACGTTTGTTTAAATTTATGACATTTACCAAATCATTGTATTTTGGACATTTGTATTCTTCAATATTAAAAATTCTATCATTCGTCGTCAATATTTTTAAAAATTGTTTTTCTGTTGAACCAATTTTGTATTATATAGTATACTATAACTAATGTTTTTTGGAAATCAAACAAAATTTATGATTAATTTAAAATTTTATTTTCAAGTAATAACCACTTGTAAAAAACCCACACTTCGTCACAAGAACAATGTAAAATTTTGTGTTTATTTTTTGCAAATATATGATTATTACACACATAACGTTTGTTTAAATTTATGACATTTACCAAATCATTGTATTTTGGACATTTGTATTCTTCAATATTAAAAATTCTATCATTCGTCGTCAACATTTTTAAAAATTGTTTTTCTGTTGAACCAATTTTGTATTATATAGTATACTATAACTAATGTTTTTGGGAAATCAAACAAAATTTATGATTAATTTAAAATTTAATTTCAAGTAATAACCACTTGTAAAAAACCCACACTTCGTCACAAGTACAATGTAAAATTTTGTGTTTATTTTTTGCAAATATATGATTATTACACACATAACGTTTGTTTAAATTTATGACGTTTACCAAATCATTGTATTTTGGACATTTGTATTCTTCAATATTAAAAATTCTATCATTCGTCGTCAACATTTTTAAAAATTGTTTTTCTGTTAAACCACCTTTGTATGCGATCACTTCGTCTTTGCACAAATTTCTAATATACCAATTTAGTATGGGAATGATGTTCTCTTGTTTGTAGGCACATTTTAATTCTTCGGTCACATTAAAATATGGAATGCCGTGCACGTGTATTTCACAATAACGAACAGTTTTTTTGTCTTTTGGTGACAAATAATTGAAAGGATAACTTGGCCGAAACAAATAATGATCGATAAACGAATCATTTTTATTAGATAGTTTTACGTCTAGAATAGCCATTTCTCTACATTGAAAATGTTTATGAGGATATGTAATGTAAAATCCGTCCATGTCGATGATGTATCTAATATTTTTTAGATTTTGTGTCATTTTGAACCAAAATGTTAAAAGTATTTACACGTGACTAAAATATGTTTGTTCCAACAAACTTCACATAACAATTCATTCTTCATTACTTCCCATCATCCCATTTCTTCCTTCTGCTCTTTTCTTCCTGTAATTTAAGAAAACAGAATCACATTCACTAATGATCAACTAATGACTGTCATTGTAAAAAAAGTATTTTTTAACTTTTTACTTTCTGCTATTGTCTTTGTATTTATGGCTAGGAAATGTCCGCGGCGCGGTCTCAATGCGTGTTGGCGAACTTCACATGCCTTTGAAATTTTCTCAGACATGCAGGTTTCCTCACAATGTTTTCCTTCACCGCCGAGCACGTGGTAAATCAGCACTTAAAATTGCAATTAACAATTTAAGTGGTGTCGGCGGGGATCGAACCCGCGTTACGTACTGTAAAATTTACAGCTTGCGCTAACCATCTGAGCTACCACGGCTTAATCATATACACACACAATATTTAAATATAATTTGTTAACACTAAATCATACACACGTAAGAAAATAACAGAAAGAAAAATAAGTGTGTCAATAGAATAAACACTTAAAATTGCAATTAACAATTTAATTGGTGTCGGCGGGGATCGAACCCGCGTTACGTACTGTAAAATTTACAGCTTGCGCTAACCATCTGAGCTACCACGGCTTAATCATATACACACACAATATTTAAATATAATTTGTTAACACTAAATCATACACACGTAAGAAAATAACAGAAAGAAAAGTAAGTGTGTCAATAGAATAAACACTTAAAATTGCAATTAACACTTTAATTGGTGTCGGCGGGGATCGAACCCGCGTTACGTACTGTAAAATTTACAGCTTGCGCTAATCATCTGAGCTACCACGGCTTAATCATATACACACACAAAATATTTAAATATAATTTGTTAACACTAAATAATAATAATAATAATAATATTCCACAAATATCACACAACTCCATCTAGTCCCAAGCTAAGCAGAGCTTGTGTTATGGGTACTAGACAACTGATAAACATACTTATATATTTCTAAATACATAAATATTATAGATAAATTACACCCAGACACAGAACAAATGATCGTGCTCATCACACAAGCATTTGTCCTGGGTGGGAATCGAACCCACGACCTTCGGCATAACAGTCAGGGTCACTAACCACTAGACCAACAGGCCTGTCGTTCAAAATCATACACACGTAAAAAAATAACAGAAAGAAAGGTAAGTTTGTCAATAGATTAAACACTTACATCTATGGCCTTTGATGCGTTGAAGTAACACAAATGTATTATTGATAGATACACTGCGGTCAAACGACCATACACTAACTCCATGACTGCAGTTGCTTGGTCTTATATAGTACCAGTAAGTAATAATTCTAATCTAAAGAATTTCTACAGTAGAATTGATAATAACTTTATGCGTCAACAACCTTATCTCACATTCTTCGTGTTGCGTCTTATTCAGTGTATTGATGACTCAAATAGGTTTTGTATAACGGAAAAAATGCAATTTAATATTTAGAAATCACATAATTGATCATTTCTATGTTAGTCATTGAGTAGATTGTACCGTAGTAATCTACTAATAGCAGTAATATCATGGATACACTAGATGTACAACAACATCTGAAAAAGATTCACCCCAGTCTAGAAAATAATGTTTATGCTGCTAACAGACTGTCCATGTACACCCACGTACTAACGTACATACCTAGTCAGGTCATAAGTATTGTCACACAGTAAAAACTTTTCTTTGGGTGCGTTTGGCAGAAAAAAGCGCTAGCAAGCGCTTGTAAGCAAAATGGCGATCGTAAGCGGTAAGCGCTGTCAAATCGTAAGTAGCTATTTTCCTCCAGGACACGATGTTAGTTTTAACGGGGGAACCTAACCTAATTTAAATATATGTTTGTAAAGTATTCATATTAAAAACTTACCAACCATGAATTTTTAATAACATGTATATGTTTATTCATGTCATTATATTACTTAAAACGAATATTGCACAAAACAACTTATCAACTCTACTTCAAAACAAACAAATTAAATAAGCAAAATGGCGGATTGTGTCAGCGCTACTGAAGTAGCAATCGTGGCCTGGCCGAAAACTATTTCAGCGCTTATAAGCGCTTGCTAGCGCTTTTTTCTGCCAAACGCACCCTTTTAGAATGCTGGCCACAAAAAAGTTTATTGAATTCGAATTATTCATGAAAATAAAACTGTATACTTTTTAGAATTTTACTCATTTTTACATATGGAGTGGACGCTTAAAAAAGACCGTGTTGCAGTTGCGATTACACGCCAATTAAATTTTTTGATATACTGAAAAATTTGAATATAACCAAAAGATTCGTTTATCGTACCATCAAACGATACAATGAAGACTCTAGTGTAGATGACAGGTCAAGAAGTGGTCGCCCTCGATTTGTTAGGACTCCAGCAGTGATAAAAGCTGTAAAGGTGCGAATTCAAAGAAATCCCAAACGTAAGCAGAAACTGTTGGCCCTTCAGATGGGGTTAAGCAGAACCACGGCGTTAAATGAAGACTTAGGGCTTCGGGCATATCGAAGAAAAACAGGACATCGTTTGAATGCTCGTCTAATGGATCTGAAACTGAAGAGATGCCGCGCTTTGTTGAAGCGGTACGCGGGAAAAATATCGGGAAATTCTTTTTTCGGATGAAAAAATTTTTACCGTAGAAGAGAGCTACAACAAACAAAATGATAAGGTGTACGCACGCAGTAGTGAAGAAGCGAGCAACCGTATTCCGCGTGTCCAACGGGGTCATTTTCCATCCTTGCTCATGGTGTGGTTGGGAGTTTCTTATTGGGGCTTAACAGAGGTACATTTTTGTGAGAAAGGTTAAAAACGAATGCAGTTGTGTATCAAAATACAGTCCTGACGAACCTTGTGTAACCTGTTTCTCATACCATGTTCAATAATAGGCACTGGGTATTCCAACAAGATTCGGCGTCAGCTCATAGAGCGAAGAGCACACAGGACTTTTGCCAGCTCCGTGGCGTAGTGGCTTAGCAATGAGTGGCTGTGCTTGGGGGTCGCGGGTTCGAATCCCGCACGGAACAAGTATTTGTACGACCTACAAGTAATTGTTCCGAGTTTGGATGTTTGTCCTTGTGAAATTTGTGTTTGTAAACTGCCCCCACGATACAGGAGAAAAACCTAGTGTGGAGGTAACGTTCTTTAAAAACAAAAAAAAGACTGGCTGGCGGCGCGTGAAATCGACTTCATCCGACACAAAGACCAATTCAGATTTGAATCCGTTAGATTACAAGATATGGCAACACTTGGAGGAAAAGGCGTGCTCAAAGCCTCATCCCAATTTCGAGTCACTCAAGACATCTTTAATTAAGGCAGCCGCCGATATGACATGGACCTCGTTCGTGGTGAGATAGACGACTGGCCGCGCAGATTGAAGGCCTGTATTCAAAATTACGGAGGTCATTTTGAATAAACTATAGTGTCATAAGAATCTATGTTTTGTTAAGTTCATTTTGGTATATAAATGGTTACATAATGAATAAACTTGTTTCAATTATTTTATATTAAACATGTGATAGAATTTATGACCTGACTAGGTAATATGCAATTTGGGTACAGATGATAAACCAGGGTCACATTGGGTAGCTTTATATATCGATACGAATGACGTCGGTGAATATTTTGATTCATATGGACGGGCACCTGTACGAAATTGTAAAAGATGGAACTGGAATGTTGATAGGACTTCAGTTTGTGGCGAATATTGCTTAATGTATTTGCTATATAAGTTTCAGGGATGTTCAATGCATAGTTTTACGAGTATATTTACAGAGAACACATTGTACGACGATATGTTAGTGGATGAGATGTTTCGCTCCTATTTTATAGATAATTCGTGATCAGAGCATGCCAAAACCTTTTTTTTTTTTTTTTTTTTTTTTTTTTTTTTTTTTTTTTTTTTTTTTTTTTTTTTTTAGGATCGTGAGTCGACGAACGTCGTACTTGTGACTCAGTGCGCCAGAACTGGTACAACCTTTCTACAAGTGCGCCAGAACTGGTACAACGTAACTACTTACAACCACTGACCTACCACACATTAGTAGTATAGTTGTAGCACGAGTGGCTCCACACAAATAATGATGATGAAATGGGCCACAGCAACCACTTACCATCAGGTGGACTGTGTGCTCGTTTGTCACCTTATCCTCTATAAATTTTTTTTTATAGAATAGGGTGACAAACGAGCACACAGTCCACCTGATGGTAAGTGGTTGCTGCGGCCCATAGACATCTACATCTATCTTCCATTACAAATCAAAATGCAGATGCTTTGTCACCCGTGAGGACTGAGATGGAATGCCTCATTTCCAGTAAAAAGGGTCTCCGGTTCTCTACACTCACCATACGAAATACAGCCGCATTAAGCTACTATTTCACGCTGGTATTCTGTGAGAGCGTGGTCCTTCCCCGGTCGAGCCGACCCATTCGTGCTACAACTATACTACTAATATAACTGCAGCATGGCTCTACCACGTTTATACTCCTACACCGTTTGTTATATTACAAGTTACACATATAACTCATATCTTTTTACTCGAAACGAGGAATTCCATCTTAGTTCTCATGGGTGACAACTGACAACGTATCTGCATTTGATGGAGGATAGATGTAGATGTCTATGGGCCACAGCAACCACTTTCCATTAGGTGAATTATGTGCTCGCTTATCAACCTATACTATAAAAAAAGTATTTATGGACAGCGATCTGATGAGATCTTTCTCTATTGAAAGATGTAAAATACCTAGATAAGCAACGGAAGCATCGTGCACCGAGAGAGGTCCGTGTGCCCCAGTGTACTGTCAAAGACTTGATGATGAAAATGAAGGATAAATGTTTAGGAACTGGGTTTTAGTTGCACGAGCTTAAGGCGACACCGTGAAAAAAATGCATCTCCTTTCATCGAATAGTATAAGACTATGACACCACTAACGAAAGTGGAATTTTAATATAGGTAAATTCATATCTTTATCTTGAATTTGATTGTTCAAAAACACGATTGTATTATTTTGACTCGATCATAATTATTTGAGAAAACACCTCTAAAAAATCACTATAGTTGAAATTATAAAGAAATTACTTAATCTTTATGCTTGGGAATCACTCAAATATATTCATAACATCAATATTCATAATTTACTTGCTTATTATTTTGATTACTTAAATCAATAATTTTTAAAAAATATATTTTAAGATTCTGACAATTTCTATGCGCTTTTAATCGTCGCGGGCGCTCCGCTATTTTAGACCTTATGACGGTGTTTTTTCAAGTTTTTATAGAAATTATGTATTCACTCGGATCAGTACGGCGATAGCCTTTTCGAGGTGTCGTCTTAACTCTTTTTTTAAATCCAGAAAAGTAATTTTTGGGGCGATAGGTTGAATGACTTTATGATGTAGAAAAACTAATGCGCATTAAAATTAAAAATATGTACATCTCATTATGCAATCCCTGACGTTAAACGTTTTTATTGGGGTAGGTATAAAAACAAAACAATTCACGCCCAAAGCACAAGTATGTCGGAGTCTATTATTTTTTTGTTCGTATTTAAAACAATTTACGTGCACCTAAATTATAAGATTATCACTATCTTATGATCTACGTGTATGTATGTATCTAATTTACGTAGGTATAGTTGACTGTTTTCGATAACAGTGACATCTTCCGTCTTATAATATTGTAAGATATGGTTGGTGACTGGCAAGATTTTGTAGCACAGCTATACGCCCATGTTTAGTTGCACCCGTAAAACTTTCATACGTGGTAGAGCCACGTGGCAGCTTTATTATATAGTTGTAGTACGGGGAAGGACCACGGTCTCACACAATACCAGCGTAAAATAGCAGCTTACTACTGCTGCGTTTCGTATGACGAGTGTAGAGATCCGGAGACCGTTTTTTTTACTGGAAACGAGGCATTCCATCTTAGTCCTCAGGGGTGACAACGCATCTGCGTTTTTATTCTTCGTACTCGTTTGTCACCCTTATTCTATAAAAATATCCCTTATATTAGTTAATTAATTTTTATTTAAGATAAATATAAATCCAATATATAGTAATTATAAACATAAAATTTAATTTCATGACTGTAATACACGAACCATTTATTTATTTCTTTATTTAATTCAAAAACGCTTGTGGCTAACAGAAAATCCAACACGCAAACAAGGTTAAATTTTACATGCAAAAATATTCAAAAAAATTGCATCCAATTATAACAAAAAATTTATAGTTATCATTTATAAATTAAAATTAATAATCATAAATTAAATAATTATAAAATAACAGTAATATAAAATGTCTAAGCTTTTAGCAGCCCGTGTTAAGAAATTAAAATAGTAATAAACAATAAAATATTAATAATTAAGAGAGAAAGGTCGCAATCATACAATGTCAGGCTATAAAATATTTTGTCATATCAATTTATAATGCAATGTCATAAAAGTTAATTACAATATATGCCCATAATTAAATTTACATCTTAAATACAAAGTAATAAATAGTACATAGTCAAGCAAATTAAATTGTCGAATAATTAATTGTCTTACTATCGATAATTTTCTGCAGACGTGTCATACTGTCTACAAATATGTCAATTTCATCGTGTTGAGTGAGTATGACCCGTAGACAGAGAAACCTTTAGACTAATGATCGGCGTGGCCTCTAGTGTGAAAGGACGATAACGAATTTTTAGGTTATACAATAATCTTTATGACTTTTAAACACATTTAGATAAAAAATTTAATTGTTCTAAGAACTGAACTGAACAAGATTCACCAATCTTAAGCTCACAAAACACTTTTTCTCACTTAAACCAACTTGTAAACTCCTTAAATCGCTACGTTGTTAAAGTTATTTACCAAACTGTACAGTTTGCTAAACAAAAAAACCGGCACGGAGAAAGGGACAAACAATCACACCGCTCTATCTCATTTCTATGCAAGACGTATGCATAAATCTATCTTTTTCGTGTGCGAATGCGAAAGAAGGCATCAACTTGTCTATAGGTTTCTCTGTCTACGGTATGACCCCTATTAGTATTAATGCTCGATTTTTTGCCTTTTTTATAGAATAAGGGTGATTAACAAGCCCACTGTTAATAGATGACATTTATCTTCAGCTAAGAATCAAAATGCAGATGTCACCCCTGAGTACTAAGATATCCAGTATCTAGTAAAAGGGTCTCGTCATCTGCATGTGGCAGCGTACTGCTGGACATTTAGCTGCTTCATTGTAGAGAGGATTGCCAAGCGAATGTCAAGTCAAGACAAGTTAAGAAGAGAGTGTCAACTTCAGTAACATACGTCTCGCAACTATAACGCCACTGTCCGTCTGAAGAGTAGGCAGCACGTTTGGTACGTGTAACTGGTCTATCAGAGGTATCTGGAGACGTGGCCTACGGCGCGGAGCTACTGTTCCTCCATTATCTCTCTGCCGGTACCTGGGCACCAACAAACTGATTCTCTCCATAACCGACTGGCAGTGGACTGCCAGTCGGTTATGGAGTCGCTTGTGGTGAATTATAAAAAGATAGTGCCTAATAGTCTAATATAATAGATATCATAATAGATATCATAATAGATATCATAATAGATATCATAATAGATATCATAATAGATATCATAATAGATATCACCCTCCTAAACATTAGGGTTTCTAAATTAACCATACCCAAGACGAATAGGGAAGGACACAAATAAGTGACCGTGACTCTTCTTATATAACCAACGAGCAAATTTACGTTGTATCGTCTCTAACATGATAGTATATTTACTCTCACAAGGATTCCAGGCCGCAGCTGCGTACTCTAGTTTACTCCGAATATAAGCATTATACAAAGTTTTAGCCATCCTTATATCATCAAAGTCAGCAGCAGCCCTCATCACAAAACCCACAAAGTCTTACTAGCTGACTTACAAATTGATGTCATATGATTGTGAAAATCTAATTTTGTATCTAATAATAAGCCTGTCGTATAGGTACTCTTACCATAGTCGCGTCAAATAAGTTATAATTATTAATAATAGGATTCGGTTTCGGAATGCAAAAGTGATAACCTTGCATTTAGTCTAATAATAACCATTAAGTATTGCTGATAAAGAATAACTGGGTAAAATAATATTGCACTGAAATTACAAAAATAACCCTATTTTCACACAAATTATAAAGCAATTTGTTAAAGATTCAATATTACTAGCAATTTATGCGATATTTAAAACGAAATTTTACGTCAACGGATAAATTGTTTTACTGAAATTGCGACCCATCACATAATAAATGGCGATGAAATGCCGATAAAATATTTAATGGCACTGAATTAAATGTTACCAATAAAAGTATCTTACATTATGCTTCCCGTTAATGACATTGATTTCGATGTATTTAATTGAAAAAAAAAACTATTGATGTGAGATTTATGAGTCATTCAAATAATAATGTGTTATTCTTAAGTACAAGAGGCTATTATTCGAAATACCAAAAAAATCTCTGGCAGAGAGCAGTTTAACCAACCAACCCAGACCGGCAACGGGAAGCATCGTCTGAGGTACGACACTGCTGATGCTGCGATCGTAAATCCGCCTGTCCACCGCGGCAATTATGGTAAATACTTCTTGCATCTGGAGAAGGCCATATCCAACTTTCGGACTAATAATCACAAAGAAGGAGAAAACTTAAATTGCTCTATTCAATAGCTTGGACATATCGATAGTATAGAAGTGGCGTCCACATTATACTTCTCACATACTCGTATTTCGTAAAACACTTGGTGTTCCCACACTTCTGCCATATAAGATTGTGTCCCTACAAGGACCTACTAGAATTCTTAAGGATACGGAGCTCGGACAACCGCATGGACTTACTTGACCAATTCTTCTTTTTCAAGATAATAAGATATCAGTTGCGTTTCTCCCGCACTCCTGATCCAAATTGAATTAAATTTTAATGTCCTATCACGAATACCTCGTAAACTCATTGAACCTTTCTTTCGTCCGTTTCGCAAAGCAGTTCTTATAGCCAATTCACCGGTTTTCAGGATTACCCAACGGTATAATAAGTGCGGTGGGTTAATAGATGTTCATGTTATGCCTCTAGCTAAGTTTAAGGCCACTGTAAACTATACATTATTTAAGTACTTAACTACGTGTGTCATTGCTTTATACACATAATATTATTATTTTTATTAACTTGAAGCATGCGGTGTATACGAGTACTTTTAACTGATTGTGCAATTGGTATGTAAGATGATGTGTGCTTATTATTTCTGCATTTTTGCAACAATCGTTGGTGTACTTAAACAAATAAATAAATAAAAATCGTAAAAGCAATCTGAAACACAAATCTATACAAATAAATAAAATTAAAGTGTCTGTTTTTAATGTCAAAATATCAGCTTTATATTAAACGTATATGAAAATATAATTATATGATACTTATAATAAATATTTTTTTTAAATTTTGCCTGTTTGTTTGTTCCGGCTAATAAATTAATTACAAGGAGTAACTTAAGCTATTTTTATTTAAGAAAGAGAATTAGGGTTCCACGCAAAATAATGAAAACCCTAATTGCACACGGGCGAAGTCGCGGGGAGCAGCGAATCTCTACTATAATAATCTTCCTCGTGTAGCATGATGTCTGATATTGGCGGTGTAAATACTCGTAAAGTCGTGCATCCTTTATGACTATATATACACCCATATATATATATATATATATATATATATATATATATATATATATATATATATATATATATATATATATATATATGTGTGTGTGTGTGTGTGTGTGCGTGTGTGCGCGCGCGCGTGTGTGTGTGTGTGTTTGTGTGCGTGCGTGCGTGCGTGCGTGCGTGTGTGCTGGCGTGCGTGCATGCGTGCGTACGTGCGTGCGTGTGTGTGTGTGTGTACACATGATGAACAAATGCTGTGACAATGATATTTGAAGAAAGTAAATAATAATAATGTATTTGAAAGACACGCACTGATGTAGTAATCATCGAGTTTATTGATGCAAGTGATTAGAACCCTTCGTGGCAACATACAGGAGAGGCCTATGTTCAGCAAGATAAGGTGATGAGCTGTATTGCTGATGATGAGGTGAATTAATAGCTCCTAAATATGTAAATACAGTAATAAATATCATTCAAGTTTCTAAAGCCTTATAATTTTTTGTTACGTGGGTGCTTTATAAATTACAGAAAAATAACTTACAGAATACCAGCGTGTTACAGCCGTATAATGCTGCTGTTTCGTATGATGATTGTAGAAAACTGGACACTCTTTTTGCTGCAAATGAGTCATTCCAACTTAGTCCTCAAGAGTGACAACTAATCTGCATTTAGAATCTTAATAGAGGATAGATGTAGATGTCTATGGACCTCTGAATCCACTTACCATCAAATGGACTGTATGCTCGTTTGTCACCTTGTTTCTTTAAAAAATAACTTAAAAAGAAATTACACAAATGATTATTAAATCAACTAAAAAAGGTCTTAAAAATCAATTTAAAAATACAGTATACAATTCGTTGTCAGAAATAGAAGTATAATTCAACTTTCACCAATATAATTATGCATATCGGTAGCGATTCAGTGCGATATTAAATTTAACGTGCTATAATTATACTCGTAATGTAAACTTCCTTTGGTACGTCGCGTCGTGCGAAATTTAAATTATACTAATTTAACTTAAAAATTTTATTCCCGTAAATAGAGGAAGATCCTTTAGTATTATTGTATGTGTATATAAATATATCAATGTATATATTTATCCTCCAGTACAACTTTAGCCAGTACTACCACAGTAAAATGTAATTCGTTACTTAAAAAAAATAACGTGTACTACGTTATTTTTTATGTCCTGCATTCACTTGTCGCTCTATATCCATGTCATCTTTCCGTCACCATCCCTGCTCAAAAAAAGGAACATGCAGCCGAAATAAGAACCTCCTTTGTTATTTGAAGTTCCTGTTTATTTTTAAACGTGGTAGACGCCACGCAGCAGCTATATTATGGTTGTAGCATGGATGGGTCGGCTCGACCGGGGAAGGATCACGCTCTCACAGAATACCAGCGTAAAATAGCAGCTTAATACTGCTGTGTTTCGTATGGTGAGTGTAGAGATCCGGAGACCCTTTTTACTGGAAACGAGGTATTACATCTTTGTCCTCAGGGGTGACAACGCATCTGTATTTTGATTCTTAATCGAGGATAAAAGTAGATGTCTATGGGTCACAGCATCCACTTACCATCAGGTGGAATGTGTGCTCGTTTGTTACCCTTATTCTATATAAAAAAAGTAGTTGTCCTAAAATAACGGTAAACATGTTTGCCATATAGTGGCGGTGCTAAGTCAACTACCAAACTACCACCACCACTACTCCAAGTCATCCCGTTGGTGTCGTGAGAGGACAGAGAGAAAATGAAACAGTAGATTGGTTTCATCATTTTCCTGATATCAAGTTAATGATAATCAGAAAATGCGGCTAACAACAATCCTGCCACACGTGGCAACTATGGTAAATATTCAATGAGGTAAATCTTTTGGGAAGGAAGGAAGAATGTTCAGCAGGGGACTTTTGATAGGATATAATAATGATAATGATGACGTTGCTTTAAAATGAAGTTTAACGATATAGTGTGTTACTTGTAGCTCTTCTCATAAACTCGTTTAACTTTGTGTTTTTAAGTGGGTTACCGTGACCAAGTATATTGGATCACACCATCATTTTCACCAATTTGTTTTCTCTTTAAAAAACTAGACTCAGTAAACGTAAGAAGCGTCTACAAAAACACGGCGTTATACATTCCTACCTCAAGGTCGTGTATTGTATAACACATGTAAGTACGATCATGTACGTGCGTCAGTCGACGTGCAATTAGTACAGAACCGCTAAAAATGTTAACTGAAAAACTGAAAATAATGGTAGATCTGCATTTTTGTTATGTTTTTTTTAGTTTTTGCTTTAATGCGTTTAAAATAATAATTATTGCTTGCAACATTAAATAAAAAAATAAAGTTCTAATATATATTGCAATATACCTACATAATATAATTTTAGTTCTTTGTCCTCAATTCAACAACACTTGTACAATCACCTCGGTTTTTGTTTTTCTGTCTCTCTCAGAGAGTGAAAAAAAATTTTTAGATCATTCGACAATTAAAGTTCTTTGAATCACAGTTTCAAGTTACTTAAATAATTATTTTGTCTTTAAATTTATTTAAGACTCAAAATAAAACCTTAAAATTGCTTTCGCCCACGTCATTTCTTACTTTAAGAACTCGCTCGCTGACAAAATGTAAACATATCATGAATCATGATGTAATAAGGTATGGAAAATTATCTAACATTATTTATAAACAATGTACGTAAAAAAGCATTTAGCATTAAATTGAGGCGTTAAGGGCTGTGTGCTCGAGGCCTCCGTGGAACAAGTATTTGTATGGACTACAAATAATTGTTCATAGTCAAGATGTTGTTCTTGTGCAATTTATGTATGTAAACTACATCCAGGATACATCAGAAAATCCTACATAGTTGATGGCAAATAACGTTTTTTTTTAAATAAAAAATAATATACATGCACTTGACCAATTTTTTTAAATCTTATTGTATTCCACAATAATAATATTATATGCTCTACATTGTTTTCACGTGCCATTTCCTGCAGAAAATTTAAAATGAAAATACCATATTGCTAGAGTTTCTCTGCACCAAAATTAAAAGGTAAAAACTGCGTCCATATTAAGTGGGTACTGCTCACACAATTATCATACTTTTTGTTACTTAAAGGTTTTTCTCGAGTAAAGTGCAACTTACTTTTGCCTATATATTGAAACTTGACTATAAATGTTCTCCATAACGGCTCGCTTAACATATTTATTATGTGGATACTCCAAATATTGTTCAACACCTCCGACCCTGGATTATGCAACTGATAACATTTAGTTTGAAGTGTAACCAACAGTAACGCTTTAATTTTTTTTCTATATAGTTTTTTATATACGAAATTTTTAGTTGGCTAGAATTGTTAGTTTTTTTTTGTTATGCTATAATATTTTGCATTACCATTACTATTACAGCTTCGGTTGGTCATAATTTGATACTCCATAATCCATCATTCATTACAGATATAAAAGTCCACTGCTGAGCATAGACTCCCCCATTGTTTGCCTAATGGGAGGGATTTGCCATAGCTTCGATGCATGGCAGGCGCGTTGGCAACTGCAGTTTTTTATTTATTTAGCTGTGATGGGGAAGATTGTGCTGGCCATTTCTTCGTTCAGCCTCCAGTGATTTTGCATGTGCCTAGAAAAGATAGTGTGTGATAGTAAACATTTCTTTTTATAGGATAGGGTGACAAACGAGCACACAGTCCACCTGATGGTAAGCGGTTGCTGTGGCCCATAGACATCTACATCTATCCACGATTACGAATCAAAATGCAGATGCGTTGTCACCCGTGAGGACTAAGATGGAATGCCTCGTTTCCAGTTAAAAGGGTCTCCGGTTCTCTACACTAACCATACGAAACAAAGCAGCATTAACCTACTATTTTACACTGGTATTCTGTGAGAACGTGGTCCTTCCCCGGTCGAGCCTACCCATTCATGCTACAACTTTATTCCTAATATAACTGCAGCATGGCTCTACCACGAATCACCATGTATTAGTCACCAGTTAATATATTCGGCAATTATGCTGCAACATTGTAGACCAGGTACTACCGTTTTACTTGTACAGTTGTTTACAGTATTTGTCACTTTTATAAAAGAAATTAACAAACAAAGATTAGTCCGCGATCTATAAGTCAAGGCGTATATTATAATAAATTCTTTTGCAAAAAAAACGGGCAAAACATTTTTTTATTCTTTCTATTAAGATAAATTGAAGTAGTCTTATATTAAGATTTTATAAATAATTAGCAATTAGCAAAAAAAAAATCATACGTGGTATGCTGCAGTTATATTGGTAGTATAGTCGTAGCACGAATGGGTTGACTCGACCGGGGAAGGACCACGCTCTCACAGAATACCAGCGTGAAGTAGTAGCCTAATGCTGTTGGGTTTCATATGGTGAGTGTAGAGAACTGGAGACCCTTTTTACTGGAAACGAAGCATTCCATCTTAGTCCTGACGGGTGACAACGCATCTGCATTTTGATTCGTAATTGAGGATAGATGTAGTAGTCTATGGACCACAGAAACCACTTACCATAAAGTAGACTGTGTGCTATTTTGTAACCCTACCCCTTATGGGGTAGGGTTACAAATTAGTAACTTACGTAACTTATTAATTTTTTATAAAAATGAATAGTTTTCCTCAGTTTTATCATAACATTTTGGTTAATTTAATGAAAAATAATGTTAAAGTTCAAATCGGTAGTAGTGTACCTGTTCGCTAAGTAAAAATGAAACACGTTTCTCGTTTGTTATTCTTTAAAAAAGTAAATGCAGATACAAGTTTAGTATAGAATGTGACTCATGTTGCTGAAATTAAAACTTGCATTCGTATGGGCATGCTAGCGAGTATATCTCTTATTATATATATATATATATATATATATATATATATATATATATATATATATATATATATATATATATATATATATATATGGTTTAATTTTTTCTCGATAATCAAATTCTTCAGCTCTCTGATGGACTACGGAGCCGGCTGCACTGATCGTACTTATTGCTTCTCACGACAAGCTCTATGGGATTTAAGTCGACAAATTAAGACCTCTAGCATAAACGCTTCTACACCGACGGCGTGCACGAGCGTTGTCGTTCGTAAAAAAACTTTTAGCCAAGAGCGGCCAATGCTGTTTGCGCATGAGGAATTAGAATTTCCATTATGTATCGGTGTTCAGTCAGTGTACCGTTTTTGATGAGGACTAACACAGTACGATCCAGTGAATTTATTTCTTCCAAAACATAACATGGTTCTATTTTGTTTTGCCAGGAAACAAGTCTGTACCAAAAGATGTGATTTCTTCAAAACATGCCTCTGCAAAGCATTTTCCTCGTCTTCGTAGAACTCGTCGACGTCGGTCTTCACCATACAGAGATATCCTGGCTTCGTGGAAGAACAATACCATATTCCAGTCTTCTTGAGTCCATGATACACAATTTCGAGTGAACATAAGCCTAGCAACTCAGTGCTCACGGAGTAATTTAGGGCCGCAGGCTGGGCGATCATTGCGGATATTTTTAAACAATACGGCACTTTTATACCCAGTCAATAACATGTTCAAAAATAATTAAACCCATTTTCGTATTGTATATATTCAGGCAGAAAAACATCAAAACGCCCGTTTTTTATATTGCAAATTAGTGTATGACCTCCAATTAGTACTATATAAACATCATATTAACTTGAAACTAACTAACATGAAAAACGCACTTGCTCACAGATAAATATAAACAAGTTCTTCTTGAGAGATGTCGGTTGCTTAATCAACGCTCTGCAGCATCTCGTTGAAATAATATCAAAGGTATTTTCCAAAAAAAAAAAAAAAAAAACCTATACGATAGAACATACCCATAATAGTCACAATCACAAGATCTCGTTTTTCCACTCGTGATGATTACGGTAAATTTTTCCTCCTTCTTAATATAAATGGGAATTTTTGTGCCTTTTTGTCACTGATTAACTAATAGTTAACTATTTCGTAGCGCCGCCGTGTAAATTCCGTAAAGGATTGATAAATATATTTATTTCAAATATTTAATTACAAGTCGGTGCTCACACTTAAAAATTAGAAATGTTTGCCCATAGAGACATATATACCCTAATTTAGAAATGTATAAAAAATGACTTAAGACTATTCAGGAAGTTTTCTCCTTTGGCGCGTCTCTGCGTCCGTGATACTCGTACTATGTGTTTTGGGAGCGAGGAATGTCTTTTTGTGTTTCGCAGCAACACGGAGAACGTAGGATTTTAAAATTCTTCGACATATGTGACTCCTGTCTGCACATGTATCGGCTTCTCTATGCGGCATCGGCTCTTCTAAGAATCGCAGGATGGCTTTTTCCTACGTAGTTTTGCCCAAACAGGAGATGTATGTATGTTGTGTGGTGATCTCAAATTTTTTTTCTGCTTTACATATTTCTATCTTTACACATTTCGTTCTGTCTACTATCGTTACCGTGTTAACAACATTTATGCTACATTTTATTGACAAAATATGCCAATAAAATGTCATGTGATCCAAATGATATTGGAAGAAGGGGTGATGATTTTAAAGAACTTATTATTGAACTGAGGAGTCGCGGTACTCGGAGGATATCCGCTCGCTCTATTTTTTTATAACGTGGGCAACTTTAGTTCCAAATTCCTGAGTTTCATTTAAATTTATTTATTATGATCTTATGGCCTGAGTTTTGATATGTTCAGCGGTCAAATAAAAAGACGTTAAGGTAGATTTGAATTATTAAAAAATAAAAAATGTTTCGAAGATATATATCCGATAACACGCATTTAGGGCGGCGTGAAGAACTCTTCTATTCTCCAAAGATTCTTTCAGAGGGATGGAGACCTTATTTCTGAACTGGGAGAAGAAAATAAGTCCATTTAGATGTCATAAACTGAAGATAAACTTGATATGAAAATAAACAGCACTTGATGCCTACGCCTCTATAACCCTCAAAATTTTTAGCAAATTCGCAAAGTCGTGAATTTAACCTAAAGATTATTATAATAAGAAATGTAACACTTGCGTCAAATAGTGGAAGCTATTTTTGGATGAACTGTTATGAACTTATGATAAGTGCTAATCATTTGTATTAACGAAGGTTTCATAATTACGTGTTTACAAGTTCTTTGTTTGATCGCTTATGAAAAAAAGAACTTATTTTAAGTCTTGCAGACAATTTGTGGGTCAAATTTTTTTTAATAGGTTAGACTGACAAACGAGCACACAGTCCACCTGACGGTAAGTGTTGCTGCGACCCACAGACATCGATAAGGATTAAGATGGAATGCCTCGTTTCCAGTAAAAAAGAGTCCCCGGTTCTCTACACTCACCATACGAAACACAGCAGCATTATGCTGCTATTTTACGCTGATATTCTGTGAGAGCGTGGTCCTTCTCCGGTTGAGCCGACCCATTGATGCTACAACTATACTACTAATATAACGGCAGCATGGCTCTACCACGTATAAAATGGATAATAACTTCTTTATTTGCTCGTTAAAATCCACTGCTGGACGTGGGTCTTTCCTAGAGGATTGGAGGTCGCCATACAAGACGTCTTGCACCTTTGACACTGCTACGAGTAGCCGATCTGAGTACTTTATATCCGGATTAAATGGAATATCGTCACCTTTTTGAAGCCTACTGTATTCCGGCTTTTCCCCAAGTCACCTCTAATGATATCCACGGGACGAAATGGGGTGATGGATTTTCTTATGCCGCCAGCAACTCGCTCATAAAAGTATGATAAAATATTAAAATTAATCTTTAATCCTTAAATATACATTAAGTTAATAGACGAAATGTCTATCTGTCTTTATTCTTCAATTATGATACATTCAATATTTTATGAACTCTTGATTTAAAAAAAAAATTGCGAAGTTTGTGTTTAAATTACACGTACGATTTTTAAGAGTATTTAAAACTTCGAAAGAATTATATATACTTTAGAAAAATAGATTACAAATAGTTATGAGTTAAGTGTCTCCGATACTCGAACTACCGAAACACCCCACGAAACTCAACAGTATTAAGGATTATGGTACGTGCTATTTTAAACCTACTGGTATTACTTTAAGATGTGGCTCTATACCGACCAAAGCAGTGTATTCCGGACAACGTGCACAAGAGTTACTTTAATAAATTTCTCGCGCTTTTCTATTCACCATTGTACAACCCGACGTTTGGTGAATCTCCACACTGTCTGTTTTTGAAATTATACGCATTCGGATTAAACGAACTGTTTTTTCTTACCGTTATAGGCTATCAAAAGTTCACAGCTGAACATAGGGAAATAAGCCATAGTTTTGCTTGACCAGCGGGATGGAAACAGAAGTTTATTTTTTTATTTTTTACTTAGTAGGAAAACACTGCCTTGCGCAGCAACATCCTACGGGATGATATGGAGTAGTGAATGATCCTACGCAGCTAATACGGCTTCGTTTACGTAAAGCAAATGAGTGGAATAATTTTCGTCTATCTTTCATCCGATTGCAATGTACAGTGAAAAGGTATTTGTTGTGCTAAATTAGTGCTATATATCATCTAAGGTTTCAACACCACATTGGGATTATATTGAAATGCAGGCTTAATTATATATAAAAAAAGTTTTACTACAGTTGTAGCGTGACTCTATCACGTGGATTGATGGAAATCATTAGGAGCGTAAGGTTAACTATTTTACTTAATACTGAACTAATATTTATTTATTATCAAGTTTTAAACAAAAATTATTAATATTTGCTTATTTTTATATAAAATGCCAACCCACCTACCAAGTGTGTCATCCATCTACGGCAAACACCTGCCGAATAGTAGTATCATACTATATTTATATAGTTTTTTTTATTTAGCGCAGTAGTATTCTTTGGGAGATAATGAATAGATTTTTGATGAGTTGTAATGTACCTAATGGTTGTATAATATGATTCAATACGTAAGATATTTGTGTAGAAATGTGAAGGTTTAAAAGAGCATTAAATATTGCAAGATTCAAATCACATTAATACTAAGGACATAGGCAATAAAATCTGTCCACATTTTTGTAACCAATGTTAAAATAGAAAATTATGAATGAGTTTCTACTAAACTACACAAAAGTATGTTCGTCATAGGAGTACCAAGAATAAGAAAAGTACGGTTTGTGGTATATTCCAAGGAATCAAAAGAAAAATAAAAGATAAAACACAGACCCTTATCGACATGCGACATCATCAGACATGTACTGTAATAAAACATTACCAATTAACTTCGTACTTGAAGGACGCAACCTCGCTGGCTAAGCAAAGAGAAAAATTTGCGATTCCTAAGCAAACACGCGCTATCAACGTACATATATCTTAATCGCTTAAGTTATTTTAGTGTGTACAACCAGTAAAAAGAATTACCAACACGCGGACAGCTGGCACTTGATAGCAGCAGTCTTCACACAACAGGCAAACGCTGCGCCCGCGTCGCTTCGCCACACGAAAACAGCGCGCGTGGAACGTGCTTGAATTAATTAGTGACAATTCTAAAATGTCGTTAACTCTTCTCCCGAAGACAGGCGGGAGACTATTCTATGTTAAGTGATCAAACAAAATGCCAGAGTGTACTGAAACGTTGCCCTTCTCTATACCTATCATAAGGTATACCATGGATACTGAGGACCGATTAACGAGCGAAAGGCAACAGCCCTTGACAAAAAAGATGTCCCTATCGCCACCTGTGAAGATCGAGACGCCAGATTGTGGTAGACGGCTCTCTGAACCGACCAGACATTACATTCCTCCGCAGTGCAATAACAGACTGTCTCCAAGAAGTGCAAGAAAACGCGATTCGAGAAGGAGCTCTAAATCAGACATCAAAGCTGATTTACCCGTTAAAGAGACGTTCGGTCCGAAACCATGTAATTGTGAAGATTGTAGGGCATCAAGTCCATTACCGCCTGGGTATGGACCACCGACTATGTCACCCGGGTACGATCAAATGAAGAATTCGCTGTCGGAATTCCCGTGGAATGAGGATTTCACCGAGGCTTCTAGTGATGATCTCAGCTCGGAATGGGATTCAGACGTGCAAGAGCCTGTATCGCCACCGCCAAAGGTAAATAAGTTGTTAAAGTATAAATATGGCTAATGGTTACTAAATTTCGGCATTCATTTTATTTATATTATCATAAAAATGTCAAAACATCTTTCCTGTCTTTGTATCGACATAATCAATGTATTATAAAAAATATGTTTATGGCGATACTAGTAGGTGCGCATTGGAAACCTGAAAGCGTAAAACAAGTAAAAAAAAAAAAAACTGGATACTGATATAGTGGCACGACACAACGGAATTCGTAATTAACGTTGTCAATTGAATTGCAAATTGAAGAGAAGCTTGTCGAAAACCAACGTGACGCGTTGATGATAGTTTTTCGTGTTTGAAATGAAAATGGAACATGCTTTTACAAAATTTCAAATTAGTATAATCTGGAATTAAAAAAATATCTAATTTGTTGAAGATTGAATGGCCTCCTACGATTTATTTAACTATTATAGACATCAGTCTATCGTCGATTATAAAACAAAATGTAGATGCGTTGTCACCCCTGAGGATTATGATGAGGAGATGGAATGCCACGTTATCAGTGAAAAGGGTTTCCGATTCTCTACATTCGCCATACAAAACGCAGCAACATTAAGCTGCTACTTTACGCTGGTGTTCTGAGAGAGAGTGGTCTTTCCCCGTTGAAGCACTAAGTTCCAATTATCAATATGTTATATTCTTCTTCACCACTTCGCACGTGAAAAATCACAGAAAATATAAATACACAGAAAGTGTACTTTCGTACAGATTTTTGTTCACCTTCATACTACTCTTAATTACCTTACTCTACTATTTCACATTCTTTCTGTTTCGTATGACAACTTTCACTTTCTAGTATATGAATTAGTTTCAGGGTATTGGCAGCTATTCCCAAGAGTGATTGAAAATATCGTGAGTAGTTTTATTGACCTATGAAGGATTTTATTCATTGATTAATTAAACATCATTACAGCCTATCAAAACTACACTTTGTTACAGAATAGAATAGTATTTATTTATTTTATTTAACAATTCATGTACACACGAAGTATTTTACAATGAAAAATAAAAAGAAATTTTGTACAAAGGCTCTGCTTATTTCATAATGAAATTAATGAATAGTACTAGGGTAACAAACGAGTCCACCTGATGGTAAGTAGATGTTGTGGCTCAAAAACATCTACATCCATTCTTATTTAAGAATAGAAATGCATGGACATAAGAAAAGTAATTTTTACCAACTTTAATAAAAATACAGATGCGTTGTTATGACTAAGATGGAATGCCTCGTATCCAGTATAACGGTTCGTCGGTTCTCTGAATTCACCATACGAGACACAGCAGCATTAAGGTGATACCTTGAAGATTTGGTAGTTTTTCTATTTCACATATTTTTTAAGTTTTATAGATTGCAAACCAAAATTTTGGTATATAGTTTTTGACTATAAGAACTTGGATTGCATAAAAGGAAAACACGATATCATGAAATTTTCTCGATAGAAAAAAACTGCAAATTAGGCTCTAATTAGTTAAATTTTTGCATGAAACCACAATAATTTTAAGAACAAGTTCATGGAATTATTTTTAAGGCATAGTAAATACACACACATAATAAATAAATACATACAAAAATGTACACAAAGTAAATACATGCAAAAATGGTTAATGAGAACATATCTAAGTTCTCATAAACCATTTTTTTAATCCATAACGTAGTTTTGTTACAAAAAATAAAAATGTTGTTTGGCGCTTACTCAGTTTTTTTCCGAGTGTGTGCCCGGTATAGCTATCTCATAATTTGTGTATTATGAAGTCATTGCATCACTTTCAAAGTAAGCTTGACCGACAAAGGAATAAGCCACACCCCCAAAATTACGATTCATTTTCAAGGTATCCTCTTAAGCTTCAACTTTACTCTGATGTTCTTGTGAGAGCGTGGTCCTTAACCGATCGAGCCGACGCATTCGTGCTACCTATTCAAATCGTAGTATGTAATTAGAAAAGTTTAACCCGAGTAAAAAGTTCCTCCTTGTGCGTATTTTAAATAATGAATGGTTTGTATGCGATAAAAGCACGTTTATAATATAAAAAGAAAATCAAACCATGGGGTTTTTCAATGTCGGGGATGAAGGAACTATAGAGTGCAACTCTTGGGCACACTTTACGAATTGTAACTTTTAGAACACTGAACTCTGCGTCTGTTTTCGAACATTTTTTTACTTATCTTAAGCCACTGCTGATCACAACTTCAACTGGTGGCAAGTGGTGATGCAGCCTTCGATGGTAAATCGCACTGCTTTAGCGTAACATAAGTCTATCCACTTTTGTCTTGAAGACACCCAGATTGCAAGACGAGGTAGGGCCATGCTGCAGCTATATTAGTAGTATAATTGTAGCACGAATGGGTTGGCTCGACCGGGGAAGAACTACGCTCACCTGGAATACTAGCGTGAAATTGTATCTTAACGCTGCTGTGTTTTGTATGGTGAGTGTAGAGAACCGTAGACCCTTTTTACTGAAACGAGGCATTCCATCTTAGTCCTGACGAGTAACAACGCATTTGCATTTTGATTCGTAATCGAGGATAGATGTAGATGTCTATGGGCCACAGCAACCACTTACCATCAAGTAGACTGTGTGCTCGTTTCTCACCCTTATCCATAAAAATATTCCACTTGTTTGCTGTACACATCCTGAAAGACGAAGCAAATTGTGTTTTTCGAATGCGTGGAATATTTGTTTTTGTCGCCCGAAGCAAATATGGGCAACCCTCCGGAAAGCGGGGGTGGGAGGTGGGGAATGCTCATAGCATACCACGCAGCCGGCTGCGTGGTTATGTGGAGACTTTTACCCACTAAACCCCACCTTTTAGGGACTGGCTTAACGGTCTTACTAGAGATCTCTAAGCCGTATACGGACGCGACCCTCCTTGACAGAAAGGAGGGCGCAAAGCGTGGAATATCGACAACAAAGGGATGAAGACTCATATACAGCTTAGCATCAGAAAATAAAGCTGTTAGTCTCATGACACGTCCTTCCACGTCAAAAAGAAGATGAGCCCAAGACAGTCGCCAGTTGGTAGCCAGCAGCATATACCCAAATATAGCAGCAGTACATCATACAATATGGCACAACTTGACTGGAAAAGGACCACCCTTGTTCCGAATACAAGCAGTAATGAGCAGCATTATATTGCTGTGTTTCGTATGGTGAGTGACTAGAACGGCCACTTCAACGTGACAACGAATCGTAATTATGATTCTTAATCGAGAATAGATGTAGTTAGACTAAATAATGTTGAAGTCTGATGAAATTTCTACTCCTTGTGTGTGAAAAAATTTAGTTGTTTTCAAGGTCACGTTCGTGAAAGTAGGAGTCAATTTCAAAGGCAATCTATCACTACCATATCCTTTTTTTAAGACTAGGTCTAGTCTTTTCTAGCCTCAAAATACGTCTCTTGTAAGTGGCACCCTGGCACATAGTAAAAGAAAACCTCATTATCATTACGATTTCATGTAGGTATGTTCAGTCTCAATGTGCAATTACGATGGTAAAGACTAGAAAGAGCCGTGTTAGCTCAGATGGTTAGTGCTCGCTGTAAATTTTACAGTACGCGAGCAATCCGGGTTCGATCCCCACCGGGACCAATGAAATAATTCTTAAGGTGATACCTTGAAAATTTGGTAGTTTTTCTATTTCACATATTTTTTAAAGTTTTATAGATTACAAACCAAAATTTTGGTAAATAATTTTTGACTATATGAACTTGGATTGCATAAAAGGAAAACATGATATCATGAAATGTTCTCGATAGAAAAAAATTGCAAAGTAGGCTCTAATTAGTTACATTTTTGCATGAAACCACAATAATTTTAAGAATAAGTTCACGGAATTATTTTTAATGCATAAATAATCATATCTAAGTTCTCATAAACCATTTTTTTAATCCATAACGTAGTTTTGTAACAAAAAATAAAAATGTTGTTTGGCGCTTACTTAGTTTTTTTCCGAGCGTGTGCTTGGTATAGCTATCTCATAATTTGTGTATTATGAAGTCATTGCATCACTTTCATTTTGACACTCCCTCAGTCGTCCGTGAGCTTCACCGACAAAGGAATAAGCCACGCCCCCAAAATTACGATTCATTTTCAAGGTATCCTCTTAATTCCAATTTTAAGTGCTAATTTACCACGTGCTCGTGCTAAAGAAAAATATCGTGAGGGAACCTGCATGTTTATGAAACAAGAAAAAAAAAATACTTCAAATCATGTGAAGTTCGTCAACACGCATTGGGACAGCGCGGCGGACATTTTCTTGCCCTAAAACCCTCTCAGAAATGAGAGGAGTCCTGTGCCAGCAGTGGGACGTACATGGGCTTTAACTTTAAAGATTAGATTTTGTTCTAATACGTAATTGATAACTAAAGGGAAAGCGCTTTCGAAGTCATCTTAAAATAATTTCATACAATCTCACCACATGAGTTTAAATGGATATTATGTGTTGATTATTATAACTACTTATGTTATATATACTTATGTTATAATAACAATGAATTAAATCTATAACACAATTTATAACTTCACTATTAGACTTTTATTGTCTTAATCTGGAGCAATAAGTTTCTTGAGTTAGTCCTTGCGATAGTATATTCAAAGTAAATCTGAGTTTAAACAATCGATAAGAAGGCGTAAGATCTGCTTAAAAGTTAAGATTTTTATCTTGTATTGGATCATCGTAGATAATAGCCGCCGGTTTACTAATAAAACTGGTTTTATTACCTTCACATTGAAATAATTAATAAAAGTTTTTATTAAGCACCGTTACGCTATTTTTGTTAAAAACACCTATAATTCCATCTCGTTCTGTTTTTAAACTTTCTTGTGAGTGGAGCTTATTTTCTCCAGTACTAAGCAGAAAGTGTTATTAATACATCATTGCGATTAATATGAACGGAAAATTAATATAACTGATTGTTTTATAGGATCAGGTAATTGGTTGCTGCGGCCCATAGACATCTACATCTATCCTCGATTACGAATCAAAATGCAGATGCGTTGTCACCCGTGAGAACTAAGATATAACGCCTCGTTTCCAGTGAAAAGAACTTCCGGTTCTCTACAGTTACCATACGAAACACATTGAGCTATTATTTTACGCTGGTATTCCGTGAGAGCGTGGTCCTTCCCTAGTCGAGCCGAACCATTCGTGCTACAACTATACTATTAATATAGCTGAAGCATTTACATATTTTTCCAGGAATACCAATCTCACATAGAATATTTGTCTACATAGGAAGGATCTACAGTATCAAATGCATTTTGTATATAAATAAATGCACAAAATTTGGTTGCATGATTGGTCAATGGATGATTTATATCTGAGATCAAAGAGGCAAAACTCTCTATAAAAAATAAAATAAACAAAAATAAAATAATAAATTTTAGAATGCCTCTACCACGTAAAATTTTGATAAACTATATAATTATAAAACATAGTTTCATCATTGGATGTAAAATAAATAATGCTATTATAAGATAATTTGTGTTATTGGGTATAACAAACTCTCAGCTTATTTCATTGACTACGTTGTTTAAGACGATAAAAGGGAAAAGGAGGTTGAAGAAACCAGTTATTTGTAACCATCTATCAAAATCGTAGTTAACGTTAACTGTAGCTAATGTAAACATTCTTTAAAAGACAGCCTTAGCTTCTTGTTGTAATTTATTGCCCGGTGATAGTCCACTGCGAAACACCCCTCCCTCGTTGGAAAGATTTGCTGTAATTATAGCGCGCTTGGCAATCGCAGGTATTTGAGGTTTTGTACCGCCATCTGTCGGAAAAGAACTAATCCGAAAAAATAAAATAGTATTTAATTAAACGGATTAGTTAGTAAATGGGTGAGTGGTAGCTTATGCTGCTGTGTTTCTTATGGTGGGTGTAGAGAACCGGAGACCCATTTTACTGGAAACTAGGCGTTCCATCTCAGTCCTCAGGGGCGGGTGACAACGCTACTGTATTTTGATTCTTAATCAAAGATACATGTAGATGTCTATGGGCCACAGCTTTCACTTACCATCAGGTGGAATGTGTGCCCGTTTTTATCCTTATACTATAAAATTTATATTCAATAATAATATGATTTTTTGCTAGTTTCATTGCGGTTGCCATGATCTCTTTTGGTCGGACAGGATGTTATTTTTTAAACATGATATATTATGATGCGAAGTATACTTTATATCATAACTTAAAATTAAAAGTAAGCCTTGTATAACGAAATACAAGGCTTACTTTTAATTTTAAGTTTGTTCATTTATGTTTCTTTGTTGTTTCATAATTACAAATATTACATTAATTACTAAGCGTAAGAAAACGTGAACATGATTAAAAAAGAAAATAAATTCTAATTATAGCGTGATCTACCATTCACAATCTTTTTCTTTGCAGATTAATATTTTATCACTATATATATATATATATATATATATATATATATATATATATATATATATATATATATATATATATATATATATTTAATAACCGTTTTATTATTAATAGTTTACGACAGAAGATAAACTGGTTAATGGAATCTTCCTATTTTTAGCTTGTTTGTTACATTCTGTATATTCAACTTTTTCAATATACTTGAGGTTATCAACATACTTGTTGCATACGTCAGTAAGACCATAGCTGTTTCTTTAAAAAAAATCAACCAGGTCATATTCTGGGTAACGAATTTCATAATTTAAGAACAAAAACCCTCTTCAAATATCAGATCATTTATCATAACGCGTCACATTTGATATGTCATTGTTGCTTGATATATCATTTAAGTTTTTTATTACACTGTGATTTGCGATTCCTAGATAGAATTATTAAAACATTTATTGCGTCTAGGTTATTTTTTATGAAAAGTAGAGGTATAATCGAGGAGTTGCCAGGCAGCAGCTAGCTCAGAACCATGGTATGTAGCAGTTAACTTGGTAAAATAGTTAGATTACAAATTTAACATCTCAAATCACACATTTATATCATCAGCAAACTCAAATCAGGCTAGACCTAGGACAGGATCACCAGCTAGCATGCCGGCATTATTTGCAACATTTATATACTCGTATATTTACTGCGCTATATGGACCCGTTAGTGACGATATCACTGGTATGGTTTTCTGCTACATTTGTTAACTATAGTACGTGAGTGGCGGTTAATCTGGTCAATTTCTTATAACTCACAAACTACAGCCTTGTTCGCATAGATGGCTTTGTGATACGATAGCTCTTCAGCTTTTCAAATAAAAATATTTTTATTTACTGTATTATTTAATATAATTTACGTAACATTTTGTATATTATTTAATTATTAGTAGTAATGTACGCACCATTTCCTTTATGGGTATACTGGAAGATATTTCAGCAAATTATGGAATAAGTAGAACCATTGTACGAACTTACTATAATTGGTGTGTAAATAAATTTAAAAAAAAATGGGTCAAAAGGGCGATGCTTTATCGACCCCTATTTGCCAGTTGACATTAGAGTAAATTTTAGGCGATTTTAGTATGGTGTAATTCGGTTAGCTTTATTAAGTAGATTTTTCGAAGTGTTTCTAATTATTGCCAAAGCTTTTTTGCTATTCTTTTCTTAATATATTAATTATATTATACGACTTTGTGTTGTGACCATATTACCCTCACGTAGCTTATTATAATCCGATTCTTGTTCTCCTATGATTCAACATGATGGTAAGCGAGTATGGAGCCACATAAGGTATAAATTAAAAAATAAGAATATAGGTGCGTTATTATCTCCGAGGGCAAAGATGGAATTCCTCACAGCATATAATTCTATCGGTTGTCTTATTCGTGGTAAGTGACATAAGGAATTCTATTATATACTGTAGGCTATATAATGAAATTTAGGTTCAGGGGTTTTCTAGCAATGTTGTCGTTACTGCATCTGCGACCCTACATCAACAGTCTATAAAATTTAGGCTTAGCGATTTGGACGGATTCCCCACCACCAGTCGGTCGTAATATGTATAATTATTTTGGATAAAAATCAAGATTAACAGTAGAAGTTTTGGTTTCGATACGCATTGTATCAGGCGTTGATACTTTCACTACGAATGGGTGCCAGTGTAGTACTCGTAGATTTACCGTTTGTCGGTTACACGTAGACCATGATTTCATACGTGAAAACCGGATAATGCTGTAACGCATTGTATTAATTTCGTAACTAGAGTGATTTGTATTTTAACCGATTTCAGAAAGAAGGAGGTATTCAATTCGATTGTATGTTTTTTTATGTGTGTTACCACAGAACTTGTTTCTGGGTGAACTGATTTTGATGATTCTTATTTTATTTGAAAGCTGGTTCTACTCGTGTGTTCCCCCATATTGATCAAGATTTGACCAACAGTTTTAGAGTTATCCTTAATAATGCGTATTTAATTGACTTCGAATACATTGATGATGTTCTCGTTTTATTATATTCACATTTATATGATATCATATTTATATAATAACTAACATCAATATAAATATATTCATCTTTATATTGAAGTTAGTAGTTAGAATATATTCATATTTATATTGAAGCCGGTTGTGGAAAATTTTTATTTTACCACTTGTTTTCATTCATTTAAGATATGAGTTATATGTGTAACTTGTAATATAACAAACGGTGTAGGAGAATCAATTTTCTTTATAGGATAGGGTGACAAACGTGCACACAGTCCACCTGATGGTAAGTGGTTGCTGTGGCCCATAGACACCTACATGTATCCTCGATTTCGAATCAAAATGCAGATGCGTTGTTACCCATGAGAACTGAGATGGAATGCCTCATTTCCAGTAAAAAGGGTCTCCGGCTCTCTACACTCACCATACGAAACACAGCAGCATTAAGCTACTATTTTAGGCTGGTATTCTGTGAGAGCGTGGTCTTTCTCCGCTCGATCCGACCCATTCGTACTACAACTATACTGCTATATAACTGCAGCATGGCTCTACTACGTATAAAAATTATCTTGATTTACATCGCATTGATTCATTTCACATCGCACGTGTTGTAAGTTGCAACTATGACAAAATCGAGAAGAGAAATATATTATGGCTCCGATAGATAGTGGTACATCATGGTCCCAATCCTACTTCCTTCTTCCATCATGTTCGGTTTTTTGCTTGATTGATTTAATATACACGATGTAAATGGTGATCAAAGGTGCGTTACTAATAATAGTAGTAAGTAATACGATCACAGATTACCAACAATGCCGATTATAGCAAGTTTTCCTCTATTTGGTGAGGTTAATGTCCAGCAATAAAGTGTACAACCCGTGCGGTTAAAGAATGGGATTGAAAATGGCCTCGCTTCTATTTACCTCTCGCTCGGACACTGTCGCTATCTATACTCATACCCGCTGCTAAAGACTAAAAAAAATACATTACGACAGCGTTTTTTGTACATCCTATAACTTCAGCCCAATTTGACATTGAAATCAATGATAAATAGATCACCAACTGAATAGAAAGTTATAGGTGTTTTTTACAAAAAAGAATCGATATCGATGAAATAAATAGTCTTTAATGATTATCCTAAGTCTAAATAAAGCTACATTAATAGATCCCACCCATGTACCTACTTGCGTATTTCTTTTCAAATATTTTCCCATGAAAAGAAAATTTGCAATTAACCGAATAACAAAACGTTATAACGATATACCGTTATTCGCGGGGTTCCGCTATTGGTACTTTGCATGTTGATGGTATGGGCTCGACGAGCCGCCATTTCTGATCACATTATTTATCCGTACGGACTGTGATCGGTACCGCTCTATCGATCACAGTCCTCTGACAATGAAGAGGAATATGAAGTTTTTGTTTATTATTGAAGTTTTATCCTAGTTTAGATTTATTTATCATTTATACAATAACAATACAAATTGACGGCTCGGCAATGCAGTGCAGAGGCAGAGCAGTATTTAGCTGCGGCTCTGCGGGTCTTGGGTTCAAATCCCGTGGAACAACTATATTTGAGTGTCCTAATAATAATTCAGGGTTGGTTCCATTGACATATGAAAGAAAATTCTAAGTAAGGGTTTTTTGAAATTAATAATTTAGACGAATAGAAAACTTTATGTTTTATACTTGTTTATTACAATATACATTGCAAAAAATCTAAAATTTAAAAAATCCAGTTTATCTATTTGTTCGATTGGATCTAAATTAAATAATTTGCTAATGTTTTTGATACAACATTTGCATAGATTTAGGTGTTTTAAAATTAATTTCATTATCAAATAAAAAACATCTACAATTCTGTATAAACAAAGTCAAGACGCTAGCGCAGTGATTTAAAAAGAAATGTAAAAAATGAGGTAAGTATGTTATAAATTAAGCATACTTTTATTCCTGTGGTAAGTTGAAAGAACCGAATCCGATCTGTCATGTCGTTTGATTTATGCCTTTCTGAGGAATATTCACTTTCATATTTTTTTAGTTGATATTTAGGTTGCCAATACGTCCGACTCAAATTTGATGTATTTATATTGATATTTTATAATTATATTTATCGTATTTTGTATAATGTTAATTTCTATACTATGTCAATAATTACATGATGTTTTATAGATTAGAATAAAGCACATTTAGGCTCTCAATGTATGAGATAGAATCTTATGGGTCATGTCCCTTAAAATTCGGGATTGTAGTAATCCTAGTCAAACATTTGTTGCGCTAGTAACCCCTTTCCTTTCACGCATCTCGCATAATGTCGCATTGTCTCCGTTGACTCATTCACTAGAGATCAATGCAATGATAGCCTCATATACTGTCTTTTTGGCACACTAACATAACCTCTACAGTATTGTGTTATGTTTATCAACTATTTTACATAAATATTATACAAATCATCATCATCATTATCATCATCACAATCCTTTCTAAGTCCACTGCTGAACATAGGTATCTCGTAAAGAAAGCCCCACAACGGTGAGAGCCAGCTGCATCCATCGACTTCCAACATGTCTTATGCTCTGGATATTACCGATGAGCTCATTGGCACCTCAGCTTATTGATCCGTAGGGCTATATTGCTTTCTCAGGCTCAACTGCGTAAATCTTTAATGATTTATTAAATTTACGCGAACACTACACATTGATTAAAACTACTTTTACGGATTTTATAGAGTTTAATTTAAATTATTTTTAATTCCCGACGTGACCAGGACCCCGTGACTATGGGTGCTGGAAAACACACGAAACGTCGGAAATTAAAAATAATTTAAATTAAACGCTATAAAATCCGTAAAAGTAGTTTTAATCAATGCGTAAATCTTTTTACGGATTCTGTCACGAAGAAAGTTCGAGCGTAGACCGTTCCTCAGCGCGCTGCGAGCAACATCATCATACATCGAGCAGTAAAGAACCACGATACAGTTCCATATATTGTCACTGTCAACATCGCTGGTTGTACACTGGTGCATAAAGGTTTTGAGGAATAACGGGACGAGAAGATGGTATAAGAATATCTCCTACCCCATATCGTGCTGTGGGTGTTGTGAGAAACGACAGTGAGACAAATAAGAACTAAAAAATAAATAAAAAAACTATGGTAACCAAACAGCCCGTCACATATTCTCCCTATAGCCTCATCAAGCGATACGGCTGCGGCTATCTTTTGAGGAGGGCTATATTCAGCAGCGGACGCTTGACAGGTTGTAATGGTATCGGCAACGGTGATCAGAAAATAGGATTTTATTTCTCGAACGCTTCCCAATCCAACTGGATCCATCGCTTGGTGTCTTGGTTAAATTTGAATTCATTCACCTAGTCGGACAGTTTGTCCTAAATAAAAATACTCGTCAACAACTTCGAGTATTCCCAACGACTATCGGAATAAAGTGTGACGTGGACGTTACACATGATCTTTGCCTTGTCCATGTTTATCGTAGGACTTAATCGCTCGGAGACACGATTGAGAGCATTAAAGTTAATAATAAATATATATTACTAGCTGAACCCGACGGACTTTGTCTTGCCAGTTAATATCATAGGTTGTGTCTAGCAACGTTTTTATTTTAGCGCATGCAATTTAATTTATTATTTGCCGCGCTTGATTGAAAAAAAAGCTAATAAGATCAAAAATCTTAAACTTTGCTGTTTCTATTATTTTTAGTTTATAAATATAAACCTTCTCCATTGAAAAGTACTTTATTGATTGTTATTATAATATATTAATAAATATATATAATACATATGGACTTTGAAAAGGCTTATTACAGAGTGGACAGGAATGTGTTATGGCAAACACTGAACTCATATGGGTTGAGCGATGGTTTGATACAGGCATTAAGGTCTCTTTATAGGGACTCTAGTGCTTGTGTCAGGATCAATGGGGTCTACTCGGCCTAGTTTGGCATCCAAAAAGGTGTCAGACAGGGCTGTGTAGCTTCCCCTTGGCTGTACAAGCTATTTATGGACCGGTGTTTGCAAACTTCGAAAGATGAAGAATGTGGGTTAAGAATGGGCGAGTTAACCGTCAAATGCCTTTTGTATGCCGATGATCAAGTCATATTTGCGTCATCGGCGGCTAAGTTGCAAATGATGGTTACATTAATGAACTGGGAATTAAAAGAAAGGGGAATGAAAGTGATAGCATGTAAGACGAAAGTGATGGTTTTTGAAAGAGAAGAAAGCAAAACGGTATGTGAAATAAGAATAGAAGGAGAGTTAATTGAGCAAGTGGATGAGTTTGTGTATTTGGGATGTGTATTTAGCAGGGATGGTAGATATGATAGGGATATAGAACGACGAGTAAATGCAGGGAATAGAGTGAATGGGGCACTACACTCTATTATGAAGAACCAGATTGTGTCAAAACAGGCACGTATGGTAATTCATAATGCTGTGTTAGTCCCTACTTTAATGTATGGTAGTGAAAGCTGGGTGTGGCAGAAGAAGCACGAAAGTAGAATAAATGCTGTAGAAATGCGGTCTTTAAGGAATATGCTAGGGTTGAATCTGAATGACAGGGTGAGAAACTGCGTGATAAGAGATAAATGTTGTATGCAAGATGATGTTGTGACCAGGATTAAGAAAGGAATGCTTCGGTGGTTTGGTCATGTGGAAAGAATGAATGAGGAAAGAGTGACAAAGCAAATTTATATGGCAGATGTGAAGGGCCGAGTCGGGAAGGGACGCCCTAGGAAAAAGTTTATCGACCAAATTGGCGATATTTTGAAAATGGGCCACGTTAGAAGTACCCTTAACCGACGAGTATGTATGCGTAGATATATGGATGTAAAGGAGGCGAAAGAGGTATGTCGCGATCGTGCCAAATGGAAGTCCGTAGTCTCTGCCTACCCCTCTGGGTGACAGGCGTGAGTGTTTATGTATGTATATATAATACACATATAAGGGTGATCGAAAAAACATATTTTGAGTTCAACTATTTTATACGTGGTGGAGCCATGCTGCAGTTATAGTAGTATAGTTGTAGCACGAATGGGTCGGCTCGACCGAGGAACCACGCTTTAACAGAATACCAGTGTAAAATAGTAGCTTAATGCTGCTGTGTTTCGTATGGTGAGTGTAGAGAACCGGAGACCCTTTTTACTGGAAACGAGGCATTCCATCTTAGTCTTAAATCCTCACGGGTGATAACGCATCCGCATTTTGATTCGTAATCGAAGATAGATGTAGATGTCTATGGGCCACAGCAACTGCTTACCATCAGGTAGACCGTGTGCTCGTTTGTCATCCTATTCTATAAAAAACTATATATATATATAATTGTTTTAGTTTTAGTACCAAATTAAGTTATATTACTTCGGTTTTAAAAATTTATTCTGCGTAGTAAAGTAAATCGGACTTTAACGTGTTTATAATATCCTATATTAAGTTACATATTCGATTGGTTTTAATAGCGTAGTTGTGTTTCATCATATTAGTAGTAATGAAATGAGGTCAATTAATCTACGCTACGTAATATCAATTATTAACGTTACGTCATTATAATTAAATTGATCTCGTTGTAATATAATATATACACACGTGTTGTCACGCAAATTGCACAGTCTTGTAATTTATTAAATGAAATAGAATTTTATTATAACTAAGCAGTGTCGTTGTTATTTTAATCTTTATATAAATGTAAAGTAACCAACGAACGGCCCAACCAATGTTACTGATGATGTTGACATCTGCAATGCCATTTGTCGGATAAAATAGGTAGACGAACGGTACCCAAACCTCCTAGGTTTTTTTATAGCATTGGGTGACAAACGAGCATACAGTCCATCTGATGGTATGTGTGGCCCATACATCCACATTTGTTCCCAAATAAGGATCAAATTGCAAATGCTTTGTCACCCCTGAGGACTAAGATGGAAAGCCTCAATTCCAGTAAAAACACACACCATACGAAACACAGCAGCATTACGCTGGTATTCTCTGAGAGCGTGGTCCTGCCCCGATCGAGCTGATCCAACTATAATATTGGTGGAAAACAACGAAAACATCTGATGTACGAACTCGTGATCCTTTAGTATTAGCCTTGTATAAACAGTAACTGCCAGTTTTTTGTAATATTGTGATTTTTGATAATGTCCTTCATCCTCCATCATCAGTCTTACAAAAGAAATTTAAAAAAGTCCATCATAAAAAATGGACCTCTCCCATAGATATAAGAACTTGCCCTAATCACGATGCTTAATAAGTGGATTAGCAATACTTCGGCTTTAGACTTTTTACTTACATTTATAAATGCCTTGTGGATGGTCATATAATAATGTCCTCTAGACGGAATTTTGGTCACGGCATATAGTCTTTAAAGAGACAGGATTATAGTACCCGAGTGTATGCGCAAGCACAGGTCCCTATTCCCTAACTCTCATAGTTCGATGGGATGGCAAATACACGACCGCAGAGAGATCAGGCGCAGGACTAACGGCTTACGTGTTTTCCGAACATCATTTTCATTTTAAATAAGATGGGAAGAATTATCGTACTTCATATCAGATTTTTTAAATTAAGTAACATTTTAGCTTTTACCAGTTAATGTGTGTTGGCGACGTAATATATAATAAGAATGCATGAGCGCCGTTAAAGGCGATGTTGGCAGAAAATCTTACGGTTTCCGACAGATGGCGGTATAAACATATCGTTTACTCGTACGTCTGACGTAAAATTCACCTGGCACTGTGATCATCATTCTACATGTCAAGCGTGACGATTAAAGCAAATTCTTCAAATAACAGGAGGGGCCCGTGTCCAGCAGTGGACTTGTACGGGCAAATAAAGATAAAGAAGTATCATTAAATTTGCAAGAATTACTGTTTTGTGAGGATCCAAATTTAGTAATAAGTCAACTTATACAACGAATAACTGATTCATTGAAAATGTGTACTGAAATTAGAGTTATTCCTAGCAACAAACGGGTCATAAAACCTTGGATAACAACTGGTATTTTACGCTGCATTAAAAATCGAAATAACTTACAAAAACAAGCAAGAAAAGACCCACACGATGAAATACTTAAGATAACGTATAAAAGGTATAGGAACTACTGTAATAATCTTTTAAAACATCTAAAGCGTAAATATGAACGAGAATTACTTGCAAAATCGGTTTCAAATAATAAATTACTTTGGAAGAATATTAAAAACATAACATACTGCAATAAATCAAAGGATCAAAATACAGAGTTATTAAAAATAAAATCATCACCATTGCAATCAATCAACTATATTAATGAATACTTTGTCAATATTGGTAAAAAATTAGCACAACAACTAAATTCAAGCGGCCATAACATACAACATCTTAACTTGCCTACACAGTCTAATTCCTTTGTACTATTAAATACGGACACAGGTGAGGTGGAGAGCATATTAATGAATTTAAAGACTGATAGTGCCCCTGGCTGGGACGGGATCTCCACTAGATTTTTAAAGTATGCCAAGAACGAACTGATACCAATTTTCACCCACCTCACTAACCTATGTTTTGAAAAAGGCGTTTTCCCGGAGAAACTAAAAAAATCTTCTATTGTACCAATATTTAAGGGAGGGGACAGAGACAACATCAGTAATTATAGGCCCATATCAATATTACCAGCTATATCAAAAATACTTGAAAAATTAATTAATATTCGACTTCTTAACTATTTAAATTCTTTTAATATATTATCTCCTTATCAGTTTGGTTTTAGGCATGGCAAATCTAGTGAGGATGCAGTTGCTCGTATGACATCATTGGTGGTTGATGACTTAGATAAAGGTCAAAAATGCTTAACTGTGTACTTAGATCTCATGAAAGCGTTTGACACGGTTTCTGTCACTCTACTCTTATATAAACTGGAAAAAGTTGGAGTAAGAGGTACTGCCCTTAAACTTTTTAGAGACTACCTCTCCAATAGAAATCAATGTGTAAAAGTTGACCAGTTTATTAGTGACGACGCAACTATATCATATGGTGTGCCACAGGGCAGTATATTGGGGCCTTCCTTGTTTTTGCTTTACATAAACGAATTGTGCAACTTAAAAATAGAAAACGCACAAATAATTTCGTATGCTGATGATACAGCAGTTATCTTTAAAGGTAAATCGTGGCAAGAAGTTAAGGAAAGGGCAGAATTTGGGATGGCCCAGGTGGCAAAATGGTTAAATTTGAATTTACTGACCCTTAATGCGGCAAAAACTAAATATATCTGTTTCAGTATATCTAAACGCACACAACCGTCGGAAGATTTCAATATAAGGATTCATACGTGTAACAATATAAATAAATGCGCCTTTAATAATAACTGTCCATTGATAAATAAAGTAACATATACACAATATTTAGGTGTAATAATAGACCAGAAATTGTCATGGTATTCTCACATAGAACGTGTATCTAACAGAATTGCTAAATTAAATTGGATATTTCGTACCTTAAGACATGTGGTGCCAAGAAAACCGTCCACTGAACATATGCAAAACAAATTATTAAACGATATATACACTGCTTTGGTACAATCCGTTTTGGGGTACTGTATATCTATATGGGGGGGTGCTTGCAAAACAAAATTTATCCACTTGGAACGTGCGCAACGTGGTTTAATTAAAAATATGTATTTTAAAAACAGAAGATATCCTACTACAAGTCTTTACAATGAAACACAGTTATTATCAGTACGAAAAATTTATGTACTGCACACAATATTAAAGAAACATAAGTCCCTATCTTTTAATCCAAATATTTTACAAAAGAGGAGAAAAGAATTAGTAGCACAAGTTCCCAATACTCACACGTTTTTTGCTAGAGTACAGTATAGTAAACGCGCAGCAGAATTATACAACAAAATTAATAAACATGTAGGAATTTACACAATGACCCATTACGAATGTAAAAATGCAGTAAAAAAGTATCTACAACCACTTGATTATGAGGAAATTGAGTCTCTCCTTGAAAAGTCGCTCATATAAATACTCAAATAAGCACAGCACGCACACACACACGCTCGCACGCTTGCACTCACGCACGCACACACATACACACACACACACACACACACACACACACACACACACACACCACACAAGCATGCACGTTTTTATATTAGTTGTCTAAAGTATTTCATAAGATTTTGTTTGTGAATTTGTGGAAGAGCGGAGCCTCCTACTACAGGCGCTCTGTGCTTAAAGGGAGGCTCTAGCCACTTATTTATGTTAAAATACCTTGTGATTTAAATAAAGAATTATTATTATTATTATTATTATTATTATATTAAATATATTCTATAATGATTAAATCACTTAACATTAGATAATGTAAAGGCATTAAAGCATAAAGCCTTAGCATAATGCCTACAGTATATATAAAAAGAGAGTATGTATTGTGTATTACGTAAGTCTGTTTATGCAATACATGATTAGAAGAAGATATTGTAAATGTATTCTATCTGTATGCCATACGTAATTATAAATGTCCGTCATGCTTCCAACTTATTGTTATATGGTATTTTACGTTCGCACACTTATTTGAGTCTCGGCTCCAACGTTTTAATATTTTCTGTTGTTACTTTTTGCTGCGTTTGCTACTCAATTAAAACACTTTAAAATATTACTTTATATGACTAGAACAATAGATTCAATAGACGTGCTAATGATAATCACATACTGTACATTTTAAACGTAAAAATATTAATTTCAATTTACAGGTTTCTTGTAAGGATGATGCATCGCTCTGCCTCATGTTATGGCGCTTTAAAATTATGCTAATATTATTATTTTAAAATCATAGTGATTGTTTGTAAATACCTACTTTTTACAATTATAAAAGTCTTAACCACGTTTCCGACTGTCATAAGCGATCTTACTTATGAATTTAGTAAGTAAAACTATTTGACTTACGGTTATTTTTTTATTTATTTAACTGGCTTCACGGCTTTGGGTTCTAGCCCTTCTGAGCCTATCATTTCTTTCGGAATCTTCATTTTTATATATTTTTTCTTCTCGATATGCTGATGCGTCACATTGCGAAGTTTTTGGGAAATTTTGACGATAGCTCAAACTAGCGGACAGTTGATGGCGACAGCCACTCAAGTTCATAAGGCGCCCAAGCGATCAAAATAACTTGAGGTTTAATATCAATATCAAAGCACTTGTTTCATCGTTTTCTCTAATAGTTCACACGCGCAGATATTTAATTCATAAAATCGCATCACTTTTACGAATCAAAATCCACTTCAAACCATCAAGCGACAAAACAGGAGCGACAACCCGTCGTCGACCGAGTTCCCGCCAAAACTCCTTACGATTATTTCTCTTAAATTTTGCACAGAGTAATCTGTAACTGTAATCTGTAATGATGACTTACTTTACTGCTTCTTTTACTTACTAAAGGCTCCATATTTTATAAGGGTGTTGGAATAACGTTATTGAAATTGGATGTGTATTTTTTTAAGTCTGTTTAAAAGCTAATTACGTTTGAATAACCGTTTAAAATTATGTAAACAACATTTAAAAGTCCCTTCGAGCGTGTGTTTAAGGTAATTAAAGATTGCGTTGTAACTTAACTCTGATGCTGATATTTAAAAATAATGACGTTTCCTTTCTACTTCGTGGTTTTGTTCAATGTTATACTTTTTCGTGGAATGACGTCTGCATAACCCGACTGCAAAGTTATTTTAAGTTTATAATAAAATAGCGCTACGCTAGTAATCCCCGAGGAAGTCAGCAGAGACGAAGGGCACCGAGCTTAGACCATGTGTCTAAGGCACCGAGCTACTCGGACCACGTTTAGCCAAAAAATATGGACTTTGATGATTTTTTTTTAAATAAGTGAAGCCCATTATCTACACAATCACGAAATCTAATATCCCATTAGTTACTTTTTACATGTTAGGCAAGTAACACAGTTTGTACATCCATTGCAATTTTTTTAAGCGCCGCGTAGGGTGGCGCCCCATGTGATGATGAATATGACTGAGAGTACAAATGTGACTCATATGTTGACTGAATTTTAAGTTTTTTACGCTCTTTGTAATATCACTTAAACAAAAACTCGTTGTGATAAAATGTTAACTATTCTAGTTACAAAACGTTAATCTTTACCTGGCATCAATCATTATAAAATATTGAAACAGTGCTGTGGCACCAAGCACTTCTTTCAAAAATGTAATCATAAATCAACAAAAAGTTGAGCTACCAGTTTACAAGCGGCTTTTCACCTGCTATAATCCATTATGACAGCGCCCAATGCAATGCATTGAAAGATTTATTGTTGTATTGTGTGCTGTATTGGAAAACATTTCATGTTCTTTTATTTTACACCATTGTATAAACTTTAGGGAAGTTTTACTTAAGAATGTCAGAAATAAAGTGAATTTATTATAACTTCTTCTTAATGAAGGCACGGTAATATTATCTAGAAGGGTTTCGTAAATATACAAAACGAAATTTAGATATTCATTTGGCAACTATGTCAAATATTCATTCCTCTGAGGCAATGTATGGGGGAGGCCTTTGTTCAGCAAATTTATTTTATAGGCTGTAACTTTACACACGGGTTAACTTAATTTTACTTCATTTTCTTTCGACTTACTTTCAAATAAGTTTTTAGTTTTTTTTAGTCGGATAAAATATAGACTAGACCTAGATCCCTTCTGGCGTTGCTCTCTGTGTGTTCATAAAGATTCATCGCAATCGGTTCAGCCATTTCAAAGAAACTTCTATTCTTTCTTGGCTGAACTTTTTTTTGCTCGAACAGACAGACAGAAAAAAACTTTATACATGGTTATTTATGTCTTAAACTTAATAACATGCAAATAACCCCTTCAGCTCAATAGAATACATATATATTTTGATATTACACGTAAACACTTTAATTTTATTTATATGTATAAATTTTACTACTCTACTAACAATTCCTATGGATTTCAAGTTGTCCGAAATAAACAATTTTATTTCTTTAATTAATTTATATTACTTGTTTAATTTATTTAATATTTATTTATAACTAACTAGCCGCTTTATAATTACGTACCCGGCGCATTTTTACCGCAGAAGAAATAATTGTGAAAATATCATTATTAATTTGGAAGAATTATAATGTTTAATTAGGAATTATAATACATACATTGGAATTAAATAAATTTATCTCTACGATACACGCGCCACCTCTACCAAATTATATATACTTAATACTAATAATACCTAAATTAATTGTACTAGGTATACCTTACCCTTTGAGCTAGTGCAAGTAATAAGTTAACAATTAGCGCAATCTGATGAACGGTAAGGCAGCGCATACCTATAATACGAACAAACAAACAAACATAATTTTTTATATATTAGATGATGTATATTCAAACTACTCCAAACAAAGTCGCACGCTAAAGCCCAAAGAAGACATATCTGAGCTGGCTGCGTTTACATTTGTGGTTTTTTTACTAAGAGGTAAGTAATTGTAATAAAATTAACGAAAATTACAAGTAGGATGAAAAGTACACAAAGCCGGATCTAATGCAAGCTGTTTTATGAAAAACGGAGAACGGTTACTGTTTTGTCATAAAACAGCTTCATGGACAGTCGTATGGTTAAACAAGTGAATCTACGCAAACATGGTTAATATTACTGTCAAGCAAATATTATAACGCCATTTTATTACGAGTACCGAAGTTTTAATATTAGCTAGGAAGCTAGTAATTAAAATTTTGTGCAGTTTTATCGTAAAATCTTAATTGCCGTACCTCCAATCATATTAATAACTAATTATGTTAATTCTCTCTCTCTCTCTCTCTCTCTCTCTCTCCGTCTCTCTCTAACACATGACAATACTACGGCGTGTTTTTTTTAATAGAATTAGGGTGACAAACGACCATATATAAAATAATGTATGTTCACCGATTTCACGGTACCGTCTAAACAGATTTTAATAAATCATTTATTATATAGGTTGTACATCAGGGGTGGTTTCATTTGGGTTTCATAATGGGTCCAAAAATAGGGGATGAATGTTTTAAGGTAACTGTTTACACGATATTATGGTTGTCACCTTGAACTGATATTTCTTTGTGCGAAAAAGATTGCGTGTTAAGCCATCCTCAGGACTGTCCATGTTTACTGTAACTAATGGTCTTGAATTTATCGTATGCTCCGTTTCCAAGAGCAACGTATGCAGAACTTCTTCTTGTGGATTCCTTTCTTTGAGCGTGGCAGTCAACAAAGTCAGTTAAATTATCTTAATGATCCGTCCGTCTGGTGATACTAACTACTTATGCCGTCTACTAGCGGTGCATGAACTGCTGTCTTCCGGTCTGAACAGCATAGAGAGCCAGTAAACTTACAGAATGTTAGGCATTCCATGTTAGTCCTTAAAAGACACAATTCATCTGAGCTTTCTTTATTCAAAGTTGATTGCAGATGACCATGACTGTAGTTTCCACTTACCATCAGGTTGTCTATAAGTTTCTTTGTTCAATGATTTGAAAAAACTATCAATGAACTGAATAATAGGACTGTCAAAGGGTAAAAATAAAGAAAGTAAATAAAAGTAAATAAAAACCGAATTAAAAAAAATCAAAATAATTTTCACATAATAGCTTCTTGTAGTCGGGGCTTTCTTTGTCTTAGCACCGACTTTTAAAGTTATTATATAGAAACTATTTTATTCTTTTGCTTTTATTATTTAAGTGGGATTTAAAAAGATAACAATTATTATTTAAGTAAATATCTCGCAACCTTTTTTTCCAGCCAGCTACAAGCAGCATTTCAAGATATTTATGCTTGAGCTCGTCAATTATAAAAAAAAAAACATCACAACCGTGCGCCTTGAGACATAATTATGTAATGACGTCGGAGCAATCGTTGCCTTTGATAACCTCCGCGTCCCGTCTGTCCAGTATCGGTGTCATCCGGGCAGATTAACTTTCGAAACCATTTAGGATGCCTTGATTTTTGTTGGATCCCTATCTTTAATAGCCTACACAATTATTATTACAACAAATGATCAATGTCATGATTACATTTGTATCTATGGATTTCGATACCAAACTTTTTGGTAATGAGTTTAAAAATTTAAGCAACATCCTATAATTATATACGTATACAGTGTTTATACAGTGGCTAAGTCCTGTCTATATCTGTAGTGTAGGCTTTCTCTCGGAGAGGGTTATATGGAACATGGAAAGCAGTTCGAAGACTACACACATGTCTTCGAATTTTTTTTTAAATTAATGTTTCTGAAATAATTAGTGCGATTTTTGAAATAATTAATGCGAGTTATTATTGTGATCATCGGCGTATAGTGGCGATGTAAAATAATTTACTCCTCATTATTCTCCAAGAGGGGACTATTTAAAATTGATGGCTGTATTACAATTGATTGTACAACAGGTGTAAAATTCCTAGACTGGCAGACGAGGAACAGCGTCAAAAAGAGACATCTTTTTTTTAATTTGGATTAATAAGAATACTATCAGTCTGTGCTGTTAACATTAGTAATATTTCAGTGAACCACTCCAGCTAAGCCTCTCGTTCGAAATTGCATTTGCATTTGCATGGAAGTTAAAAATTACTAAATAGATTTATATGCAATTAAAAAAACTAAAGATATAAATTCTTATGACAGCAGTATAACTATATTACGTTTTGTTTAAGAATTGTATAAGACCGGAGAACGAAGACCAGTATAGGTTAGTCCTATATTATTACTATATGCAAGCGTGGTCCGTTTGCATGCGATAGCTAAACACAATTTATTAATTTTACAAGGTTATTTTGCAATAACCGGCCAAATTTGCGGAGAAAGTTCAGAATAAGTAGTATGGGCAAATGGTGAAGAAAAGTTAATAAAAAAATATCAAAACATTCTGTCTTTTTTATCTTTTAAATTATATTATTATATTATATTAAAAGGTTATATTAAAACTGATTTTACTGCGCACGATCACATTCGTAAGGGTCGATCGGCGGGCAAAATCGGTGTTGCCTATAAATCATTGGGATAGTTCAGAATAAAAGTAGAAGCTTTATTTACTCGTATTTAAAAAAAAACTGCAATAACGGTATATCATCATAAATTGGAACTGAATTTTAAAATTTGGCTACTTTCTCTTTGAAAAATAATCCTGTATAGCTTCCTAAACTATGACGTCTTTGAATTAAATACATATCAAATTATTTATACCTTCTTTACTGTATCTTAAATACAGAATAGAAGCTATAAAAATTTTACATATGCGGAGTGCAACAAGTGGAATCACAATTCGAAACTGTCTTTTTGGTTTTTAACCCATTTCAAAAAGGCGGTATTCAACTCGACTGTGTTTTTTTTATGTGCGTTACCTCATAACCTCTCTCTGGGTAAGCCGATTTTGATGATTCTTTTTTTTATTTGAAAGGTGGTGCATCTCGTGTGGTCCCATATAAATCGAGATCTAAAGATCTAACCAGTAGTTTTATTGAGTTATCTTTAATAATTTGTATTTAATTGACTTCGAGTACATTGATTCGGTCGTGTTGAAATCGGTTGTATAATTTTTTTTTAATTTTACCACTAGTTTATTGTACTTATTTTTATTATTTGTTATACTTTACGGTTGGTCTAATAAAAATCCACCCGTAAAATAGTTATTTAGACGACACTGAGATTGTGATGGTTCTTAGTACACTTAAAAAGGTAAAAACAAATAAATTTTAATAAATATGTAAGCTGACTTTAAGCGACTAAAAATAAAATTAAAAAAAAAACCTTAGCACCGAGATCAGAATGTGAAATTATTTTTTCCTTTTTAATTCTTTGAAGTCGACTTTTACTCTTGAATAAAGTGTTTTATTTCACTCTGAAAGTGTTTCCTTCGAGACAGATTTAGAGTAGAGAACTGGTGTAATTTAAATAGAGAAGTAAAAGAAAAAAGCAATAACGATATATATTCAACATGAATGTGTGTGTATTACGGTAGTGGTAAGTTAGTTAGTTAGTTACCATTAAACACTGGGAGGTTTTATACTTTATACTTACGTCAGAAGTCGGCATTTTGTTAATTGTCAAAGCCCACGCAAAAACATGAATCATATTGGAACAACAATGCCTCGACTGAGTTTTACAGCAAATTTATTAGCTTCCGTTAAACATTTGTTATGCTTCGTTTAAAATTTAAATGTAACAAGTAAAATACATATGTGACGAATTTGAGCCAACACACTGGCTATTTGTTACGAATTTTGTACGCTATATTTATTTCATAACATAATATTAGCTGCTTTTGGGAGTTCAAAGTATACGCTTTAATAAAATTAATGTTCAACATAAGTTTTTGTATATATATTATTTGTATAATAAATAGAATTTGGGTGACAAACGAACAAATAGTACAACTGATGGTAAGTGGATGCAGTGGCGCATAGACATCTAATTATCACTTAATTATCCTTGAAAGTCACTTTTTTTATTTACCACTGTTTCGCCAAAAACACCTATGTCCTGGTAAGAAGCAGCAACAAACCCAGCTGGACTATTTCTTTTAAATAGGAGCTTACAATCATGTACGTTACAATTAACAACACAAAACAAATTAGAAATAGCTTGGTAGCGATCACCCTTCCCAGGGGTTAATCATCATCATCATCATCATCATCACAGCCCTTCACAAGTCCACTGCTGAACATAGGCCTCCCCCAAGTAACGCCACAAAGCACGGTGCTGAGCCACCTGCATCCATCGACTTCCTGCATATCTTACCAGGTCGTCACTCCATCCAGTGGGGGGGTCGCCCTACACTACGCCTACCGGTACGAGGCTGCCACTCGAGAACCTTTCTTCCCCATCGGTTATCGGTTCTTCGAGCTATATGGCCGGCCCATTGCCAGTTCAGCTTACTAATCCGTTGAGCTATGTCGGCGGTCACTCTGGTTTTACTGCGGATATCATCATTTCTGAGCCTATCACGCAGGGAAACTCCGAGCATAGCCCTCTCCATAGCTCGCTGAGCGACCTTGAGCGTCCTTATACGGCCAGCAGTGAAGGACCACGTCTCAGATCCGTAATTCATCACTGGCAACACGCACTGGTACACACTTTAGTTTTCAGAGATTGAGGTATACCTGACGAGAAGATGTGTCGTAATTTCCCGAACGAATTGAGCCGAGTTGAATCCGTCGCTTGACCTCTCGGTCGAAGTTGGACTTACCTAGTCGGACTATTTGTCCCAGGTAAACGTACTCATCAACAACTTCGAGCATAGTGCTCCCGACAACTACCGGCATAGGTGTGACATGGACATTAAACATGATCTTTGTTTTGTTCATATTCATCTTAAGACCTATCCGTTGGGAGACACCATTGAGGTCATTGAGCATAGTGCTAAGGTCCTCCAGCGATTCTGCCATAAGGACTATATCGTCGGCAAATCGAAGGTGAGTGATGTACTCGCCATTGATGTTAATACCGTATCCCTTCCAGTCCAGTAGCTTGAAAACGTCTTCCAACACAGCGGTGAAGAGTTTCGGGGATGTAACATCACCCTGTCTTACACCTTTGTGCAGGTGGATAGGTTTCGAACAGTCAACTTGGCACCGCTGAAGGGACTGTAGCATCGCCCAAATTTCGACGGAATCAAAGGCTTTCTCATAGTCCACATATGCCAGGCAAAGTGGCAGATTGTACTCTTCGGTCTTCTGTACAATCTGCCGCAGGGTATGTATGTGGTCTATGGTACTGAAGCCTTTTCGGAAACCGGCTTGTTCGGGAGGCTGGAAGCCGTCGAGTCTGCGTGCGAGACAATTCGTAATGGCTCTCGAAAATAGCATGTAGACGCGGCTCAGAAGGGAAATCGGTCTGTAGCTCTTCAAGAGAGCGTTGTCGCCTTTCTTAAAGAACAAAACCACCGCGCTTCTGCTCCACGCCTCCGGAGTAGTGCCACCATGGAGGACGGAATTGAAGAGCTTCTGAAGGACTTCAAGTACCGGTGTTCCACCCGCTTTCAGAAGCTCCGCTGTAATTCCATCCTCGCCCGGGGCCTTGCCGTTTTTAAGGTGGTGGAGAGCCATTCTAATCTCGCTCAGACTGACGTCCGGGATATCATCGGAATAGTGTCGGATAAGACTTGCTCTTGGATCGTTACTCACACTTGCGTGTGGCTCCAACGATGACGTGTACAGCTGCCCATAGAACCTCTCAATCTCACTCAGAATCTCAGGTGTCCCGGAAACGATGCTGCCACACTCAGTCTTCAGCTTTGACAGTTGGCTCTTTCTGGCAGACAGATCTCTGGCAAAGACTTTGGAGCCCTGGTTCCGCTCAATCGCTTCTTCAATACAAGCAGTATTAAATTTGCGGAAGTCTCGCCGCATGCATTTGGAGATCTGTCTGTTCAGTTGCCTGTATGCTGTCAAATCTGTTGACGATTGCAGCCTCATCTCCCGTCTAACAGCCATGAGATTAAGAGTGTGATCGGAGAGCTTTTGTGTTCTTCTGCGGCCGGTCTTGCAGAACTTAGCTCCGACTGCATGGACAGTTTCCACGAGCTTGTCATTCATGTCGTCCACTGCATTGCAATCTTCTAGGCACTGAAAGCGGTTACGTAACTCGAGCTGAAAGGTTTCGGGATTCTGGATTAGAGCACGAGGGGGACGGAACGTTGACTTCATTAGACGAGACCTCTCCAACTTAACGTTTAGGTTCACTGGTTAATATCATCCATAAATTCCTTAATATCATAATAACCCTTTTTATACAATTTTTTTTTACATACATTAATTATTTTGCATTATGATCATTGTTAATTTACAAGTCCTGGATTTAGCTACTAATATGAACATTTGCGGATACCGTATATACCGCATAGGAATCTTTTTTAAACCGATTTCAAAATGAGGAGGTTCTCGTTTTGAGTGTATTCTTTTGGTATGTATGTTACGCGATGTCTTTGCAGATTGTGAACCGACTTTAATAATTATTTTATATTAAATTGACTTCACCTCAAGGGTAGTTCCATAAAAATATTCCACCCCCAAGGGTGAAAAATAGGGGAAAATTTTTCATATTAGACTATTGTTTAATGAATTTAATATGATATCTTCCCAGATAAAGAACCGATTATGTTCGCCGTTGACCGAATTATGTCGCTTGGGAGTTGAGAGGTTAAGGATTCTTTTTTTCTTATATAAGATATTATACTACCAGGGTGGTCCCTTAACATTTGGAATAAATTTTACCCCTAAGGGTTGCAAATAAATAACTACTTTTTTAGCATTTTGATGTCGGTTTGTACTTAATATTCAAAATTTCTTTATTTTTGTGAAAAGGCATTATTTATTACATTATATTGTTTTTCATATTTCAGTAAACACAAGAGAAAAGCATTTGGTGAATTGTAATATCTCCGAGTAACAAGGAAATATTTAGAATTTTTAAATAAAATATTATGCGTGTTGAATAATTTATGAAAGTGTTGTTTATTGGCTATTGTTAAAGAATTATGCTTACAATGATTTTAGCATATGGAGAAACTACTTACTTCCTAGATGATTAAACATCGACGTATGTTTAACGGGATATGCTAATAGATTTTTACTGACAAAGAATTCTAAATCCGGACTAATAATTATTTAATATTTCAATAGTTAATTAATTTATCGGAAAGGAGAAAGCATGATGAAATCGGGCCACAAGTTTTTTTTTTTTGAACAAGCTATCGTACTGTTTTCATTCCATGTTCCATTGAGTTTAATTTGCACTTTCACAAATTATACCTGTACAGATCTTATTATACTTATTAATTTCCAACTTTGTAATTTCATACTAAGAAAGCTTAAATTTTAATTGGATCATTCAAAGATCGTTTGCTCTGTAATATCACAGGTAATATTATGGCTTGACATTTAAACTTTGTTATTTTTATTACACTTTCAAGCAATATTGTTGTTTTCGTATAACGGATTTTAACATACTTTGTGTAGTAATATTTATGCCCTATAAAGCTTGAGATATAATCAAAATTGTTGTTCATGATTGTAATTATAATATTTTTGGTACCGAAATATTTAATATCCAATTCGACTTCAATCCAATAGCGTTAAATAAGTTTGTTTATATAAATAACCACGATTATTACTTCTGCTAGTGTCGAGTAATTGAAAATTATAACTTGTATTAATTTGTTTACAAAATTTTGCACAAAACACATTGATGTCATATTGTGAAACTTTTGGAAGATTTTGATGATAGCTTAACCCATTCACTGTCTTCCTAAGAAATGACGACATAACCCCCATGCCGTCTTATACTAGTATTCAGCCCACCCATCGGCTGGCCCGGGACCTCGATAAAGTATCTTGGCCCGCCCATCGGCGGTTTCGGCATGAGGCCTTAGATTTCGATATGAGATATTTTTAATGTCTAATTTACATGTTCTGTACGTTACGTACAGCGTGTTTGCATGTACATTTTTGTGTTATTTGAGAAAAAATTGCGCCAGTTTCATTTGTTGTTGTTGTTGTCAACCGAATTATTAATGGAGTGTAAAGGTAAGGCAAAACTTTCAGCTCATTCAATTAAGACGAAGCAAATGTATCCTAATCTGCGTATAAGACAGATTTAAGCTCATATTAGTACAAGGAAATCTAAAATGAAATATAAAAGAATACATTTTAGGGCTTTTTTTTCAAGTCATTTGAAGTAAACCTTTTTTTTGTATGTTTAATTTTTTTCCCACATCTCCTCCTCCTCTTTTGCATTAACTTAGGTAGGAATTAGGCAGAGGAGATAGTCTAAACTCGATACACTCGATACACCTTAAGTCAAACAGCAAATGAACTTCCAAAACACTCAGCAAAACTCAAGTTGTGAAAACCACGAACGTCGAGATGCGAGTGGAAGCTTTTTTCGTAGACAATGTTTATGCTACTTACGTTAAATCGTAAATTATGCAAGTTGTAAAATTATTGGTGTCCATAACAAAAGGTATCAGCCCTTCTTTTGTTTTCAAAGTGATTATTACCGACCGGCTCCTTTGTTCAGATCGCCATCTGCATTTTTATTTTGTTTCCTATTTACCGACAGTTTATGATCTTATTTATCCGTATTAAACCAAAATCTGAAATGGGTCACTGGCCAAAATTAAATCATAAATCATACCAAAAAATTGTATATGTTCGGTGACCAAAACATAGGTGTCAGCACTTTGTCAGTTTTCAAAGAGACGAATACCGATTGTTAGCGACGACAAAGTGAATTCGAACATTTAATATTAATTATTTATTATCAGTGAATTAAAAACTAAGTGTTAGCATTTAATCATAATTATTTCTTATCAGTGATTTAAAATTAGGTGATGGTATTAATCTTAACTGTTTCCTATTTATAAAATAAAGCTAAGTGTAAAGACTGATTAGTGCTGAAAAAACAGGAAAGTAAATTAAACACTTCTATTTTTATCTTAAAGTGACTTATATGAATCTATTTAATATTATTTAGGTCTGATTAGAACATTAGACGCAAGTATAAGCTTATTTTCTAGTAAGATTTCTTTTATCATAACTTTAAGAGCTATTTAACATATAAGTGATTAATATAATTCTTTTTCCTTTAAAGTACTTCAAAAGAAACATTAATATGTCAACTAATCGCTGTATAATGTTATTTCATTATGAGAAAGATTTAAATTTCATGAAAAAATATTGTATAGATTCTTAAGCATAATTCCTGAAAAAGTGTTGTACATTCCTACCTCTTGGCGGCGCCACTTGTATGTTCGGCAAAAAATATAGTCCTACTCCGGAGCTAAACCGTGAGGCGACCGCGAAACTATTTTTATTTTTTATAAATGTAAAATAAAGGTTTATTGAATGATTTATGTTTAGAATAATAGAAATAAGTTGTATCTATCGTTAGGAATAAATATAAATATTGTAAGGAATGTTTTACCACGTTTATTAAGGAAATTGTGAATCTCTCTTAGAAAAGGTTACTCGGCGCTCTGATTGGTCAATAGATTCACTAATGCCGTATGCGATTTTTTCTTAAATATGATTGGTTACAGCCGCTTATAAAAAAGGGGCGTTTTTCGTGGTAAATTATTCCAAATCCGGCAATGTAATAATAAGGAATCAAGAAATAAAACAAGAAGAAATTCTCAAGAAGTGTTATTTATTGCTCATCTAACTGCTACTGTATGCTCTCCAGTTAACATCCCGCCAGCAAACCCGCTCTATTTATCAACGCTCCCTTATACGAGCATTTACATTGGTCCTTCGAGAAGCCGGATCGGGTTTAAGGAAAACTAGGAAGATGCCTTCAAATACAAGATCAAAATCAGTGCAGTCGAAGACTACGAGTGAAAGCAACGCCACTACGGGTACCAGTACGACGGATTGGAGCATGAATACGCCGAGTGATTCTACAAACACGACGGCTACCAACACGTCAACTTCAGATCGATCGACGCTTACAAGAGCATCGCCCAGCAGCGTACACAGACAACCCGTACTTCTTAACAAAAACATTGCCGGAAAAGAATCAACACCAGGGGACGTAACCCATACCACCCCCCCGACACGCACCATCGAAGCGTCAGTTCCTCACCAAGAAGGAAGTCATCCAACGCCGCAGATTCAAGAAAGAAGTGTCGCAATGAAGACTCTGCAACAGCCTCACCCTAAGAAGACGACCCGCGATCCAGACACGCTTTCCGTTCGCTCGTCGCATAGGAAGAGAGCAGAAGCGCAAGCAAAGATGACAATGGCATTAAGGGAACTAGAATTGGCAGAAGCGCGGTCAAAAGTTGCTCAAGCGGAATTAGAACTTCTCACCGCGGAATCAGAAGATGAAGATGGTACCGGAGAAGAGCTGTTCGAGCGAACTCGAGAAGTCGAACGCTGGTTCATCCAGACCGGAGACATGCCTAATAAGAACCACAAACCAATAGAGGCAGAAGAAAAGAAAAGTGACATCCAAGAACTAGCTTCAGTCATACTAAAGCTATCAGAAAAATCACGTGACACCGTTTCACCGAAGCACCTAGAACTACCTCACTTCAACGGGGCCTGCGAAGAATGGTTAGCCTTCAAAAGATCATACGAGGATACGGCTGCTTCTTTCAGTAGCAATCAAAACCTAGCACGCCTCAGAATAGCGATCCAAGGAAAAGCTAGAGAAGCCGTCCAAAGCCTGCTATTCACCGCCGAAGACCCACGCGAGGTGATCAAGGGACTAGAAGCAAGATTCGGAAGACCTGGAGCACTAGCATTAGCAGAACTAGAAAAAATGAAGAACCTCCCAAGAGTCGGCGAAAACCCGAGCGACATATGCATATTTGCAAGCAAAGTAAAGAACGCAGTCGAAACAATCAAAGCCCTGAAGAAACCACAGTATCTCAGTTCACCTGAAACGCTAAGAGTTATAGTAGACAAGATGCCGACGTCAATGAAGTTCCGTTGGTTCGCCTACCACAGAAGCAGAAGAGACGAGGAAATTCAGGAGCTATTACTTATCGAAGCGTTCCTAGAAACAGAAGCCGACATGTGCGGAGACTTCGCCCCGCCCGAAGCGCCCTCAGAACAAAGAAGAGGAGTAAGAAAACCCGTTCATTTGGTTCAAGAAGCGTCAAAAGAGAAATATAAGAAGTCGTGTCCGTTCTGTGGGGAAGAACACTTCGCATTAGAATGTAAAAGGTTCAAAGAAGCCAACCTGAATGAAAAATGGGATATGACCAAGAAGGCAAAGATATGCTTCAAGTGCCTTCGATTCAGACACTCAAGAATCAACTGTAAAGCACCAGTCTGCAAGCTGTGTAAAAGATGGCATCATACCATCTTACATTCTGACAAACCACCGGCGTCGATAGAAAAAGAAGCAAAAGACACCAATAGCATCTCAGAAGAAAAGGTCGCCTCAATCCATAACGCCAAAGGAGAAGAAAAGGCCTACCTAAAGATGATCCCCGTGAACCTCTATGGCCCAAAAGGACAAGTTCGCGTATTAGCACTACTAGACGAAGGGTCAACGGTCACACTCTTAGACGCATCAATTGCTGAAAAAATCGGAGTCGAAGGAAAGAAAGAAAAACTCACGATCGAAACCGTTGGCGGAAAGGTGTTAAGAAAAGATAGTTCACAGAAGATCGAGTTCAAAATAAAAGGGGCTCATAGAAAAGAAAAGAGAACTATCGTAGCAAGAACCATCGACGACCTGAAGCTGTCTGAACAATGCATAAACAAGGACACCGTGAGAAACTGTGAGCACCTGAAGGCAATTGAAAATCAACTCCTCTACGTCTCCGAGAGGCCCAAGCTACTGATAGGCCAAGACAATTGGGGACTGATAGTGACAAGAAAGCTGAAGAAGGGCAAACCATCAGATCCTGTAGCTTCCCTCACGAACTTAGGGTGGGTGTTACACGGATGTGAAACAGGAACAACTGCCACAGTACACTTCACTCATTATGGCAGAGCGACCACTGGCAAGGAAGACATAGAAGACCTCGTCCGAGAACACTTCCAATTAGAGTCTCTAGGGATCCAAAATCGTTCACCATCTAACGACAGCGACAGAAGAGCACTAGAAACCCTCGAGAAAACTACCAAGAAACTGCCAAGCGGTCAATATGAAACGGGACTCCTGTGGAAAAAAGAAGATGAACACCTGCCCAACAACTACAATCAAGCTGTTCGACGCCTGGTTAGCATCGAGAAAAAATTGGATCGTGATCAAGAAGCAAGAAAGCACTACGAGGAGCAGATTCTGAGTCTAATCGAAAAAGGATACGCAGAGAAGGCTCCAGAAAACTCTAACGAAGGAAGGACATTCTACCTACCCCACTTCGCTGTTGTACACCCAGTCAAGAGGAAGCTAAGAATAGTGTTCGACGCAGCTGCCAAATATGAAGGAAAGAGCCTCAACGACGCCTTGCTCTCGGGCCCGGACTTGCTACAATCATTATTCGGAGTACTGCTGCGTTTCAGAGAGGGACCAGTAGCCGTCATGGCAGACATACAAGACATGTTTCTTCGAGTAAAAGTCAGAGAAGACGACCGAGACAGTCTCAGGTTCCTGTGGCGCGGAAACCGAAGAACCGGCAAGCCGGAAGAGTATAGAATGTCCTCAATCATCTTCGGGGCAGCGTCATCACCTGCAACAGCCATATACGTAATGAACAAGAATGCAGAGGAATTTAAGAACACTCATCCTGAAGCAGTGAAAGCAATTAAGAGAAACCACTACATGGACGACTACCTGCAGAGCTTCGCATCTACAACCGAAGCAAAGAAAATATCCAAAGAAGTGAAAGACATTCACGCAAGAGCAAACTTTCATCTGAAGGGATGGGCCAGCAACAACTCGGGGGTAATATCAGAGGTAGAAGACGCAAACAAAGAAAACTCCTTACAACTGACCAAGGAAGAGAAGACTCTGGGACTAAGATGGCTGGTGAAAGAAGATACATTAGCCTTCAACGTCGGGCTACGCAACACGCCGGAGGACCTGCAAGACGGCAGAAGGACTCCAACAAAAAGAGAAGTCACAAGCGCAGTAATGTCCACCTTCGATCCAATGGGTTTTGCTACACCAGTTCTAATACAAGGAAAGAAACTAATCCAGGACATCTGGCGAAAGAAAATAGACTGGGATGAACCAATCAACGAACATCAAAAGGAAGTCTGGATGAAATACCTGGAAGAAGTGTCAACATTAACGAGGCTGAAGATCCCGAGGTGCGTCTCACCCAAAGGCAGAAAAGGACAGCTACACACATTCTCCGATGCGAGTGAAGAAGCCTATGCAGCAGTAGTCTACTGGAGAATAGTCGAGCCCGGAGGAAAGGTCCATGTCTCCATGATCGCCGGCAAAGCAAGGGTAACGCCAACGAAACCTGTGTCAATTCCGAGGCTGGAGCTACAAGCGGCTTTACTCGGAAGCAGACTAGCCGCCACAATCGAAGAGGAATCAGAGCTCGACATAACGAGAAAGGTTTACTGGACCGACTCCAGCACAGTGCTGCAATGGATAAAGTCAGAACCAAGGAAGTTCAAAACGTTTGTGGCCAACCGACTCGCCGAGATCGAAGAAAGGTCCAAGCCAGAAGACTGGAGATGGGTGCCAACCAAGGAGAATCCAGCGGACGACGCCACGAGGGGAACCCCAACCGAATTCGACCACAACGCCAGATGGTTCAAAGGCCCGTCATTTCTCCGTCGACCAGAAGAAGAATGGCCATTTCACGACTTCAAGCCAGAAATTGTTATGCCAGAAGAAAAAAGCAAGCAAAAGGTATTGGCAACGATGGCAGCAGAAGACACCCTATTAAACCTAGAAAGGTTCTCGAGCTGGGAGCGACTGCTGCGCACTACAGCCAGAGTGATCGCCTTTACACACCTACTAAAGAAGAGCCGTAAAGCGACCACCACCGCCGCACGCCAGAAGGATGAGTCTTGGAAACCACAAAAAATCCAGAAGAAAGAAGCACAAACCTCAATCCCGTCGACCAGCGGAAGTAAAAATAAGCGCCTATACTCACCCATAGAAACAGAACACCTAAAAAAGGCCGAAGAGATATTAATAAAAATAAGCCAGAGCGATAGTTTTGCATCAGACATAAGAAAACTGAAGTCAGAAAAGCCATTAGAAAATTCGAGTCGACTTAAGAAAATCGACGTTTACATTGGAGACGACGGAATAATTAAATTAAGGAGCAGAACAATGAAATTTCACGACCGAAACGGAAGAATAATGAATCCTATCATTTTAGACGGAAAACAAAAAATAACTCGTCTAATAATACAACACTATCACAGGAAATTCTTTCACGGAAACACCGCTACAGTAATGAACGAAATTCGTCAAAGGTTCTGGATCTTGGGTTTAAGGGCAACTCTAAAAGCGGTCGCACACAGCTGTCAATGGTGCAAGACAAAGAAGAGTTCACCAGAGATACCACCAACGGGAGATCTGCCGAGTGAAAGATTGCAGCATCATCAATTTCCGTTCTCCTGCACAGCCGTAGACTACTTCGGGCCGATGCAAGTCACCATCGGAAGAAGAAACGAGAAGCGCTGGGGAGCCTTATTTACCTGCCTCACGACTAGAGCAGTACATTTAGAACTGGTACCTTCTCTCAGCGCCAGCTCAATGATCATGGCACTCCGTCGAATGGCAGCCAGAAGAGGAACTCCGAAAACCGTATATAGCGACAACGGAACTAATTTCGTCGGAGCAAAAAGGGAATTAGAGGAGGCCGCACAGGAAAAGGGCATCCAGTGGAAGTTCATCCCCCCGGGAGCTCCGAACATGGGAGGCGCCTGGGAGCGGCTCGTACGAACAGTCAAGACGGCGCTAGCAGTAGTCCTCAACGAGAAGAGCCCGCCCGAGGAAGTACTCCATACGCTAATGACTGAGGTTGAACACATCGTCAACTCGAGACCTCTCACCCCGATCAGCATGGACCCAGGAGACGAGGAGAGCCTAACACCGAACCACTTTCTGCTGGGAAGATCATGCGGAGCTATGGCGCCGGGAGAGTTCAGCGACACGGAGCTCATCGGAAAGGCAAGCTGGAGAACCACCCAGAGACTCGCAGACCACTTCTGGAAAAGGTGGATTAAAGAATACTTACCTCTCCTGATGCCAAGGAAACTCGAGGGGAAAGAAACCAGAGACCCAAGGGAAGGAGACATCGTGCTAATAGTGGACGCCACATTACCGCGAAACTCATGGCCTCGCGGTGAAATCGTCAAAACCTATCCCGGACCAGACGGAAGAACCAGGGTGCTGGACGTGCGGACATCAGGCGGAATACTTCGCCGTCCAACTCGACGTGTCATCGTGCTGGTGCCAGCGGAGTCGTCGCCTCCAGAGGATGCAGTGCTACGCACCGTGGGGGAGAATGTTAGCGACGACAAAGTGAATTCGAACATTTAATATTAATTATTTATTATCAGTGAATTAAAAACTAAGTGTTAGCATTTAATCATAATTATTTCTTATCAGTGATTTAAAATTAGGTGATGGTATTAATCTTAACTGTTTCCTATTTATAAAATAAAGCTAAGTGTAAAGACTGATTAGTGCTGAAAAAACAGGAAAGTAAATTAAACACTTCTATTTTTATCTTAAAGTGACTTATATGAATCTATTTAATATTATTTAGGTCTGATTAGAACATTAGACGCAAGTATAAGCTTATTTTCTAGTAAGATTTCTTTTATCATAACTTTAAGAGCTATTTAACATATAAGTGATTAATATAATTCTTTTTCCTTTAAAGTACTTCAAAAGAAACATTAATATGTCAACTAATCGCTGTATAATGTTATTTCATTATGAGAAAGATTTAAATTTCATGAAAAAATATTGTATAGATTCTTAAGCATAATTCCTGAAAAAGTGTTGTACATTCCTACCTCTTGGCGGCGCCACTTGTATGTTCGGCAAAAAATATAGTCCTACTCCGGAGCTAAACCGTGAGGCGACCGCGAAACTATTTTTATTTTTTATAAATGTAAAATAAAGGTTTATTGAATGATTTATGTTTAGAATAATAGAAATAAGTTGTATCTATCGTTAGGAATAAATATAAATATTGTAAGGAATGTTTTACCACGTTTATTAAGGAAATTGTGAATCTCTCTTAGAAAAGGTTACTCGGCGCTCTGATTGGTCAATAGATTCACTAATGCCGTATGCGATTTTTTCTTAAATATGATTGGTTACAGCCGCTTATAAAAAAGGGGCGTTTTTCGTGGTAAATTATTCCAAATCCGGCAATGTAATAATAAGGAATCAAGAAATAAAACAAGAAGAAATTCTCAAGAAGTGTTATTTATTGCTCATCTAACTGCTACTGTATGCTCTCCAGTTAACATCCCGCCAGCAAACCCGCTCTATTTATCAACGCTCCCTTATACGAGCATTTACACCGATCGACTCCTATTATCTAGATCGTCATCTGCATTCCTACCTTGCTTCATAGTTACCGACAGTATGTTGTCTTACCTACAACGTGTTACAAAAAAGAAATAAAGTGTTTGAAGTTGGTTTTTAATACCCATGGGCTGCAGTAACCAATTACTAGCTGGAGAATTATCAATTCGCCAGTCACTCTAATGATTAAAAACGTAATATAAAATAATAAACCTTAAAAATTAAAATGAATTAAATGTGACTTAGTGCATGAATCGTAAAGTTTCAATTTACATTTGTAACTTTTCTTTATTAGCTTGTAGTGATGTAAGCGACTTAGTGTTTATATTTATTTAGCACAGTTAAAACAAAACATCAGCTGTCTTGTATATTTTAACAAGATTTTTTTTTATAGAATATGGGTGGCAAACGAACACACAGTTTTCCTGATGGTAAGTGGGTGTTGTGACCTATAGACATTTACATTTATCCTTTATTATGAATCAAAATGCAGATGCGTGGTCACCCCTGAGGACTAAGATGCAATGCCTCGTTTCCAATAAAAAAGGATCTCCGGCATACGAAACACAGTAATATTAAGCTTCTATTTTACGCTGGTATTCTGTGAGAGCGTGATCTTTACCCAGTCGAGGCGCCCCATTCGTGATACAACCATGATATAGCTGCACCGTCGATCTACCGCGTATGAAAGTAGAAAGTAAAGATAAAGTTAGCCAAAATGTGCTATGAGGCAGGACATTTTTTCTGCATGGGATATCGCCTAGGTCCCCCCTTTTGACTATTTCTGACGAGCACACAGCGGTACCTGCACTGCTTTTGGTTTTGGTTTGGAGGGTGTAGAGCGCCAGCTTAATTACAGGCTGTGGGGTATTCCGTTATAGGATATATAAGGAGAGGAAGCCTGTGCCCAGCTGTGGGACCTATGTGGCTGTGATGCTTGTAGTTAGCTGTTTAATTTTCCTTTATTTGAAATAATATATCACATGTGAAAATTACGAAGCGTGACTTGGCTAGCTCAGAGATGCAGAAATCGCTTTAAATTTCTTTAGAACGCTATCGCTTGACTGGTTCTTTGTTCGATTGTGACGGCAAACATCTCGAAAATTTATATTTTCACCAATTCCCACTGAACTAGCGTAGTGAACTCTTTCATACTCCATAGCCTCTGTACTTTATGTACGTTATTTTGTTTTACATTTTTTAGATATGTTAAAAAAAAAGTTGAACTGCATAAAAGTAAAGCGTGGCTGCGCTTTATAACGGCGACTGCGATTACAAATTTCGTAAACAAGTGAACGATAATTTTAGACGTTTGTTACGGAAATGCATATCAATCGACAACATTTTTTTATTTACAGATAAAACAATATTTAAAAATTATCTATAACTTACAGCATATTTAAAAAAAGAAGCGATTGTGTTGCCGTGTGCATCATTCACAACATGCTAGTTGTTTTTTTTTCGTTGTTTTGTAATATGTATTACAGAATAATAACTGCCTTACATTTTGCTGTTTTATCTATGGCTCATATTTATATTAATATTTTACGTAACTTACGTTGATATTTGGAGTTCTAGTCGATATTGGAAAACAGATATTCTGAAATTAAGATCTATTTATGGGTTTATTATCACAGGAAATATCACTTGGATTATGTAATTAAGTGGTAGTGAATGCCTTAGGCATTAAGTCCACCTATATACCATGATTAGTAAGCTGAAGTGGCAATGGGCTGGCCATATAGCTCGAAGAACCGATAACCGATGGGGAAGAAAGGTTCTCGAGTGGCAGCCTCGTACCGGTAGGTGTAGTGTAGGGCGACCCCCCACTAGATGGAGTGACAACCTGGTAAGATATGCAGAAAGTCGATGGATGCAGGTGGCTCAGGACCGTGCTTTGTGGCATTACTGGGGGGAGGCCTACGTTCAGCAGTTGACTTGTGAAGGGCTGTAATGATGATGATGATATACCATGTGTGTATATGAAGTTTTAAATAAATGAATAAAATAATAGGTAGTAGTATTTGTGATTCGGTATGCTATTATATTTATTTTATACGTGGTAGAGCCACTCTGCACCTATTTTATGGTTGTAGCATGAATGAGTGGGCTCGACCGGGGAAGGACCACGCTCTCACAGAATACCGGCGTAAAATGGCAGCTTAGTGTTGCTGTGTTTCGTATGGTGTGTGTAGAGAACCGGGCAACTGTTTTACTGGAATCGGAGCATTCCATCTTAGTCCTCAGGGGTGACAACGCATCTGCATTTTTGTTCTTAATTGAGGTTTAATGTAGATGTCTAAGGGCAAAAGCATCCACTTACAATCAGGTGGACTGTTTTTTTTTTATTGTTCTAATCCAGCGCTTAGCTACAATCCCACATAAGTGGTGATGTAGCCTAAGATGGTGAATCGCACTGACTTAACAAAAACCTATTCACTCTTGCCTTGAAGACACCCACATTGTGATCGGATGGAAAGACAGATGCTGGCAACTTATTCCACTCCATTGCTGTACGCATGATGAACGACGTAGTAAGCCGTTTGGTTCGAATTCGTGGTAAGGCAACAACGAAAGTGTGGAGACTGATCGAACGTCTAGTTGTCCAACTGTACTTGTTTGTCACACTAATTCTCTTTAAAATAAAATTAATTTGCAATATGTTGTGTGGGGGCGACATAAGATAATTCTTCACCCCATTTCTTGAAGTCAGAAAAACCTTATGGCTTCCGATAGATGGCGGTATTATCGTTTTTTTAAATAATTGAAACGATAAACGAATTTACATTCCACTTGATCGTAACTGGCTACTACATTCAATGGATACCCGTAGCCAACTCTAAACATAGAAGACTACAGGTACGTCTTTTTTTAAATAGAATAAGGGTGCCACCACTGAGAACTAATTTTTGTTTTTGTTACCTAGATTTACATAATAAATATTGCGGTCTCCTGTAATTGAAGGAGGACCCTAGTTTTAATATCTTATAGGTTATTACTGACACATAACTGTGTATCTCTTTTGCTTACAAATAAATAAATAAGCACACACTCTTGTACGACTAAGCGGTGCCCGCTAAAATGTATGTCGGATGCGTCCAGATGCACCGGTATTACGCATCCTGCGGAGCGTGCTCAAACGTTCTCCAAACCAGGCATTAGGCTCTCTTCTAACCGTTTAAGTGTGAGCTTATTAAAGATACGCATTAAAAATTCATATACAATGTTACATTATGGCTTCGTCGAGCCTAGTATTCGCTGACATCACGCGTTTACCGTCAAATATGGTTAACCACCACGGTGGTCTTTAAACATCATTGCCTTTAGACTACGCAAAACGTGCTCGTTACTCACACTGTATAATATTTAAATATACCTAAGCTTGGTAGGTGCTTACTATAGATTAATACAATACTATTATTTTATTACGATGAAAACACGTTCGTGCATATAATATTTTGTCAGAAATAGATGTAGAATTTTTTATAGAAATCTGGACAGTAAGTAAGGTCACTGTTCACCTGATGGTAAGTGAATGTTGCGGCCCGTAGACACCTATATATTTATCCTCGTTACCAAAGTACCGTAGTAAAAAGGGTCACCGAAAATATTATTGTATTAGTAACAGTAGTTAGAACTGCTAAATATGATGTAGTATGTTATAAATAAAATAATAACATACTCCAGACCCAGAGATGAAGAGCCGTGGTAGCTCAGTGGTTAACGCTCGCTGTAAATATAACAGAACGCGAGTAACCCGGGTTCGATCCCCGCCGGCACCAATGAAATTGTTAATTGCAATTTTAAGTGCTGATTTACCACGTGCTCGGCGGTGAAAGAAAACATCGTGAGGAAACCTGCATGTCTGAGGAATATGAAAAAAAAATATTTCGAAGACATGTGAAGTTCGTCAACACGAATTTGGGCAGCGCGGCGGACACTTCCTTGCCCTAAACCCTCTCAGAAATGAGGGGAGGCCTGAGCCCAGCAGTGGGACGTATATAGGCTGTAACTTTACTTTTTTTTATACTCCAGACCAAATTTTTGGTCACGACGGTCAGTTTCAATAGAGATTAGTCATCTGCGCTGAACAGGATTATAATGCTCGAGTATAATATGTGAAAGCTCAGGTGCACTCTCTATTACCTTACTCTCTTGATTGATCTGATGAGACAATAGTCGGACACAATCGTTCAGGCGCAGGACCAACGGCTTTACGAACTTTCCAAGCCATGGGGGTGGAACATTGCCACCTTGTTGGCGTGACCTGGGATTCGAACCCAGGACCACTTGATCAGCAGTCATATTTATGACAAAAAAGGAATATTTTATTTTTTAAAGAAATATATTTTGCTGATTGGCAAACTAAAGTAGAAGCAACAACACAGACAACTCGTTCTAAACTATCTGTATCATCTAAAGGAAAATTAATCAGAGGTGGGCTAGGATAGTTTCAAAGATGTCTCCGTATCCACAGCACATTCTCACACGAAGACCAACAATACTGTCTTTAAATGAATGTTACAGGTCAAGCCGCTAAGATACAGAAGTAATTCCTAGTTGAGGGGAAAACGTTGATAAAAAATTAAAAGAAAACTGTACACATAAGCTATTGCTTCGGCTCACAGTGGCATTTAAATTCTTAACCACCTTTAGACTAGGTAGTTAGTAGGAACACTGAAAACTAAGTAAAACGGGCGTTTAAACAAGTTGTATACTTGTCGCTTGTTTGCAATCTCGTTGATCACGGTACTTAACTTATTGAATGTGTTGCTCCTTATCCTTTCGATACATTCTGAGTCCGCTATATTATTATGACTCAATTGCAGCGTAATTGCTTATATTTATTGCTAATGTTTCTTGGAATTTAAATTGTGGTGGCATTTATGCCTGTCAGGTGTACGAGTGTTTAATGGATATCCGTTATCCCTAATAATTTACGTTCTATTTGAAAACTAGCCTTTTCCTGCGGCTTCGCTTGTGTTGTACTTCGGTTAAGTATAATTTTATTATCAAATATAGAAGGGTCGATAACTGACAGAAGAGTATGGTTGAAGATCGTTTCGGGATGAATCGAAAAAATTAAGAATTTACACACATTTATAAATATTTTGCGTAATAATAAAATAAAAATTTTGTACCAGAACATTCAGTCCCACGGTTACAATTTGTATTAATATTCCATAGACTGCTCTTCAATCTTATTAAACATATCTACGTAACATATTGTTACATAGGGTACTGACAGCATTTTACAACTTTTTTATAGAATAAGGGTAACAAAATAGCACACAGTCCACCTGATGATAAATGGATGCTACGTTCCATAGACATCTACATTTATACTCGATTAAAAATCTAGAGGCGTAGTTTCAAGTAAAAAGGAGTCTCTGGATCTCTACACTCTCCATACGAAACAGAGCAATATTAAGCTGCTATTTTACTCTGGTATTCTGTGAGAGCGTGGTTCTTTCCCGGTCGAGCCGACCCATTCGTGATACAACCATGATATATGCTATATTATGGTTGTATCACTAATGGGTCGGCCATTAGTGCTACAACCATAATATGGCTGCAGCGTGCCTCTACCACCTATAAAGGCTCTACAAATATATACTATCATTTAATATGACTCATGTATATAACGTATATTATGGAATATTAAGGGAAAGGTGTCAGTGCAGAGCATTCACCGAGCACACGTTTCTGTATTATAAAGTTGACAAACGTCTGTTTTCTCAGGACTTGTCCTGCTTTTTAGGGTGTCTTAGGATGTACCGTATAGTTTTGTGTTGAGGGAAATTGGTAGAATTGAAAATATTATGAAATTAAATATTATTTTTATAACATTTTTTATAATTTAATGATACATTCCATTTCATTTCTTACATATAATTTATTTGGAAATAATTTCATAAATTTTTGTTTTATTTTAAAACATTTATTGGGTTTACCTTAAAAAGGTAACAAAGGATAGATTTAATGTCAGTTGGTTGCCAGTTGGTTGCTAGTTGGTTGGTGGCTATAACCTACCTAGCTTTCATTGCATATTGCTATTAAAAACCGAAATGTAATGCTAATTCTACCTTCAAACCCTTGTTTTCGTAATTTGGGAATTAACGGCATACACGCTTTAGGGTAACGTTCACAAAAATTTTTTCTTCTTACATCGCCCCATGACTGCTGTAAGAGAATATTTAGAAAACTCCGTGATGGATTTGATATGAGCCAGGTTGCAGCTGTATTACGAATGCGGAGCACGAATAGATTGTTAGTACCAGACTTAAAATAACGGTGCTATGATACTTTTTGGTCATTGTGGCACAGGTGACATCTTATCTGTATTTTGATTTCAATCGATGATATATGTAGAAATTCTATGGGCCCCAATATCCATTTACCGTCAAATAGCTAGGGTACGATTATCCCCTAACTACGTAATTATTTATTTGTATAAATATGTACAACAATAAATTGGTAGGTTACGCAGACTTCCGCCTACGATTTCCTCTGGATTAGTACTACACTCTTATCAATTTTTCACCAAGCAACATTGTATGGCCTTTATCTATTGTTTTCTGATTTAAAGGATTTATCTTGATTTAAATAAGCCTCTATAAAATATACTATAAAGTATTAACTATTAACCTTAGTCCTCAGAGTTGACAACGTGTCTCTAGTGTTTTTTATTTATAGTTAGCCATACTTGTTTTTGAGATGAAGTAGTATCAAGTAGTAACATGTTCGTTATGTTAAAATTATTTAAAAAAAAACAACAATATCCCTTACGACAAAAATAAACAACGAATATGTTTGATTTGTAGCAAATTTAGTATCAATTTCGTTTTTTTTAGGTATTTATCCTATGTAAATTATTGTTAAAGTGCATACGTCACTAATGACGTATTTAATAGGCTTACCCAATCATCTTACCTCAGACAACGACCATGATAATCACAATCATATTAAGTACAACGATCAGTGTCATGGTTATGTTGATGAGCTGCCACCTATTTGTTTATAATTGAGGAAATTGAGAAAAAATATTTCGTACTTCGTTTATTGATCTCTTCTAAAGTGTGGAGTGGATGTGTAGACGCTATCTTATTGGCCAGCGTAACTGATTGTAAGCCTTAGGTTTTCTTTGCAAACAATCTTGAAATAAAGAAAACATTTTTCAAAAATGTTTTTAATAGGTGTGTTATAATTTGTTAGTGTCGAAAAATGTTTGCTAGACATGAGTTTTATGTTTAACAGTTTTGTTACGACAAGAACATAGCAAGTTGCAAGGTAATAAAAGTAATGATCGCAAATTGTAGCATGACAGTTTACGTAGGTAACCAAGTTGCCGATAATTTAGACTAACTAACGTTTCGAGTTTGAAAATAAGCATTAAGTCTCAGTATGGCCCTATACAGCATCTGATAGACTACAATATTACCAATTTAGACACCAACTACAGAATTACAAACTCTGAACGAATGTGCTTGTGAAGTAACTTTTGCGCCGAACGCTAATTATAAATTGAAATAGGTAAACAATTACTGCAAATTATTGATTACAAGACTATCTAAAAAGAACTTTGACAACCAGTGCGCCTTGCCTGTGATGACTTATGGATCTGAGACTTAGTCCTTCACTGCTGGTCGTATGAGGAAGCTCAAAGGCGCTCAGCGAGCTATGGGGAGGGCTACGCTTTTTTTTTACATGGGGAAATGCCTACTCATACCCGCCTCGCTGGGGCAAGGACGGGTTATGTCGGACCCGCACCGACTAAAACCCCATGGTGTTCCACCTTTGTCGCATATTGGAAGGGCTACGGGAACACTTTCGCACACATCCGCTGCCCTACTAGCGCCTGCCGCCCCATGGCAGCACCTCCTCGGGAGAGGAAAATTCCTCCCCGTTCTCCTTCCCAGGTAAGGCGCACCAGAACACATGGCGCGCCTTCCTCCACGGCCTCCAATTACGTCTGTGCAACAGACGCCCCCGCGTCTGATGCACGAAGGCCATGGGGCCAGGAAAAACGAGCACTTAGAAGTACTAGCCTACCCGACCCCAGCGGCGGATCTGGTCTATGGCTCCGCCGCCAACCAAGATTCGGCTGTGGAGGGTAGGGAGAGCGGCGCCTCGCAATACCGACAATCCTCTCCCCCCACAGCCCCACCACCACCGCATCAACGGTGAACGGCCCCGTTTGAGTCGCGGAGAATAGGGCGAGTGGCGCATCGCCATACCAACACTCCTCTTCCTCCGCGACTCCACCTCGGCTGCAGCGGTAGAGGGTGCGGACACCCCTCTCGCCGCAGTCCACCAACACACATCCGAAGTACGCATCCCAAGCCCACTCGGAGTGGCCACCTCGGGCCGGCCCTTCACCTCGGGCCAGCCAAGTGGGTTCCTCTTTGTTCACCGCGGGAGACCAAGCCACGGCTACTAAGCCCCCCCGCCACGACAAGGCGGGAACCCGTTCGGGGGGGGGCTACGCTGGGGGTTTCTCTGCGTGATAAACTTAGAAACTAGGATATCCGCATTAGAATCAGAGTAACCGACATAGTTCAACTGATTAGTAAGCTGAAGTGGCAATTGACCGGCCATATAGCACGAAGAACTGACAAACAATGGGGAATAAAGGTTCTCGAGTGGCAGCCTTGTACGGCAGGCGAAGTTTAGGGCATTCCTCCACTAGATGGAGCGACGATCTGGTCAGACATGCAGGAAATCAATGGAAGCAGGTGGCTCGGGACCGAGCTTTGTGGCATTTCTTGGGGGAGGCCTATGTTCAGTAGTGGACTTGTGAAGGGGTATAATGATAATGATGTAGTAAAGATATAAGAATTCCCAATGTTATTAGTTACAGAGTATAAAAAATAAAGTCGATAAGCTGTGTAGATATATACGAGCACGTACAAGTATGTTAATGAACGGGAGAGATTGAATGCAAAAAACATAAATTTGCGTAATATGTAATACTACAAAAGACGGTATTACTAGAGAGGTCATGCGGAAAATCAAGTTTTTAAATTATTTGATTTAAAAACTTGATTTTCCGCATGACCTCTCTTCTTCTCGTCTTCTTTCAAATGAAAATTAAAATCACTCGTATTATATATTTTATAAAGTTGTTGAAAACATAAATCTTTCGAAAAAAATCAAATAAAACAAAATTGTCGAATTTATTTTTGATTTAATATATATTGTATGAGTATTGGACGTTCTCGAACGTAGCGTTCAATACATATTTCCGTAGTATTAAGTTTTTCGTAACATAGACCTAATAAAAGTTGTGTTCTTGTATTTCTAGCTGAACCTGGCGGACATTTTCCTGCTAGTTAAAATCATAGGTTGTGTTTAGCAACGTGTTTTATTTTAGCGCATCAATTTAGTTTATTAAATGCCGCGCTTGTTTGAAAAAAAGCAAAAAATAAATTAAATTTATAATAATAATAACTATTTATTTTCTCACCACATTAAATTAATAATATCGAATTTTGACAGAATAGGCACAAACTAATGTGAGAGACTGGTGCCTAAACTAGGCGACGAATCTGCATTTCAGGTCATCAGGGCTCCCTCCCAGTTAACAAATATAAAAGTATGTTATCTTAGAATACATATCCTAATAATATACGTTATAATGATACGTTATAATCTATTTACTTGTGGTCGGTATTATTAGTAAACATCAATAAATTTAGTTTATATAAACATCAATCTTCTGCATTGAAAAATACATAATTATATATACTAATTTTCATGGTGATTGATCGAATAGATTTTAAGTTAAACTATTTTATATATTTGTGTTATATCTATATAAATTTATTGTTTACTTATTGCCCCTAAATTTTCACCACGCTATGGCTTGACTGGCAGAGAATGCTAACTGGCATTAAGTCCGCCCCTTGTAACCTTTATGGATAGAACAATAAAGCTTCTAAATAAAAAAAAACATAAACACTCACGCCTGTCATCCAGAGGGGAGGCAGAGACTACAGACTTCCATTTAGCACGATCCTGACATATCTCTTTTGCCTCCTTCACATCCATGTACCTAAGCATACATGTTCGTTGGTTAAGGGTACTCTTAATTTGGCCCATTTTTAATATATCGCCAATTCGGTCGACAAACTTTCGCCTAAGACGTCCCTTTCCGACTCTTCCATTCAATTCTGCAACATATATTTGCTTTACAGTCTTTCCTCATTCATTCTTTCTACATGACCAAACCACCGAAACATTCCTTTCTTAATCACCAATCCAATCTTGGTCACCGCATCATCTTGCAAACCACACTCTTCCTATTAATTAAAAAAAATAATTATTATATAAACATCCTCTTTTATATGTATAGAGATATGAGACTGTTTTCTCTTTTTACACGATAGAGCCATGTTACGACTGTATTATGGCCGCAACACAAATGGGTCGGCTCCACCGTGGTGGGATCATGCTCTAAAGAAATATCATATTAAAATAGCAGCATAATTCTACTCGTACTGTGTTTTATGTGGTAAGGGTAAGGACCAGATATTTTCTTTTCTTGACAATGCATCTGAATTTTGATCTTAAGCAATAGATGTCGATTACGTATTGTTTGTCGGCCACCTAATGCAATATAATATATAGCAAATCATCTATATATGTTACGTACTCAAATTTTGTGTAATTACTTAAAATTAAAATATTATGTAGTCTTATCTCTCAAAATTGGAACAACTTTGATTTCCAAATTTCATATTGAATGTAGCAATCAGGTTTGGTGGATCAGTTTAACCTCAGTTTTGTGTTATTAAAAATTATTTCTTTTCGCAATCCACGCTACTTCGCAATCCTAAAACGTGATGTACTCGGCATTCAGTTTGTATACTTATTGACGTCACTGTCGACCCAGTTTCCATTGTTGCAATGGTATCATCTTAATACAAAACATTGGGGACATTTTTATAGTTACATACACTTGGCACGTGGTATTTCGTCCTTTTTTTCGTAACTTTAAAGGAATAAAAAAATTTAGAAATTCAGTTCCACACCGTTAAAATATTTGGTGAGTTTCCAAATTTTTTGATAAATGATTCTGAAATATAATGCTCTCTTACCATAAACCATTATTTCATAATACATTATGTCTATCCCTAAAGTTTTTGTCGTGCAATAAATTATTGAAATTTTTAAAATTAGATTTTTGTTGTCTATAATATTATATATTCATTGAAAAACAAAATTTGAAATGAAAAATACGTTCAGGGTGCTCGGATGCACTTGTTCATACATTTTCTTACAGTTGTGTTGTTTTATTTATTTTTGCTAAGTTTTTTGGCTTAGATATTCAATATTTATGGCGTTTAGGGTTATCTCGGTTCTAAGAAGGTAAGGAATGAAATAGAAGGCAGCATAATACTAAAATGTAAGCCAGCGTGCATATTATACCTACTATACATAACTATTTCTTGAATATCTCTGAATCACGAGAGATTTACTCTGACTGAGACTGAGAAGTGCGACAGTAAGTATCATTTGGCAGTTTTTAAACATTTAACGTTATGCCACAGAATAAATAGTACTACGTAGTATGCCTATAACATTGGAACGTCATTTTCGCGACTAGTCGTTGCCCGATTCGGTCCGATTCACTCCAGTGAGTGACAATGGTTTGCTTTTTGCTTTTGGACGACTTCCGTTGACGTCATTCAATCTAAAACTACGATTTAATTTATAAAAATGATTGATATAAAATATAATAAGATTTTCCGACATTTTTATTTAAATTAATGAGTTTTATTTTTCTTACAGGTAATTTAAAAGTGACCGTGAGCTCTATGCATTGGTAAGGTTTTTTGTGTTCAAAATTAAAATACTTCTTTTATTTTCAATAAAAATAAATATCAATATTCTGATTCTTAGCGTGTGGTGCTGATGTAAGATAATCCATTGAGTATCCCATTTCGTCCAGTAGATGTCGCAACAGGCGACTACACATAGGAGCAGATTATATTGGAGAAATATATTGAAAATGTATATTAGATTTATAGTAACAATTCTGAAATTTATTAATATAATATGTTCCATTAAAATGTATTGAAGTTGGCTGCAGGATCCTATGGACTGCAGTAGCCAATGAGGGCTAATAATCTTGCGCTCACCAGGTGTCGCTAGTTTAAACTGATGTGAAGTTTTTGTTTCACAATGTCATTATCTGTAGTTAGTTTTATATAAAAGCTTATCACTTTCTAGAGTATTATATTAATGTACAAAACAATGCCTAAGTTGTTTGCTCTTTACTTATTTGCACATTTAAAATATTTCTTAATATTTCTACTTTTACGAATAAAAAAGCGGGTTTGGTTTATTTATTTTTAATCTAACTAATATTTAATAAGTCTAATAGTACAGAAAGAAATATTAACCTTTACATTTTTCAAACAAATTAACTTTCTGGCTATGAAATCTGTCAAATATTACAACTCAGTTTTAGTGACGCCGCCCTGGTATCAGAAAAAGTCGTGGAATGCCCTGAAGAGAACATTAACTTTGTTTGTCACTTCAAGTTTATAAATAAAAACGTAACTTTGTCTATGGTACCTTATTCACCTTATATCATCATTCATCATTCTCTAAACCATTTCCCATTATCTGGGGTCGGCGCAGTAAACCTTCTTGTTCCATTCCTCTCTATCAGCCGTCTTATTCACCTTATATATTATTATAAAAAGTAAAGTAAACTAAAGTTACAGCCTATATACTTCCCACTGCTGGGCACAGGCCTTCCCTCATTTCTGAGAGGGTTTTAGGGCAAGGAAGTGTTAGCCGCGCTGCCCAAATGCGTGTTGGCAAACTTCACATGTCTTCGAAATATTTTTTCCCTTATTCCTCAGACATGTAGGTTTCCTCACGATGTTTTCCTTCGCTGCACGTGGTAAATCAGCACTTAAAATTGCAATTAACAATTTTATTGGTACCGGCGGTATTATAAAACACATTTAAAATAGGTAAGTTAAACTTTACAAATAGGTAAGTTAAACGACGTAAATGTCAATCAAATTACAGTCAAAGTAGATTTAACCTACATTTGGGCGATCCCAAATCAGACCAAGAAAAGACGCTAATTTTGCCTATTAATGGTTAAAATATTCAAATGAGCCGGTTTGCCTAGCAAATGAAATGTAACATTACCATAAATAATGCCTCTGTTTCCAATCGTTCGTCTTTTAAGGGTTAAGCCGCCTTGTATCATTAAATTTTGATATATCTTTACAGTAACGTTGTTGAGTCTCTTGCACTGAATATTGTTCAAAATGCAGTGCGTGAATTCCATTATCGTAAGTAATATTATAATAGAACTTGTCGTACATTAGCGTCGTAATGAAATCCATCACACCGTTTCCAAAAAAACTTTAATTATTAACTGAGATATAAGCTTACATTATTGCTTTAAGTATACATCGTTTGATAGATTTTGGTTTTTTTTTTCTTCTTTTTAAATATTTTTTAATTGATTGTAGTAGCCATTGTTTTTGTTTTGTAATTAATTGTGTCCATATTGTAAGTGATGGTGCATAAAAATATATAGTTTTTAAGAGCGTGTACAGGCTGGAAAATTGATTATAGTTTGGCGAGATAATTTCTGTAGTACATAGGTTTTGTACACAGGTTTGTTTTAATAAAAAAATGTTCTGTGGATGTCATAAGAAGCGACTATGCGTAGTGTCAGAATGTGCCAAAATCTTATGGCTTTCGATAAATGGTCGTATACCATCTCATTTATGGCAAGCATTGAATGCCAAGACCAGCGACGAGTAGGAGAATCAAAGATACGAGACGTTGGGTATTGTGGTTTAGAACAAAGCGGAACGGTTGACGGTGACCCATATCCAGTTGTGAAATAAAACGGGAAGATGAAAAAGTAAATACATAATACTTTAATATACTATGTTATATACTAGATTGATCTAACCAAGAGATACATTTTAATTTTAATTTCTTATCTAACCAACTAAACTAAAATAATCTTGACGTTTGGTTAAAAAGAGTGGTACATAGACAGATTTACGGTAGACAATTTATTACATGCAACCGAAAACGACGACAGCGTCCTGATTAAGCAGTCTCCGCACATGTCTAATTGATTAGGTTCTAGGTTATAATCCAACCGAAATGAGTAACGCGCAAATTTATATCTTGGTCCACATGTTTTACGTGTGTCTCCGCATTTCTGACAGTATATCGGATTGCCGCCTCAATGACTTCGTATCTTTTTCTTATATTTCTTTGAAGCATTGGGTGACAAACGAGCACACAGTCCGTCCAATGGCAAGCGAATGCTGTGGCACATAGACATCCACATTTATCTTCAATTAAGGATTAAAACGCAAATGCGTTGTCACCCCTGAGGACTAAGATGAAATGCCTCGATTCCAGTAAAAAGGGTTTCCAGTTCTTTACACTCACCATACGAAACATAGCAGCTTTATGCTGCTATTTTACGCTGGTATTTTGTGAGAGCGTGGTCCTGCCCCGGTCGAGCCAACCCATTCGTGTTACAACTATAAGAAAGCTGTATTGGGGCTCTGCCACGTTATAGTATTATATTATTAAAATTTCGCTAAAATCCTAGACCATTTTATAGGAGTAAGAGTGATAAATGAGACCAAAATCCACCTCTCGGTATCTGTACTTGGATCTATCATTGATTAATCAAAATGTGAGTGAATGTCATCTCTGTGAGCAAAAATACCTCGTTACCAGTAACTATTGTCTCCGTTTTTACCATATGAAACACAGCAGCATATTATATTATTTAACACTGGTTTCTCCTTGTCCTTTCGCGTGGTCCTTTCTCGACATAGAATACTATAAAACATATATAATAGACCGGGGTAGTGGGCGGAGCCCGTGCAGCCACTAAAATGTCACTAACATGTCAATTCACACGTATAACTGTCAACACGAGATTTGTTTTGACGTTACAATCGTTTTCAAATTTCGCGTGCAAATTATTTATAAAATGCCAAATTGCACACTATTTACAAATAAATCTGGATTAAAATTTAAAAGATTTGTTTTAATGATGATCTAGAACATTAATCAAATGTCTTAAAATGTTTAAATATACTCATTCTGTCAATTAAACAAAGCGAATCGGGTTTGTAGTAGTGATAATACGACCTAATTGCTTATATGTGTGTACGCCAACCCTCGTACAAAATAAATTTGACAGCCATTCTATTGTGTATTATAGTATTCTATGTTTCTCGGCCAAGCCAACTCATTGGTCTGTCTGTAATATCGAAGTAACTGTTTTATTGAGCTTAGGTTAGGTTAATTGCATGTCATTAAGACGTGAATAACCATTTAGAATTTTTTGTCTGTCTGTTGTGTTAGTGACAAGAAAGATAGCCATGTACCAGGAGCGATTGAGGCTATCTTTGTTAAAAAAAAAACTGTTTTCTTGTTCAATCACGAAGGAAATCCGTTATCATTGCTACATCTACCTAACATGTCCACGAATATCTACAGGTGGAGACCTGGTGACCTAAGATACAGGAGGCATCAGTTTTTCAGTTATGAATGGTATTGTTTCAGATTAAAGCATATATTCATTGTGCTGTCTTTATATTTTATACTAGTGATCCGCCTGGCTTCGCATGGGTGATTATTGGATCTCGATAACAGCACCATCTATCGGATTATAATGCTAAACTATCCAGGGATCCATTCAAACAACAAAAAAAATCATCTAAATCGGTCCTGCCATTTATGGGGATTTCAGTGACAACAAACGTGCGGCAGAATTGTATAAATATAAAGGTGATAGATTTACCATTTAGTTACATATTTCTTGTGGAAATAAGTAACTAAATGGTAAATCTAAATGACGCCACATTAAAAGATACTACTCAAATCGCAGATTTGATAAGACCAAGAACATAAATAAGAAGGTGAAACAACATGTTTAGAATAAGTATAAAATTTAAAACCACACGCGTTATGTACTGTGGCTTCAAATATGAAACCAAACTTCAAGGTTTGAAAATTTTAAACCAAGCCACAAACCACAATAGATTAATATCATTTTAAATCATTATTGTATTGAATGTCATATAAAATTATGATTTGTAACAAATTCAATTAAACAATTATTAAATGGCAATGAAAACACATTGCTGAGGCCTATCTCTATAAAGAACAAAACAGAATTTCCGTAACTCAAAGTGGTGCGAAGGTCCATACATGGAACCGTCCGGTTACATGAAATGACCACTAACATTAATAAAGATAACTTGAAATGGCAGATTTATTGCCGAGATATCTGGCACGCTATGAGTCTTTTCGTTCCATATAATTTCGGGAATTCGAAGTTAAAGCTTTTTAAGGTCGGGTTATTTCTTAATTTCGTAATGTAATGAAATGGGATTCCATTAAAAAGATGAAAAAATTAATACCATTATAATTACATATTATATAATAATTATATATTATATAATAATTCGAGGCATTCCATCTTATTCCTCACGGGTAACAACGCATATCTGGATTTTGATTTGTAATCGAGGATAGATGTAGATGTCTATGGGCCACAGTATCCACTTACCATCAGGTGGACTGTGTGCTCAGTTGTCACCCTATCCTATAAAAAAATTATCCATCCTTCCATTCATTACCTTTTTGCCATTGTTGCCAGGCTTGGCAGGCGGGGTAGCTTATACTAAGGGATATAAAGGGCGGACTTAAGAGGGCATATGCGTTTCGCGTCGAAAACTACATGTTTTATGGTTTTTCCAAAGGCGATATCGTAACGACGTGAGGAGATTATTTGCTGAAAATTAGGGCTTTAGAAAGATGAAGTCTTTATTTAGTACATAGCAATGCAAAATCATAGTTTTTAATGACGGTTTTTTAGGGCGAAGACAATCCCTTCACAGTGTTTTATGAAAATATGCAACAGAGTTACCTTTCAGGTTGAATACAACTATTATTATAAGTTATTATAATGGAATATATGGTCTTTTAGTGTATAGCAAAACCTAAATTACGAAAATATTTAGATTTAATATTATAAAATAATATTATAAAATCACCAAAACTGTCTACTTCAATGTAATTTTTTCCATGCATTTGCTTATAAACATATCTATTTTAATTATTTTATCAAAATACATGTAATGTTAAATATCCAAAAAAAAATTTAGCACGTTTTATTTTGTCAATTATTTTATATAATTATTTTAAAATACTATAAAACATCATGCGCAGACCCCGTTTGATTCAGTACGCTCCGGTTAATCCCAACGATAGGACGTATTACTTTTTCTCACCGACACCGCGCGATCACGTTGATACACCGATAGGATAGCAAATAAAATACGCCGATTAGAAGATCTAAAAACCAAGCGCGCAAGATACATAACAGCTTTAAATTTCTTGAAGAGATGCAGAGATCATAATCTCATTCCTACGTGTGTCAAGATATCCACTAAAAAAGACATTCGAGGAAGCGCTAAGATCTTAAATCAGGCTAGTAAAAAGTTGTTAATAACGGTGATTCAGCAAAAACGTATCGATCTATATTTCATAAACAAAACCATAGACAATTCGTCCAGTGAATTAAAGACAGTTTTATCGACATTGGATTATAAAAATTGCATGGAAACTTTAGATAAACGCGAAACAACTAAATACAATGAATGCATAAATAAACACATTGATAAATACCATAAATTAACAACTAAATCAAATGTCCAACATACGAAATCGTTGACCACAGACACGAATCATAAACAACGCGCTGTCTACAACTTATCAAAACAAACACTGGACGACGCCACAATAAAAGTTTTAGAAAAAGATATTAATTTCGCAATAACACCGCGAAAAATACCGTATGAGGACATTATCTGTAGTGTTGAGGACTGTCTGTATAAAAATAATATTGGTAATGAAGATTTAGAGGCCATACGTCAAAACATCTCGTCTATGTTACGTCGAAGTTCAGCGCCGAAATTAAATCTTCCCAAAAATGAATCTAACGCGTTGAAAAACTTACGCAACAGACCAGAGCTTACGATTCTCCGCGCAGATAAAGGTAATTCTACGGTTATAATGGATACGTCAGATTACAATTTTAAAATACAACAACTTTTGTCGGATGAAACTACTTATCTAAAGGTCAAGACCCTACAACTAATACGCTTAAAACAACTAGCGATCTAATTAAGAAATACTCCGAAAAATTGAATCTGGACGTTAATTCGATAATACCTTCATGTGCCAAACCACCGAAGTTGTATGGGTTACCAAAGATACACAAACCGAATGCTCCATTACGTCCAATAGTGAGTCAGATTGATTCGCCAACTTACAGATTGGCTCAATACTTAGCTAAAATATTATCACCACTCAGAGGACACACAAGAGCACACACTAAGGATTCATACCAATTTGTCAGTGAGATAAAAGACCTACATCTTACTGACAATGAAACCATGGTCAGTTTTGATGTTCAGTCTCTATTTACATGCCTACCTGTTGAAGACTGCATCTCAATTATATCTAGGAAACTAGAGGAAAATAACATGCCAGCAGAATATGCAGTATTACTAAGACATTGCCTTACATCTGGCTATCTATTGTGGAAGGAAGAGTTTTACAAGCAAGTAGATGGTGTGGCGATGGGCTCATCTGTATCTCCCATTGTCGCCGATATATTCATGGAAGACTTTGAGGAGAAAGCCGTCCTTACTGCACCTGTTACACCAAGGATCTACAAGCGGTACGTAGACGATACTTTCACAATTTTACCATCAGACAAAGTAACTGCATTTTTAGAACATCTTAATTCCATAAACCCTAAAATTCAATTTACTATGGAGTTAGAGGCAAATAATTCCTTACCTTTCCTAGATGTGTTAGTCATCCGAAAACCTAATAACACCATTGGTCACACTGTGTATAGAAAAAAGACCCATACAAACCGATATTTAAACGGTGAATCTCACCACCATCCTTCACAGTTAGCTACCGTGGGCAAATCTTTGTTACAGAGAGCACGAGGGATCTGTCACAGCAAACACCTGGCCGCCGAGCTTCAGCACGTCAAGCAAGTTCTGCACGACAACAAGCTTCGGGTCCCGCGCCTACGTCACAGTGACCGAGTGAATCCGGCCACAGTCGAGCGTGTGCCTGCTGTGCTACCATATGTCAGAGGTGTCACAGACAAGATTGGCTATATCTTGAAGCGAGCTTCTATTAGAACATTCTACAAGCCGCCGAAGAAGATCAGTCAGTTCCTACCATCCGTCAAGTGTCATATTCCTCTACAAGATGCAGGAGTGTACAAGTTTGATTGTGAATGTGGTGTCTCTTATATAGGACAAACCAAAAGATCAATTAGGACCCGCGTAAAAGAACATATAGCTGATGTGAAGCATCAACGTTCCGGGAAGTCTGCAGTTTGTGATCATATCCTAGACGGCCCTAACCGTTACATCAGATTTGATAGACCACAAATCCTCGCGAAAGAACACCGATTCCTACCAAGGATGATACGTGAGGCTATTGAAATTAAAAAACATCCTAATTTCAATAGAGAAGGAGGCTGGGTACTACCACCTGCTTGGAATCCTATAATCAATAAAATTAAAACTAAACCCAAGCATACCACTGCAAGACCTCAAGACATAGTCAGTTCATTTTGCATAGATCGGACCATAAACAATAATTAAAAAAGCTGAAGGTACTCCGGGTTTAACAATGACATCGGGACGTCAGTCATCTCAGTCCCCCGTGACCATGGGTGCTGGAAAGCGCCCGAAACATCGGGAATTAAAAATAAGAAGTAAATAAACGCGACAAAATCCGTAAAACTAGTTTTAATCATGTGTAGTGTTCGCGTTAATATAAGAAATCATTATGTTTTCCATGTTAATTGTGCTGACACTGCACACTGCTCACGCACTATACATTTAATAACGTTTTTTTAAAACACGTCACGCATGCATGGTCCCTCATCTACACAGTAGGTTATTACTCTGTAGGCTTGTGTTTTGTAATTTACAAAATTAGTTTGGAAGAAAAACGTAAATTCTATGTTAAACACTTCTAGGTAAATTTGGTCTTATTACCTAACGTGCGTAATACTACGTTTATTGTTATTGATAATTACGGGTTTAAACTATAGTTTAAAAAGAGTTAAAATAAGTCCCTTAGCTGCAGCGCCGGAGATGTCGCGAAATTTAAGAATATTATTTTATAATTGGTCACTGATTATAACTAGATCGAAAATGACAGAAACGAAAAATCAATCAATTTAGGTTTCATTTCTGAGAAAATTCATTTTCTCCGAGTTTTCACACATAAAGCCACAAACTTGACTTGCCTACGTCCGTGCAAAAATCATCTTTTTAAAAGGCCATATGCTACAGCGTGCGTCTTAAGACGCTGGAGTAGAAAAATTCCAGTTCTGCAATGAGGTCAAATTTTTAAACTTTAATTTTGTTCTCTAGTATTTTAACGCACTTGGCCCTATAACTGGGCAAAATAAAATATAACGGACTTATTAAAAGTTTCTTTTGCGGTGTCACATACATTTTATGCCTATGCGTACTTTTTAACCATGCGGTCAAATCTTTGGACCAAAATTGTTAGATTACAAAACTTGTACAGAAAATCATTGTTTTATTCCTATAAAAACAGTTTTTTAAAGAATAAAGTAAGAATATTCACTATTCATGTTATCTCGTGGATGTCGGAATAGGCAACACAGAGAAGTAAAGCAGGTGAAGCCCGGCAATGGATTTCTAATAACTACTAAAAGGTAAAAAAGCTGCGGCTGCCAACCCGCATGCCAAGCGTGACAACTATGCCAAATGTTACTCCTGTGAGGCAATCCATGGGGGAAACCTTTGCTCATCATTTGACTTTTGAAAGGCAAGGCAAGGCAAGGCAAAAAAAGGTATTAGGTAGGTAATACATAGTCTTGTATATAAATCACATACATGAATTTTATTACTATGTAGGTGTGTTATGTGCGTGACTGTACCGTAACCGAAAAGGCGTTGGAACAAAATAAATTAGTCGCGATGATTTCATTCAATAAAGTCTAATGGTTTCAATGAAACGTCGTTCTGGAAATTCAGTTGGTCGATGTTCTTACATCCAACGGTCAGCAGAAATGATACCATATTTAGTATCACGTATATGACTCAGCTTGTATCCTGTTTAATCATCGTAAGCTTAATGGATACTTGCGAAGATTTTGTCATTTTGCATCGTCAGCTTTTAAACATCTTATGAATGACACACACGGTCAGTTCAACCGACCAGTTCAAACTAGGACTGTTGATATTTTTTTAAAATATCGGATTTCCGATAGTTATAGTTATAAATATATATCAATATCAGAGTTTTATATACGTATAATTCTTTATCGATATATCGAAAATCCGATATTTAAAAAAATATCTACAGTCCTAGTTTGAACTGAGCAGTTGGAATGATCAGTTGAACTGACAGTGTGTGTCGCATTAAAATTCAAACTCATGAACAAAAGTGTACTCCTAAATATTTAACTAATTCGATTAAAAATTATAACGTTTCCTTGTTTTTCAATGTATTTCTAAATTTAACCACGTGTGCACTTTAGTCATCATCATCATAATCATTACACCCCTTCACAAGTCCACTGCTGAACATAGGCCTCCTCCAAGTAATGCCACAAAGCACGGTCGTGAGCCACCTGCATCCATCAACTTCCTGCATATCTTACCAGGTCGTCACTCCATCTAGTGGGGGTCGCCCTACACTACGCCTACCGGTACGAGACTGCCACTCGAGAACCTTTCTTCCCCATCGGTTATCGTTTTTTCGAGCTATATGGCCGGCCCATTGCCACTTCAGCTTACTAATCCGTTGGGCTATGTCGGTCACTCTAGTTTTACTGCGGATATCCTCATTTCTGAGTCTATCACGCGGAGAAACTCCGAGCATAGCCCTCTCCATAGCTCGCTGAGTGACCTTAAGCGTCCTCATACGGCCAGCAGGGAAGGACCACGTCTCAGATCCGTAAATCATCACTGGCAACAAGCACTGGTTGTACAATCTAGTTTTCAGAGTTTGAGGTATACCTGACAAGAAGATGTGTATAATTTCCCGAACGCTGTTCAGCCGAGTTGAATCCGTCGATTGACCTCTCGGTCGAAGTTGGACTTACCTATTCGGACTATTTGTCTTAGGTAAACGTACTCGTCAACAACTTCGAGCATAGTGCTCCCAACAACTACCGGCATAGGTGTGACATGGACGTTAAACATGATTCTTGTTTTGTCCATGTTCATCTTAAGACTTATTCGTTGGGAGACACCATTGAGGTCATTTAGCATAGTACTTAGGTCCTCCTGCGATTCTGCCATAAGAACTATACCGTCGGCAAATGGAAGATGAGTGATGTACTCGCCATTGATGTTAATACCGTATCCTTTCCAGTCCAGTAGCTTGAAAACGTCTTCCAATCTCTGCGGTTGGATAGGTTTCGAACTCTGGTTCTGTACTCGGATAGCAATCGTAGCCCTACTGTACAAACACTTCAGCACTTCGATATACCGAAAGTCAACTTGGCACCGCTGAAGGGACTGTAGCACCGCCCAAATTTCGACGGAATCAAAGGCTTTCTCATAGTCGACATACGCCAGGCAAAGTGGCAAATTGTACTTTTCGGTCTTCTGTACAATCTGCCGCAGGGTATGTATGTGGTCTATGGTACTAAATCCTTTTCGGAAACCCACTTGTTCGGGAGGCTGGAAGTCGTCGAGTTTGCGCGCGAGACGATTCGTAATGGCTCTTGAAAACAGCACGTAGACGCGGCTCAGAAGGGAAATCGGTCTGTAGTTCTTCAAGAGAGCGTTGTCGCTTTTCTTTGTAACGCAGTCGAAGTATTACCCCATTGCTGCTGTTTGATACTGCAAAGTGGTTTTTCCCTTTCTTCACATTTTTGCACTTGTTAATTTCAGATTTGGTACATTACTAACTTATTGTCTTCAAAGTGGTTAAAGAACTATATCAAATTTCGTAATAGTAACATAGCAATATTCGTAATGACCAGACAATGTGATAAATAATGACGTTAAAATCAGTATTAATTACGCCCCATTTTACTTGTCATAACTCATACTGCCCGGATTTTATAAGTAGTATAGTATAGTAGTAGTGCCCTGATTAATCATTCGATCCAGATCTATTAGAAGCCATAAGATCATTTTGGCTTGTCCTATCTATAGTTGGCTCTTGTGACCCGCACGGGGTGATACGTACATAGAACTAACCATCATCATTCCATTTTAGTCATGAAACTAATAACTCCGTGATTAACATTATACCATTACTAGTCGTTCACTTCAAGAATGCCGTTACCTCCCGCCGCGCCCCCTCATTCCGCGCCTCAAGCGTCGCCCTTTTAGTACCGATAGCAACGTCGAAGTGTACTTACGTCCGTTTTTTATGCTCCCGTACGTTCTCTAGTTTGTTACTGTTTTTGCTGTTGTTTTTGTTACTGTTGATTTTTTGTTTTTGTTTCTGTTGATATTCGTTAATTTGTTCTGTTACAATGAGTAATTTTATTTTTTTCGAATATTTAAAAATGTATATGTGTAAAAATGAAAATTTTATTTTATCGAACACGTTATTATTTCTTCATCATCATCATTCAAAAAATATTTTATTTCATCGAACACGTTATTATTTAACTTTATTGAAAATATGAATACTAAAAAACATAAACATGATGACTTTTTTCGTCTACGGTACCGTCAGCTGTGACGTCGTAACGGTCTACGACGGCAAACTCGAAATGAACGCGTAGTACTACCATAACGGTATGGTGGTAATGGATTCACTTACGCAGCCACCTCACGGCAGTTATTAGTTTCAATTCCCAGTCTCAGCTTTCCTCTGTCGTCACACGGCCATTACATGGGGGTATAAAAAGCTTACTCTTTTACCATGCTAACAACTATTACACAAATAGTTGGGATTTGTATGCTTAACTACTGGTGTGAGTTTATAAATCTTGTTATTGGATTATAATTGGCTATAAAATCACTAAAAAAAGCGATACGCGAGATATTTATTTTGCTGTTTTCTTTTCGTCAGAGGACACCATTTTGAAACTGTAGTAGAATTAAGTAAAAATTAGGTAAAGGCACACAAATTCACGTCGTAAAATGATCAAATTGCGGGCACCTTAAGCGGTTTTTAGGACACACACGTTATTGGAACGGGTTGGGCTATGTCGGTCACTCTAGTTTTACTGCGGATATCCTCATTTCTGAGTCTATCACGCGGAGAAACTCCGAGCATAGCCCTCTCCATAGCTCGCTGAGTGACCTTAAGCGTCCTCATACGGCCAGCAGGGAAGGACCACGTCTCAGATCCGTAAATCATCACTGGCAACAAGCACTGGTTGTACAATCTAGTTTTCAGAGTTTGAGGTATACCTGACAAGAAGATGTGTATAATTTCCCCAACGCTGTTCAGCCGAGTTGAATCCGTCGATTGACCTCTCGGTCGAAGTTGGACTTACCTAGTCGGACTATTTGTCCTAGGTAAACGTACTCGTCAACAACTTCGAGCATAGTGCTCCCAACAACTACCGGCATAGGTGTGACATGGACGTTAAACATGATCCTTGTTTTGTCCATGTTCATCTTAAGACTTATTCGTTGGGAGACACCATTGAGGTCATTTAGCATAGTACTTAGGTCCTCCTGCGATTCTGCCATAAGAACTATACCGTCGGCAAATGGAAGATGAGTGATGTACTCGCCATTGATGTTAATACCGTATCCTTTCCAGTCCAGTAGCTTGAAAACGTCTTCCAATCTCTGCGGTTGGATAGGTTTCGAACTCTGGTTCTGTACTCGGATAGCAATCGTAGCCCTACTGTACAAACACTTCAGCACTTCGATATACCGAAAGTCAACTTGGCACCGCTGAAGGGACTGTAGCACCGCCCAAATTTCGACGGAATCAAAGGCTTTCTCATAGTCGACATACGCCAGGCAAAGTGGCAAATTGTACTTTTCGGTCTTCTGTACAATCTGCCGCAGGGTATGTATGTGGTCTATGGTACTAAATCCTTTTCGGAAACCCACTTGTTCGGGAGGCTGGAAGTCGTCGAGTTTGCGCGCGAGACGATTCGTAATGGCTCTTGAAAACAGCACGTAGACGCGGCTCAGAAGGGAAATCGGTCTGTAGTTCTTCAAGAGAGCGTTGTCGCTTTTCTTTGTAACGCAGTCGAAGTATTACCCCATTGCTGCTGTTTGATACTGCAAAGTGGTTTTTCCCTTTCTTCACATTTTTCCACTTGTTAATTTCAGATTTGGTACATTACTAACTTATTGTCTTCAAAGTGGTTAAAGAACTATATCAAATTTCGTAATAGTAACATAGCAATATTCGTAATGACCAGACAATGTGATAAATAATGACGTTAAAATCAGTATTAATTACGCCCCATTTTACTTGTCATAACTCATACTGCCCGGATTTTATAAGTAGTATAGTATAGTAGTAGTGCCCTGATTAATCATTCGATCCAGATCTATTAGAAGCCATAAGATCATTTTGGCTTGTCCTATCTATAGTTGGCTCTTGTGACCCGCACGGGGTGATACGTACATAGAACTAACCATCATCATTTTTTAGTCATGAAACTAATAACTCCGTGATTAACATTATACCATTACTAGTCGTTCACTTCAAGAATGCCGTTACCTCCCGCCGCGCCCCCTCATTCCGCGCCTCAAGCGTCGCCCTTTTAGTACCGATAGCAACGTCGAAGTGTACTTACGTCCGTTTTTTATGCTCCCGTACGTTCTCTAGTTTGTTACTGTTTTTGCTGTTGTTTTTGTTACTGTTGATTTTTTGTTTTTGTTTCTGTTGATATTCGTTAATTTGTTCTGTTACAATGAGTAATTTTATTTTTTTCGAATATTTAAAAATGTATATGTGTAAAAATGAAAATTTTATTTTATCGAACACGTTATTATTTCTTCATCATCATCATTCAAAAAATATTTTATTTCATCGAACACGTTATTATTTAACTTTATTGAAAATATGAATACTAAAAAACATAAACATGATGACTTTTTTCGTCTACGGTACCGTCAGCTGTGACGTCGTAACGGTCTACGACGGCAAACTCGAAATGAACGCGTAGTACTACCATAACGGTATGGTGGTAATGGATTCACTTACGCAGCCACCTCACGGCAGTTATTAGTTTCAATTCCCAGTCTCAGCTTTCCTCTGTCGTCACACGGCCATTACATGGGGGTATAAAAAGCTTACTCTTTTACCATGCTAACAACTATTACACAAATAGTTGGGATCTGTATGCTTAACTACTGGTGTGAGTTTATAAATCTTGTTATTGGATTATAATTGGCTATAAAATCACTAAAAAAAGCGATACGCGAGATATTTATTTTGCTGTTTTCTTTTCGTCAGAGGACACCATTTTGAAACTGTAGTAGAATTAAGTAAAAATTAGGTAAAGGCACACAAATTCACGTCGTAAAATGATCAAATTGCGGGCACCTTAAGCGGTTTTTAGGACACACACGTTATTGGAACGGAACGGAAGGGCAAAAAACAGACATTATTTTGATTATATTGTGCAAATGCCTACATTAAAAAAAGCATTTTGAATCAAGTTGTTATAAGAAAAAGAAAAAAAGGGAATTTCCCATTCTCGTAGTTTTGCGTGCTTTGTATACTTAATAAAATATTTAAATAAAAATAACGTGTGTAGCGTTCGCCCATAGTATTCTGAAGCGTTCGCAGCTCTCATTTGAATTTCAACTAAGGTTGTTATTTTTTTGCTTGTAACAGTTTTTCTTCTATATTAATATTACGTGTATACTTAAATTAGCCTTGATATTCTGATGTCGCAGAACGAATTTAAAAACATCAAGGCCAAATATTTGTAAAGATTTTTTAGATATTATGCAGATGTGTTACATCACACACTCACACACATTTTACACATACCAATTTTTTATAGAATAGTGGTCACAAAAGTGGAAAGTAGAATCCGTCGTTTCCAGTAAAAGGGGTCACCTGTTCTCTATACTCACTATAATAAACAGCATTATTCTGATTTTTCACGCTGGTGAGGATACCAAGTTTCGTAGTAATCATCACAAATATTACAAAAGCCATTTATTTGTTTTTGTCCGTTCACCATAAGACGCAAACGTAAACTATGCTGCTATTAATGATTTCTTAAATTTACGCGAACACTACACATTGAATAAAACTAAATTTACGGATTTTATCGCGTTTATTTCACTACTTTTACTTATTTTTTTTAACATATAGCTGACGTGAAGCACCGACGCTCCAGGAAGTCTGCAGTCTGTGAACATGTTCAAGATCGTCCCTACCATTACATTCGATTTGATAAACCACAAATTCTCGCAAAAGAACACCGATTCCTACCAAGGATGATACGCGAGGCTATTGAAATTAAAAAACATCCAAATTTCAAAAGAGAAGATGGATGGGTGCTGCCATCTGCTTGGGATCCTATAATTAACAAAATTAAACCCAAACCTAAGCATACCACTGCAAGACTTCATGATACTATAAGCTCGTTTTGCGTAAATCGGACCAAAAATTAATATTCAAAAACTGAAGGTAGCCGGACTAACTATGACATTGGGACGTCAAACATCTCAGTCCCCCCCGTGACTATGGTTGCTGTAAAGCACCCGAAACGTCGGGAATTAAAAATAAGTAAAAGTAGTGAAATAAACGCGATAAAATCCATAAATTTAGTTTTATTCAATATGCTGCTATTCTTCATTTCTTCTTGCGCCACTATGTGAAGACTGAACAATGTATACACACCAATATTTAAAATAGAGTTTTCCATGGGAAAGGCAAGGATTTTTTAAAGTAAATTCCTGCTACCTCTAATGTTTACCCTTATTGCACTTTGTTTATAGTAATTGCAAAGTTGAGCGTAAAAGCTTTTAAATTGGAACGGCATTGCTGAAGCATCAATGACTGTTTATCTAATGTAATAGTATAACATGTCCACACTAACCTGATCCTTTGAGAACTTCTAAGCCTTATAAAAAGTATCCTTTGTCCTATTCTAAGATGTGACTTCTTTTAAGGTTAATTGAAGGACAAATATCCAAACAAATATACTTTCACATCATTTTTGTATTAAAGCTATCATGCGAGCTACACATATTGCATAAACAATGGGACCTATGATGAAAGGACTGCTTTGTTAGCAGATGTGCTCAAAGTCGCGATGTGCGTCACAATCGTTCTTGACACAAAACTCGTAGCGCCTGATCCGATGGTAGGGTGTGCCGAAATTTTCGCACGAGCTTCTCTTTTCTGATTTCAAGGTGCACGAAAGTAAAGTTTTTTTATTGTTTATTGTTGTTATTAAAGTCCATTGCTGAACATAGGCCTCCCCCATAGAATGCCTTATAGGGGGGATATTTGCCATAGTTGTCACGATTAGCAAGCAGGTTGGCAATCGCAGTTTATTTTTATTTTTAGTCGTTATTAGGAAGATGCTGCTGCCCATCTCCTGTCTGTGTCCCTCTGTAGCCTCTTACGATACCCACGGGAAGATATGGGGTAGTGGATATTCTTAACCGCCACTACATTCATACTGTAGAGCCATATTGCAGCGTAATAAATCTGCAGCACTGATCGGGTAAGAATTGAAACCTTTTTAAAGGTAAAGAGGCACTCCATCATAATGTTCAGGGGTGAGTGTTTTCACTTCACATTCACACAGCATTTACATCTTGAGATTTGAGCTCGTTACCTTTAAAAAAATTCCTAGCTCTCGCCTTGTGGTAACCTAGGGGGATGATTTATTTGCTTATGTAATTTCAAAATGTACAATGGCTCGCAAATTTTTCAGATGCACCGACATTATGTTGCGACAATGTCGCTTTTATTTTATTTATTTATTATATTAATAAGGAACACAAACAGATTGAAGACAATACAAATTATTATTACATATATATACGAATTTCGTGGTAGAGTCATGCTGCAGTTATATTGGTGGTACCTATAGTTGTAGCACGAATGGGTCGGCTCGACCGGGTAGGACCACGCTCTCACAGAATACCAGCGTTATGCTGCTGTGTTTCGTATTGTGAGTGTGGAGGACCGGAGACCCTTTTTACTGGAAACGAGGCATTCGATCTAAGTCCTCACGGGTGACAACGCATCTGCATTTTGATTCGTAATGTAGATGTCTATGGGCCACAGCAAACACTTACTATCTGTTTGCTGTGGCCCATAGACATCTACATTACGAATCAAAATGCAGATTTTTGTCACACTATCCCATAAAAAAAAAAACAAAAAAAAAAACAAAACACTACTACAAAAATATTACTATTTTTATAAAGCTCCTCGCTAGTAATGGCGTAAACAACGAATCAAATGTCAGTAACCTTTACTCATATCAATTGTTAGCGTTTGTAAAGTTGCTAAAGTTGCTAAGGATGCTGCTAGATTCTAGAAAGATTTTTTGTTTTTATTTTAATCGCCTAAAACGATTTCCACGGTTCCTTGTAATATTACAAGGAACCGTGGAACCGTTTTATTCAATTTAAATTATATATAATACTTATCGAATGCGATTTTATTATTTCAACGGAGATTTGGAAAATCCCGGAAGGGTTCTGTACGGGGAAGAACCAGCAAGAAACCTCGTGAAACTTTTATAAAGTGTCATTTTTAAATGAAATACATAGAGAAACCACTTTGGGGTGATTACTCAAGGCATTATTATAAACTTTGATTTCATTTATATAACAATAAAACCTCTTTATAACAGTCTTTTGTTTTATAAAAATACTAGCGATCCGACCCGGATTCGCACGTTTTCACATTCTGGATCTTGACGACGGCGCCACCTACCGGTTCCATTTGTAAATCTAAACCATTCTGGAATCAACTAAAACACTCACAAAATTTTATATATTATATAGAGCCACCATGCAGCTATATTATGATTGTAGCACGAATGGGTCGGCTCGACCGGGGTAGGACCACGCTCTCACAGATTACTAGCGTTAAATAGCAGCTTAACACCGCTGTATTTCGTATGGTGAGTGTAGAGATCCGGAAACTCATTTTTACTGGAAACGAGGCATTCCATAGCCATGTAGCCCTCAGGGGTGACAACGCATCTGCGTTTTGATTCTTAATCGAGGATTAGCGTAGATGTCTATGGGCCACAGCAATGAAGAAGTGAAATATTGAATTATGTTTGCATGCAAATAATGTAAATAAAACTAAAATAAAATAAAATTTAAATGTCATTTGACAATCATCCTAGATTTAATACTTTTCATGTCATAATTAAATATTTTTCATGTCATAATAGATTATATATTATTAAACAGTACATAAACAAAAAAATAACGTTTATTAAGAGCCCTCTTATATTTCAGCGTTACGCAAATTTAGGTATTTTACGCTCCGAGCGGGCGACGACCTACGCGAGCGAAACTTTATTTCATATTTGTAATGGTAGAGCCATGCTGCAGTCATATTAGTAGTATAGTTATAGCACAAATGGGTCAGGCCCACCGGGGAAGGATCACGCTCTCACAGAATACCAGCGTAAAATAGTAGCTTAATGCTGCTGTATTTCGTATGGTGATTGTACAGAACCGGAGACATTTTTTACTGAAATTTAGTCACATACACACGGACATAAAAATTATATACATAAAAATAAAACTTATAACTGTAACTGTAAAAATGTATTAATTTCTGGGAAAATATATTAATTTTGATGTAAAGGCATTGTATAATTTGCTCATGAAAATGGTGGTGTCGATTTAAAGATTTTGAATATTTGGAACGCATTTCATTCAATGTGGAGTGATCACGTCAACATAAGAATCATTATTAAGACTAGCTTTCATCATTTCTTTTATTAATATTGATTAAATATATAGTTATATTAGCGGTTTATATTCATCTATACTCAGAACTTCAAGTTTATGTCTCATAAAACATAAATCCTATACTATTAAACGAGCAATTCTTGTATATAAATATATATATATATATATATATATATATATATATATATATATATATATATATATATATATATATATATATATATATATATATATATAATCGGGATCTCGGAAACGGCTCCAAGGATTTTCATAAAATTTAGTGTCCAGGGAGTTTCGGTGATAATAAATCGATCTAGCTAGGATTTATTTTTAGAAAATGTCTTTTTGTCCGTGTTTTTAGGCAATGAAAAACTGCTACAATATCGTTAGAATAAGAAGGTAAATTTTGACGGATTGTTAGTGATTATAAATAGCATAATTGGTATAATGGTCGGTCACAGAATCTTGAAACCCCGGTTCGAGCCCAGACCGACCGACCGACTTTTTTTAATTTTTTTTTCATGTTCTTTTCTTTTTTGAGAAAATCTATTTTTTCCAGCCCTTTTTTTAGTATTTTTTAAAAACACGAAAATTTAAATTAAAATAATTGCACTCATGATTTTTTATTCAAATAACCAGTTCCGTTTTTTCTGTTATGTCGCTAAGATCAAAAAATATTATTTATATTTCATCAGTATGTAATTTGTATCTAAATATAATTTCCAAAACACATGAATTAAAAAAATCGAGCGAAAAATACCGAGCAAAGCTCGGTCAACCAGGTACTATTTTTAATGTTACTAACTAACCACACTTTTAAAATGTGTTGACATTTTTGCTTAAGAAGCGTATTGTATCACGTAGGGTTTTATAGGTGGTAGAGCCACGCTGCAGTTATAGTTGTGGCACAAATGGCTTGACTGGGGAAGGACCACGCTCTTACAGAATACCAGCGTAAAATAGCAGCTTAACACTGCTATGTTTTGTATGGTTATTGTAGAGATCCAGAGAACCTTTTTTACTGGAAACGAGGCATTCCATTTTAGTCCTCAGGGGTGACAACACGTCTGCATTTTGATCTCTGTCGAGGATAAATGACCTATTGGACATAGCATTCACTTACCATCAGGTGAACTGCGTGCTCGGTTGTCACCCTTATTCTACGAGTATAAAAAAAACATGATGGACAAAACTATTGCAATATTTCTCCAAGAAAGTGGACAGATATCTGGCTACATCCATACGTGTAAATAATTAGAGACCAGAAATAGAATAGTCAGCAAATCACGCAGCGATGTGATGCTCGAAGGTTATTAAATCAATTTCGTTACGACCATTTTAACGTTGAGGGATTGAGAGCAATTGTAAGTTCATGATGCGGACTTTCGATCACTGTATGGTAGCGTGATAACATAAAATCACCAATTGAGTGACGTGCTAGATTTCAATCCATGATACTTGCTGTAATGAATTATGCGCCAACCCGTAGACGACGCCTAAAAAGGAAATGGTTATTTTCTAATGATGAGTACAGAGAATATAGAAGTCGAATTATAATATTGGTTAATAACAAGGTGGTACAAACAAAAGGTAATAGAAGTTTAAGAAAACGTAAACAACCCGCGTTAATAATGAGTGGTGTTGATCCTAGTATTTATTTTAGTATTGTATTGTATTGTCATCGATTCTGAACAAAGTTTCATATTTTTCAGATATCTGGAAATAAGTGAAACCTGAATTACAAATTAAACTAAACAATCCAAAATCATTCCGTACTCAAACTTGCACCTAGAAATATTTTCTTGAATTTAGAGAGGCTATTTGAAAAAATGTCTACGTCTGTTTTTTTTCTGGAGTTCATTGTATTATCGTTGCAGCCTGTTCATGATCGCGTAATGGTCGAGATTGCTTTTGGATTCCTTGGTAGCAAATGATGTGTATTTCCCTTTTCGCGAAATTTTATAGGGTGTATTAAGCCAAATCTGTTCTAGCAGCCCAATTTTATATAAAAACAAATGATCCTATATATATTATATATAGATAAGCCTCCTATTTTTTAAGCTTTTCATCTTGAATTTTGAAAGTCTATCAACGTACGAAGGCAACTGCTTAGCTAGACCGGAAATGACACATGTCATAAAAATCTTTTCTGCACACGATGTAGTCGCTTAACATACACTTCGTAGTGTGGTGACCACACCGGGCTATAAAACTCCAAAACCGAACGAACGTATGCGTTATATAATAAAAAATTTGTATACCATCTTCAATGTGTTTGTGAAAGCGAAGTTTTTTTTTAATAAATTAATTAAATAACGCCTAAGGTCCCTTATAGAATCTACCTTTTATTGTATATATATATATATATATATATATATATATATATATATATATATATATATATACAATAAAAATTTTAACAGTGGTAGAGCCACGCGGCAGCTTTGCTGTTGCAGGTATGGGCTGGCTCAAACCGGGGTGGTACCACGACCTCACAGAATACCGGCGTGAAGTGGAAGCTCTGCTTCCGCGTTTCGTCTGGTGAGTGCAGGTGGCCGGAGGCCCAAATCCCCCACCCCCCAATGCTCCAGAGTTGGAACCGGTTTTAACGCGTCTTTTCCGGTACTCCTACTCCCTAGGCGTAGTCCCAAAATCATGGAAGACGGCTTTCGTCCACCCGATCCCTAAAAAAGGCGACCGCTCAGACCCGTCCAACTACCGGCCAATCGCCATCACCTCCTTGTTCTCCAAAACAATGGAGTCCATTGTAAACTGCCAGCTCATGAGGTACCTTGAGGATCACCAGCTGATTAGTGACCGCCAATACGGCTTTCGCCGTGGTCGGTCAGCTGGTGATCTTCTGGTCTACCTCACTCACAGATGGGCGGAGGCAGTAGAGTTCAAGGGGGAGGCATTGGCCGTTAGTTTGGACATTGCGAAGGCCTTCGATCGGGTTTGGCACAAAGCGCTTCTTTCGAAGCTCCCTTCCTATGGGCTTCCCGAGAAATTGTGCGATTGGATCACCAGCTTTCTTGCAGATCGGAGCATCAAGGTCGTTGTAGACGGTGCAAGCTCCGATTGCAAGCCTATTAATGCTGGTGTTCCACAGGGCTGCGTGCTATCGCCAACGCTGTTTCTTCTGCATATCAATGATATGTTGCATACCCGTAACATTCATTGCTATGCGGACGACAGCACTGGTGATGCTCTTTACACCGGCCGAGCCAATATTTCTCGGGAAAACGTCTCCGAGTGCCGAGACAAACTTGTGTCTGAAGTCGAGTCTTTGCTGAGCAGAGTCTCGAATTGGGGACGACTAAATCTAGTCCAGTTTAACCCCCAGAAGACACAAGTTTGCGCGTTAACCGCTAAAAAGAACCCATTTGTCGTATCCCCTCAGTTTCAAGGCACTCCCCTTGTTGCCTCAGCCAGTATCGGAATCCTCGGCGTCGACATATCGAGTGACGTGCAGTTTCGTGGTCACTTGGAAGGGAAGGCCAAATTGGCCTCTAAAAAGCTTGGCGTGCTCAGCAGAGCGGGACAGTATTTCATGCCGGCACACCGCCTGCAACTTTACAAGGCGCAGGTTCGGCCGCACATGGAATACTGTTCCCATCTCTGGGCTGGGGCTCCCCAGTACCAGCTCCTTCCACTTGACCGCATCCAGCGCAGAGCGGCTCGAATCGTCGACGACCGAGTGCTTTCCGATCGGCTCGATTCACTGGCGCTGCGAAGAGATGTTGCATCTCTTTGCGTATTTTATCGCATCTATCACGGGGAGTGCTCTGAGGAATTGTTCGGATTAATCCCAGCCGCCAAATTTCGTGAACGCACTACACGGCAAACGTCCCGATACCATCCACACCATCTGGATGCTTGGCGGTCCACCACTGTACGTTTCACAAGGAGTTTTCTTCCACGTACAACCTCTCTGTGGAATAGCTTACCACCGGCGTTTTTTCCGGACCGATACGACCTGGGGACCTTCAAGAAAAGAGCTTACTCCTTTCTAAAGGGCCGGCAACGCACCCGCAATTCTCCTGGTGTTGCGGTTGATCATGGGCGGCGGTAGTCACTTAACATCAGGTGAGCCGCATGCTCGTTTGCCCCCTCTTCTATATAAAAAAAATATATAAATATATATATATATATATATATATATATATATATATATATATATATATATATATATATATATATATATATATATATATATATATCATTACAGCCCTTCACAAGTCCATTGCTGAACATAGGCCTCCCCCAAGTAACGCCACAAAGCACTGTCCTGAGCCACCTGCATCCATCGACTTCCTGCATATATTACCAGGTCGTCACTCCATCTAGTGAGGAGTCGCCCTACACTACGCCTACCGGTACGAGACTGCCACTCGAGAACCTTTCTTCCCCATCGGTTATCGGTTCTTCGAGCTATATGGCCGGCCCATTGCCACTTCAGCTTACTAATCCGTTGGGCTATGTCGGTCAGTCTGGTTTTACTACGGATATCCTCATTTCTGAGTCTATCACGCAGAGAAACTCCGAGCATAGCCCTCTCCATAGCTCGCTGAGCGACCAGCAGTGAAGGACCACGTCTCTGATCCGTAAGTCATCACTGGCAACACGCACTGGTTGTACACTTTAGTTTTCAGAGATTGAGGTATACCTGACGAGAAGATGTGTCGTAATTTCCCGAACGCTGCCCAGCCGAGTTGAATCCGTCGATTGACCTCTCGGTCGAAGTTGGACTTACCTAGTTGGACTATTTGTCCCAGGTAAATGTACTCGTCAACAACTTCGAGCATAGTGCTCCCAGCAACTACCGGCATAGGTGTGACATGGACATTGAACATGATCTTTGTATTGTCCATGTTCATCTTAAGACCTATCCGTTGGGAGACACCATTGAGGTCATTGAGCATAGTGCTAAGGTCCTCCAGCGATTCTGCCATAAGGACTATATTGTCGGCAAATCGAAGGTGAGTGATGTACTCGCCATTGATGTTAATACCGTATCCTTTCCAGTCCAGTAGCTTGAAAACGTCTTCCAATGCAGCGGTGAAGAGTGTCGGCGATATAACGTCACCCTGTCTTACACCTCTCTGTGGTTGGATAGGTTTTGAACTCTGGTTCTGTACTCGGATAGCCATCGTAGCCCTACTGTACAAACACTGCAGCACTTCGATATACCGACAGTCAACTTGGCACCGTTGAAGGGACTGTAACACCGCCCAAATTTCGACGGAATCAAAGGCTTTCTCATAGTCCACATACGCCAGACAAAGTGGCACATTGTACTCTTCGGTCTTCTGTACAATCTGCCGCAGGGTATGTATGTGGTCTATGGTACTGAAGCCATTTCGGAAACCGGCTTGTTCGGAAGGCTGGAAGTAGTCGAGTCTGCGTGCGAGACGATTCGTAATGACTCTCGAAAACAGCACGTAGACGCGGCTCAGAAGGGAAATCGGTCTGTAGTTCTTCAAGAGAGCGTTGTCGCCTTTCTTAAAGAACAAGACCACTTTATTTAATATATATATATATATATATATATATATATATATATATATATTATATATATATATATATATATATATATATATATATATATATATATATATATATATATATATATATATATATATATATATATATATATAATATATATATATAATATATATATATATATATATATATATATATATATAATTAATTTCAAGACAACATGATTACGTATTCAAGTGTTTTTTTCTACGTACCTATAACTTCATTTTTGATAGTGACCCTTTCAAAACGACTATTTATTACGACTTAAAATATAATTTAGATTTGCTTTACAACATTTTATATAAATGCAATATCGTATTAATGTTTCTTCATATTTTTAATAATTAGAGATGTAGCGATTACGATACTGATATCGATATATCGACTGATATAGTCGGCAGACCGATATATCGCGGTATCGCCGATTATAAACAACCGATATCAAGAGTTTGAAAAGCGCACGAAACGAACAATGTGCGCGCGATATTCTTGCTCAGAGTAGTATATACTCGTACACTACTAATATAGTATATACACTCTTATCTATGGTTGCCTCAGAGTGTCTGTTTTCAATGGCAGGTTTTTTTCAAAATGATTTGCATAACAGATTATCTGCTAATAATTTTAAATATTAAAAAAAACTTTGTTTTCTTCACAAAAACCTATCAAAAAGCTAATTGTAATTACTGACTTTATCTTTTATATTGGTTTAATTTACCACTTTGTGTAACGAAAATTACTTTCATTTAATTTCGAATTGACATTTTGGTTTTCAAACTTGTCAAAGTCTCTGATAAATATAGGTAATTTTATGCATAATAAAGAAAATTATTCATTTTTTGTTTCTACTTAGTCACCTGTATCGGTATCTCTGCTTATTTACTACAATAATCGGTATCGTATCGGCACAATTATGTATCGTTACATCCCTAGTAATAATAAAAAATACTGTATTTATTTAAATATGCATTATATATATATATATATATATATATATATATATATATATATATATATATATATATATATAATATATATATATATATATATATATATATATATATATATATATATATATATATAGTTAAAAAATTAAACCACAATATAAACAAAAATATTTTTTATTGAATAAACGTGACAAGCGAACACACAGTTCACCTGATGGCAAGTGGATGCTGTGGCCTATACACATCTATCCGCGTTAAAGGTCAAAATACAAATGCGATTAGACCCCTGAGGACTAAGATGGAATGTCTCGTTTCTAGCAAAACGGGTCTCCGGCTCTCTACGCTCACCATACGAAACATACAGCATTGAGCTGCTATTTTACGCTGGTATTCTGTGAGAGCGTGGTCTTATCCCGGTCAAGCTGACCCATTCATACTACAACCAAAGATTTAAATAGTTAGATGCGCCTTCACCTTGAAAACTGTGGCATTATTTTTGGATGTGTTCGTTTGCAAGACGCTGACGCGCGCACACTAATGCAATAGTGTCATCTCTTATTATCTTACAGAAATTGTGTATAATACTTTCTCTGTCGCACAAATGAGCACTGATTGCGAATGAGTGAGCTCACTCAATTGAGAATGGACACATTTCGGAGTGGTCATACTATGGTAAGGGCGCATCTAACTATTTAAATCTTTGACTACAACTAATAAAGATCGTAGCGTGGCTCTACCATGTATAAAAATATATTTAGAAAGATCTAAAAAAATCATTTTTTTTACATTTATTGCAACGACTGCTAAACTGAGCGCATGGAAGCAAGAGAGCCGAGACTTGCAACAGAAAAACTAACCTTGCGGGAAGATAGGAAGCTGGCAAAAATATTGCCTTTTTTGGTGACAACATTATATTATTATTTTACTTTTTTGCCTTTTAAAAGGCACGCTGAATCTAGTTGTGTATTTAAGGGCCAGTTTTATTACAGCTGTTATCTAACGTTATAAAATATGTAACTACAGCTACAAAATACATAATTTAAGGAGTATATATATATGACGATTACTGTAATAAATTTATATATATATATATATATATATATATATATATATATATATATATATATATATATATATATATATATATATATGTATAAGAGTTTTTAGATTTATTTCTTATAGGGCGGGCAGCGCGGCATTGTTTGGTTTCATAACTGTTCAGCTTTAAACTGTGATAGGGGCTTATGGGCAACAGGCATACTTACGGACAATGAACGTCGCGTATTGTAAATGAATAAAACATAGGGATACATGATAAAGAGTTCTCTGTAATTTTAACCGCATACCGCAATATAAGCAAACATTACGAAACGGGCAATTCACCAATTCTTATTGGAAATTGTCGTCAAGAACATTTCGCAAACTTTTGTTTCACTTATGGCATTATTCATCGCGCGTTATTTTTGTATGGCTGGAAACTTTCAATAATTCACTATATCAAGATTGTAAATAAAATATCTATTGTCCAAACACTTGTAGTTGTATAAGCCACTAGTCATTGATGACTTAATCAATTCAAATCAATTGTGAAAAGAAAATTTTGAGAAAGCTGACGTCATAATCTGTGACTTGCTTGAGGTTGTGATTTCTAGCGCGATTTTTTATTTTAAGCTTGACTAGTATTCATGTATTTAATTAGATTGGTACATATACAGGGTTGTTTTGCAATAACCACCCAAAGTTGCAGAGAAGGTTTAGAATAAGTGATATATTATTTATTTTCTAAAGGGTGAAGAAAATTTAATTAAAACAATCTCCATTCTTTTATCTGTTCTGACATTTAAATAAAATATTAAAAACATTTATCGGTTTACTTTTAACGTTTAAAGTTGGTCATTGAAGCCTACGAATATACAAATTCGGACTGATTGGAAAGTAGTAGATGGATGATTAAGATTTTCATGATGATAAAAATTTATCTTATGTAACGTTTCTTCTTATATATAAAAATCAATTTATCGAAACGGAGTAGGAGGCACGTCCACACAACTTCCTCCCCCCATTGCCACCACGCAGCAACGGCCACAGCAGCCGCGCCATGCGACCTTCACTGCCCCATCCAGAGAGTACAGTCTACTACACACCAAGCCCGAGAACCACCCCAAAAACAAATACCAATAGAGAAACACCAACCACAAACCCAGAATTTGGTACCATCCACCATAGAAGGGGCCTCCGTTATCGTCAAAAGAATTACTGTCCGTAAGTCTCGTTAATCCGTCCGTCCGTCCGTCGATGGCTTAGAAACTCAATTGAACCCGGCTGGTGGCGCTGCTGTGGACATCTAGAAATCACCCGTGCGAAGCCTGGGCGGATCGCTAGTGACTAATAATAACAATTGAGATGTTCCAAAATGTTTCGAATTCTACAGATTTTTCTCATTTTTTTTTTGAGGTAGTGTACATAAACCTGGCCCATTTTGAAACATCTACTTTGTGTTATATGACATGGGATACATTACCTACTCCTTAGCAGCACAAATAATAACAGCAATAGTAATAGCAATCCCTTACTGGAGAGAGAGAAAGGAAGAGATTTTTTTTTCTTAAAAAAGAGAGAGAGTAGAGAGAGAGAGAGGGGGAGAAAGAAGACCCTACCCTATTTGCAAGATTTATGTTATATTATATTTTCGAACATTTTATTAATTAATAATGAATCCACAATAGTTGTAGCTTTTAAACAAACTATTTTTGACAAAGTCACTTAACATTAACGAAAGCCCTGTCCTAGTAAAAGTTGATTTGTCTCTCGGAAACTTATTTAATTAACAAGAATAAAACCGCAACCCGTATTGCAATTATTAAGACTGTGAACACCTCCAACCGGTCCTGTAATCCAACGCGCAGCGTTGACGTCACGTTTAGCTTTGCGTTTTCAACTGAGTCAGAACAACAGATATTATGGTTTATATTATCGTTCTGCTCCTTGCAATGCTCAGTACTGTCTAGTGTGTGATTTGCAATAGATACTGCTGGAATAATTTGAATTTTATTGTAGTAATCTGAAAGAATAGTGTTGTGAATTAAAGTGTTTTCGTTTATCTGGATATTATTATTTATTATATTTAGATAGTTTTGATTATTTTTAAAATGTTGTCGGGTAATATTTGCTTTCACTTTGACGATTTCGTGGATGTGGTCTTCTGGGTTTATATTTTCCAAAATAAAAAGGTACTTACTTACTATTTTTAATATATTTTTTTCTTGTCAGTTTTATATATTTTTTTATTTATATTGCAAAGAAAGGAATTTTATCTCAAGGTAAATTCAAATACAATATGGATTAGGGGAAGCGGTAGGAGGAGTTAAATCCTCTATTAGAAGGAAGTTACATAATATAATTACCTAATTTATTTTTTAATATCCCAATAATACCATTATTTCCTATTTTTTAATATAAATTAACAAAAATGCATAAATATAAGTGGGTGTTTTGAGAGAGGATAGTTCCCCAGAGAGTTAACTTACTTAAATCTATTTGAAAAAAATAATTCAAGGATTGAAAGTGCAAAGTACGATGATACATGCCTCCCCCAAAGATTGCCTCATGAGGAGGATATTTGCAACGGTTACCAAGCCACGCCTGGCAAGCGGTTTGGCAACAATAGCTTTTAATTATTTTTAGTTGTTATAAGTTCGCTGTCTGTCACCCTGTTCCAGTTTCCCCTGTCGCCTCTTACTACACCCACGGGATGATATCGGGTTGTAGCTTTTCCTTCGCCACTATACTGTGAACTAACTAGGTATGGCATTTAGCTTAACAAAATAAAACAAATAGTTTAACTTTTAATGAACTTACAGGAAATTAATTTTTCGATTCATATTTGAATACGTGATAGAGTCACGCTGCAGGTATATTATGGTTGTAGAGCGAATGGGTCGGCTCGACCGGGGAAGAAACACGCTCTCACAGAATACCAGCGTAAAATACCAGGTTAATACTGCTGTGTTTCGTATGCTGAGTGTAGAGATCCAGCGACCCTTTTTTACTGGAAACGAGGCATTCCGTCTTAGTCCTCAGGGGTGATAAGTGATAACGAATCTATGTTTTAATTCTTAATCGAGGATAAACGTAGATGTCTATGGGCCACAGCATCCAATTATCATCAGGTGGACTGTGTGCTCGTTAGTCCACCTTATTCTATAAAAAAATGTCTTACCATCGAGTTAAGAATATATTATTTGGAAATTATTTTATTTTATTTTAGTTTTAAGTCGGTTTATTTTACCAATTTGAGTGGTTTAAGCAATATCACAAGTACGTGAATAAATAAAATCTCAGTTTGAATAATTACATTAAAACCTTAGTGCCTTATTTTGTACGGATCAGATATAGAACATTAGTTCAAAAGCTAAATTGATTTCATCAATCAAAATTCGTCAATTTTTCATTCAAAATCTACATTATTTTGAAAAATTATATTTTGTGTGTTTGTACTAACAAATCTGACTACAAAACATTGAAGAATATTTTATTACTATACTGTTCCCATCTCTGGGCTGGGGCTCCCCAGTACCAGCTCCTTCCACTTGACCGCATCCAGCGCAGAGCGGCTCGAATCGTCGACGACCGAGTGCTTTCCGATCGGCTCGATTCACTGGCGTTGCGAAGAGATGTTGCATCTCTTTGCGTATTTTATCGCATCTATCACGGGGAGTGCTCTGAGGAATTGTTCGGATTAATCCCAGCCGCCAAATTTCGTGAACGCACGACACGGCAAACGTCCCGATACCATCCACACCATCCGGATGCTTGGCGGTCCACCACTGTACGTTTCACAAGGAGTTTTCTTCCACGTACAACCTCTCTGTGGAATAGTTTATCATCGGCGATTTTTCCGGACCGATACGACCTGGGGACCTTCAAGAAAAGAGCTTACTCCTTTCTAAAGGGCCGGCAACGCACCCGCAATTCTCCTGGTGTTGCGGTTGATCATGGGCGGCGGTAGTCACTTAACATCAGGTGAGCCGCATGCTCGTTTGCCCCCTCTTCTATAAAAAAAAAAAAAAATCACAGTAGCCAGTCTAGACGTACCATGCGTTTCTGCTTACACCGTTATAATGTCCAAGTGTGTGCGCAAGTGTGTGGTCTTTGCTCTCACGTTTATACTTTTCAAAGCTTTACGTGTTTTCCGAGGCACGGGGGTGAAATATCGGCAATTTTCTAACTCTGGCCTCCTACTAAGGATTCCTTACCATAAAACTAAACTAACTCATTTGGACCCTATTCTATTTTTCTATTCTATTCTAAAAGTTCTAAAATTCTAAAGGTACCTCTTTGTAACTCTTTGTGACAAAGGTTGTTGCTGACCTTCTATCTTGTAAGAATCTCCTAAAATACCGGCGGCCTAGATTTCGTAACAATAACTTTTAAAGACAAACAACTTTAAAACGATAATATTTAAACAGATTATAAATATATAATACTATTTAAACAGAATTAATTGTCTCATCACAGATATATTTAATACAATTATTTTAATCCCACGCTCTGACTTAATACTTCGAAAAAATTGTTATTCAAAAACTTATTTAATTATAAATCTAGGTAACTTGTTGTGGTCCGACTGAATGGCAAAAGCGTCAATATACTACATGCTAAGAATTGCATCAGAAAATCATTAGAGGCAACGAGGAACCAGTAAATATGCAGCCTGATACGTCATGCGTCTTGTGCCTATGGATGGAGCAATAAGTCCGCCGCACTGGTTCAGTTCATGTTAGTGAACTTCACAGGTCCTCGGAATATTTTATTTTCAGGCATGTATTCTCATGCATTTCTCACGTTGTGTATCTTCACCTCCGAGCACGTGAATAACTCTTAAAACTGCAAATTAACCCAGACAGGCCCTATCTACGAGTATCAAAGGGCTCAAAAATTTTATTAGGTGAAAATTATTTAATAAGGATTATTATACTACTTAAGAGTTCAACTTTGATAACCCCCGAAAATAAGGTGATCGCTACCATGCTGTTTCTAAATGTACAACTAATTATATTCTAAATTTATGTTCAAAAAAGTCCCGCTGGGTTTCTAGGTGGTTCTTCCCTATTTCCGAACCAATGATAAAAGCATTAATGATTTTCAATAAGTAATTAAAAACGGAGGTTCTCGAGTGGCAAGTTGTGTACTGGTGGTGGTAAGCAAAGCGTAGGGCGGCCCTCCACTAGACGTGACGACCTGGTAAGATATGCAGTAAGTCGATGGATGCAGGTGGCTCAGGACCGTGCTTTGTGGCAGTCCTTGGAGAAGGCCTTTGTTTAACAGTGGACTGTATAAGGGCTGCAATCATCATGATCATGATGATGAATAAATATTTTATAATTTGTAGTGACTAAATAATATTCTATTATTTTCTGTGCTATGCTCTCATGCTGTGAAATTTACGGCGAGCGCATAGCCTCGGCTAAAGCGGCTTAAACGGCTTTCCACGGGCTTTAAGAATCATTTAGCCTCAGATGGAAAACGCTTTCATAATTTTTACCGAAAATATACTAACGGTAAAGCTTTAGATATCGGGTAGTTTGTTGTTAGAATCATATTACGGCATTATATATTAGCGCATCGTTAAAACATTTTTAAAAACAAGTTTTATCATTACGAGAATTACGTCTGAATCATTATGAAATGGAGTAGCAATGGGATTAACATATTTTGGTTATAGCAGGAAAAAATTCTTAATGTGTTAGTAGCTTGTATTGGGTTTTAGGAATTTACACTTTCCTGGAAAATACGTTAATTATTGTCTGCAATTAATTATTATATCGACCTTAGTACATACGAGTATATACCCAATTATTTTTTATGCTAAAATACTATACGCATCTAATTAGATGCTTTTTAGGGTTCCGTACACAAAAGGTAAAACGGAGCCCTATCATTTTTACTGTCTGTCTGGATGTTTGTCTGGCTGTCTGTTTATCACGGTTCTTTAGATGGTAGACGGAATGTAATACCTGAAATTTGATTATTTGTGCTCTTTCGTTATGGAGGGGTTTCCGCCATCGATCGGTTTTGTAAGACTCATTTATCAGTTAATAGAGTCAAAATGAGGTGGAGTTTGCTACTTTACGCTCTTTGAGTACAACTTTATTATATTTTCCGTTTTACCCTTAATTCTTACGTATTAACTTGATATTTCACTGAACAGTATATAACACAGCAAATTATTCATCTTTTTCAGCAGTCAGAACGATGGCGCAAGCTTCGTAACATCGTGCAGTGGACTCCGTTCTTCCAAACCTACAAAAAGCAGCGGTATCCGTGGATTCAGCTTGCTGGGCACCAGGGAAATTTTAAGGCTGGACCAGACCAAGGAACGATATTGAAGAAACTCTGTCCGCAAGAGGAGAGGTGTTTTCAGGTGAAGAATAGATTAAATTGTTAAACTGATCGCTGTTCAAAAATTTGTAACTATCAATGGTAACATCTTATTGAACAGGCTACTTAAGTGCAACTAACTTGAACAAATGCTACTGCTGCATAGCGTGTATCTTTAAGAATTGAGATGAATGGATTACGACCCGTTAGTATATCGTAACTTCCTATGACATAACATAACATAAACACTCACGCCTGTCACCCAGAACGGTAGGCAGAGACTACAAACTTCTATTTGGCACGATCCTGACACACCTCTCTCGCCTCCTCCACATCCATATACCTACGCATACGCGTTCGTCGGTTAAGGGCTAATTTGGCCCGTTTTCAATATATCGCCAACTTGATCAATAAACTTTCGCCTAGGATGTCCCTTTCCTATGACTTGTGTAGAAACTTGGTAAATCTTAATATATCCTATACTATTAAACGAGCAATTCTTGTATATATATAATCGGGATCTCGGAAACAGCTCCAACGATTTTCATAAAATTTAGTGTCCGGGGAGTTTCGGGGATAATAAATCGATCTAGCTAGGATTTATTTTTAGAAAATATCTTTTTGTCCGTGTTTTTAGGCAATGAAAAACTGCTACAATATCGTTAGAATAAGAAGGTAAATTTTGACAAACTGTTAGTGATTATAAATAACTTAATTGGTATAATGGTCGGTCACAGAATCGTAAAACCCCGGTTCGAGCCCAGACTGACCGACCGACTTTTTTAACTTTTTTTTCATGTTCCTTTCTTTTTTGAGAAAATCTATTTTTCGAGCCCTATTTTTAGTATTTTTTAAAAACACGAAAATTTAAATTAAAATAATTGCACTCATGATTTTTTATTCAAATAACCAGTTCCGTTTTTTCTGTTATGTCACTAAGATCAAAAAATATTATTTATATTTCATCAGTATGTAATTTGTATCTAAATATAATTTCCAAAACACACGAATTAAAAAAAAATCGAGCGAAAATTACCGAGCAAAGCTCGGTCAACCGGGTACTATAAATTACGTGTCACGTTGTTTGTCCACGATGTACTCCTAAACTACTTAACCGATTTTAATCAAATTTGCACACCGTATGCAGTTTGGTCCAACTTGAGAGATGGGATAGTTTTTTTTGCCCATGAGTGACCCACCATTTTTTTTCGCTAATTTAAGGATTTTTAATAGGACATGACCAAGGGTCGCCAAAAAGGGAAGAACAACGTCTGCCTGGCAAGTTAGTATACCTATATAATGTATCAAAATATATAGTTACTTGGTATTAGCTCGCGAGCCCTGAGTCAGATTATGGTGTAAGAGTCACATAGACTAACAGCGTTAACATCCAGAAACTAACTGGTTACTTTTTATAAAAATTTAATACCGTAAACGCAACTACGCACAACGCACTTTCACAAAATAATGAATGAAATAAATATAATCGCACACTGATAACAGTAATTGAGGTGACCAACATTGAACGCCTTTACGTCAAACAAGACCTAGAGATTCACCTTGTGGTTTTAAATTAACACTATTTACTTTAATGAATGCAATATTCATTTTTAATAATCGTACACTGACGTCTTTATTTGCGGTTAAATAATTTCTTTTCATTGTAATTTATTATCCGATGTGGAGGTTTTTTAGTTAGTGGTTTTGTAAAAAGTAGAATGAATAAAAATAGTAGAGTTAATATACAAAGTAAATTATTAATGATAAGAAGGGACTTGTTTCGATGGCGTTCGTACATCTCTAAAAAAAAACTAAATAATTATTTCGTTTAGAATAAAAAGTTATTTGGAACAAATTTTAATGTAAAGATGTGTAATGGCGTTTTTTGACATTTTGATACCATTCGGTTTTGCCTTTGAGTTCAAGAAGTGCGGTCACTTCTACCACTTGTTAGCGGTCGTGTAGGTATACTTTTTTATGTGGTAGAGCCATGCTGCAGTTATATTAGTAGTATAGTTGTAGCACGAATGGGTCGGCTGGACCGGGGACGGACCACGCCCTCAAAGAATACCAGCGTGAAATAGTAACTTAATGCTGCTGTATTTCGTATGTAGAGAACCCGAAACCCTTTTTACTGGAAATGAGGCATTCCATCTTAGCCCTTACGGGTGACAACGCATCTGCATTTTGTTTTGTAATCGAGGATAGATGTAGATGTCTATGGGCCGCAGCAACCACTTTCCATCAGGTGGACTGTGTGCTCGTTTGTAACCCTATACTATAAAAAAATGCTAGTGCATAATTTTCTTATCTGACGATTTGTTTATTCGACGTTTTAACTCCAAACTTTTAAATAATTTAAATTAGTCTCAAAAATGTTTAAAATATTTCTTATATAAAATATTTTAAATTATATTTTAAATTATAAAGAAATATTTTAAATTATATATAAACCGAAATATTTTAAATTATATATAAACCGGTTCATTTTAGATGAATGCAAATTAAAGTCAAATTAATTAGTTGAAAATTTACTTCTGCTGACAGTTTGAATAAAATTTCACAATGTAAACGGTATTTAACACTATAGTATATTATGTTCGTTACCATTGACGTCAATCGAAAACACCAGTTTGGGCATATTCGAGTCCTAAAATGCGTCACACGTTGTTTAAAATAGATATACGAGTATTATTCAATAAAACGAAATTTAACCTTAGTTTAAATTTGATAACAAGCTTTTTTAACTTAACTTTTGTATAATTACATTACTAACTATAATTTGGTTAAAATATTATACATTTTATTATGACTACATTTTCTTTATAAGCCACACGGGTTTCCCAGTCCACTAAGGTCGAGCTGGGTATGAGCATTTCTTTTTGTTGGAAGGATATGTCATAATCGTCACGCTTAGCAGAGAGATTAGCGAATGCTGTAGTTACTGAATGTTTTTTTGCTGCTGCTCCTGTCGCCTATTATATATTAAGGGCCTATACTACCTCAGCTCAAATTCTAATTTCACTCCCACTTCCCCGAGCGTCATATGCTACCTACCGACATGTTTGTTATCACTAATACTGTAAGTAGGTCGTTAGGTAATTATTTCATTAGGTTTATCATATTTATGCCTGTTTATTTACGCCAAACCAGTCGCTTCTTATTTTTATTACGATTATTTCCAATTTTAATTTTACGTCGTCCTGTTGCGTAATGTGTATTCTGATCGTAAGCGACACAACCTCCGCCTTCAAAGGCCGAAGCGAAACTGACCTGGCGGCAGGAATCACGCTTCAAGAGGCCGATAGTTTAGGTAATTTCTTTTTACAGTGAAAATAATGGTATTTTAAAAAAGTAAATATCATAAGCACTGCTTTATAGTGAGTTCAGTTAGTATGCAAAGTTTCATGATCTTATTTAAAGTATTTTATAAATAACAGCGGTTTATTGTTTATTTTGGAGGTAACTTTGGATTTTTTTTCTATCGAGAAAATTTTACGGAATCGTGTTTTCGTCTAACATAGTACTTAACATTATTCCTCAACTTTACCATATATTTATTTCAAAATTAATGCCGCAATATTTTCGGCACAACGTAGAATCTTGCTAGGACATTTGAGGTAGTATAGGCCCTATTACGAGATCTTGGTGAGGAAACCTGCATGTCTGAGAAAAATCGAAATGTGAAGTCCGCCAAAACGCATTGGGGCAGCGCGGCGGACACTTCCTTGCACTAAAACCTTCTAAGTTATGAGAAGAGGCCCGTGCCCAGGAGTGGGATATATTTAGGCTGCAGGTTGTAATAATTCTGTTCTTTCCCATAGTTTCCTCTTAGAAAACCCATTGAACGAAAAATACTGCTAGATTATTTTGTGTCCCTTCTCACCGCATTATTGCAAAACTTCACTAAAGAAACTCTACATAATAATAATTTAGATTTTAATAATTATAAATGTATGTTATGTTTATAACATATAATATACTTCATCATCATCATTATTACAGCCCTTCACAAGTCCACTGCTGAACATAGGCCTCCCCCAAGGTATGCCACGAAGCACGGTCCTGAGCCACCTGCATCCATCGACTTCCTGCATGTCTTACCAGGTCGTCACTCCATCTAGTTGGGGGTCGCCCTACACTTCGCCTACCGGTACGAGGCTGCCACTCGAGAACCTTTTTTCCCCAACGGTTGTTGGTTCTTAGAACTATATGGATATAATATACTTAGTATGTTATAATTATGTATTTTGCAAAAAAAATATATTTCACTTCGATGTGATTCGTACAAGAAATAAATATTGTTACGGGCTTGCGGTTCGTGACAATAAAAATTGCCGATAAAAATTACCAAAATTAACACTTTAATTTTCTTTACACAAATTAAAACTTAAAACACTAATAATTAATCACACTAATTCACTTTATTCCGCTCCGAAGCTTCGCTTGTTTCGCCAAATCCAATACTTCCCTTCCTCCTCCTTCCTTCCCTAATTGCAGCGCCTTTATATAGGGCTCTTCCACGAAAACATCCAGAATATTCGAGTAAATACGCGCGCCAACCGACCAAGCGCAGAAAGATCGAGTGTAGAGCTTCTAGAAAGTTTAGTTCTTCAATTTGATACTAGATGGCGCTAGTGCCGTCGACTTCGGTGCGTAACAATATGTTTCATTGATAAACAAGTTACCTTTGTATCTATTTAAACATCAATTTATTAGCTTATTAAGCCATTACTGTCTTTATAAAGTGGTTATATTGAATATCATTTAACTTAACCACAGCTACCTAATTATACGAATTATAATTTACAAATGAAGGTTGGAGCTATTTTAAACTCTACGAAGGCGAAAAACTAAACGAGAGTCAATGAATGATAGCTTTCTATTATAAAAATATACATTGTAGTGAAATTCCTAACTAGGTACATTTCAAAGAGAAAATTAACTCGATTTAAAAACACACTCATGTCATTCTAATTAAATTATTCGATTTGGAAATAGCTCTGTAACAATGCATGTGACGCCCAAATGTCACCGAACGGGTCACAACAGTCATGATGTATCAAATAACATCGCTTTATATGAAAATTACTATTGTACTTTACCACTTTACCTGTATTGTCTCAATTTGACGTGTCTACATTGACTGCGTAAAATCTGACACACCTCTATTCATTAAATACAGAAAGGAATCCTAAGTATTTTTTATCGATTATTCTATTGATTGCATAATGTAATGACGCACGTATACTATGTTTACAAAACTTGTTGACCATAACATACTATACTCTATAAGTATTTATTTTTATTTATTTAATGATTTATTTACTGCTAAGGTAGGCACACTAGCCGAAGTAGGCTCTTTACTATGTGTGCTATTATTTATCTTTATAAATACTTCTACTTGATACGCGCTCGCTTCGCTGGGACGTTAATAACTTAGATATAAACTATCAAGACATTTTTTCTATGGGGCTAAAGCAAAATTTTTAGAGATTTATCGCGGAATTTTCAAGTCAATCGGGTGTATAGTTTTAGAGATATCGTGATGAGTTAGTCAGTCAGTTTTGCTTAGGTACATAAAGTGTTATTTTTCAGAGTAGCCAAATGTTAAACTTAAGTTCAAATACATAAATAATGATATACCGTTAATGCAGGTTTTGAAAATACGAGTTAATAATGCTTTTACTTTTGTTTGAAATTATTCCAAAATGAATTTGATTTATGGGAAAGAACTTTTTACCTGCCGATCGAACCTTACGCATTACCACAAATTTTGAGTTTAAAAGATAAACAGGACAGAATGTTTTAGTTTTTTTTTTTAAATTAACTTTCCTTCACTATTTGTCTATACTACTTTTCTGAACCTTCACTGTAAATTTGGCCGGTTATTGCAAAAAAACCCTATATAGATTATTACATTGATAAAAAGTTGGCGTTGGTAAGAAGTTAAAAACTTTCACGGTATATTTAATTTTGGCATTTAGTTAAGTTGTAGATGAACAGGGGTTAAGCGCTTGTTTTAAAATTCACAGAACGCGAGCAACCCGGGTTCAAAAACCGGCGACACCCATGAAATTGTTATTTGCAATTTTTAGTTCGTTGTAGTGTTCCGGAATGAAGGAAAACATGTTTAGAAACTTGTGTGTCTGAAGAATAAAATCTTGTATTTCGAGAACACGATGTGAAGTAAAACCTTAAAAACTACAAGTCTCTGGGCAACGATGGAATTACAGTGGAGTTTCTGAAAGCAGGTGGGAAACCGAAGAAACCGTCCTCCATGGTGGGTACACCATAGGCGTGGAGCAGAATTGCGGTGGTCTTATTCTTTAAGACAGTCGATAACGCTCTCATGAAAAATTCCAAACCGATTTCCCTTCTGAGATGCGTCTACGTGCTGTTTTCGAGTCATTACGAATCGTCTCGCAAGCAGACTCGACGACTTCCAGCCTTCTGAACAAGCCGGTTTCCGAAAAAGCTTCAGTGGCATAGACCACATACATACCCTGCGGTAGATTGTACAGAAGACCGAAGGGTACAATCTACCACTTTGAAGTGCTTATGTGGACTATGAGAAAACTTTTAATTCTGTCGAAATTTGGACGGTGCTGCAGTCGTTTCAGCGATGCCAAGTTGACTATCGATGTATCGAAGTGCTGAAGTGTTTGTGCATTAGTGCTACGATGGCTATTCGAGTACAGAACCTGAGTACGAGACTTATCCAAATCTATCCAATAATCAGAGTAAGTGGTTGCTATGGTCCATCGACATCTACATTCATCCTCCATTAAGACTAAAAATGCAGATGCGTTTTCACCCCTGAGGACTAAGATGTAATGCCTCGTTTCCAGTAAAAACAGTCACCGGTTCTCTACACTCACCATACGTAACACAGCATCATTAATATTTTACGTTATTATTGTGAGAGAGCGCGGGCCTACACCGGCAAGCCGACCCATTCGTGGTACAACCATTATAATGATGCAGCGTGGCTTTACCACGTCTAAAGTTTTCCCTCTATAATTGTATTATGTGGAACCTAAATTATACAGGGTTTTGTTATAAAAATCTGTAATGAAATAATAAAAAATTATGCATATTAATGTAAAGTACTGAGTACTCTATCAAGCAAGAAATTATTGAAATAAAAAAATATAAAGAAAAGGAGATGAGATTAAAAGACATAATATTTTTAATCTGTGAGGAAAGTTTTGACGCACTATTTCAATGGTGACATTTATCTACAAGAATTGTTTGTATTAAAGTGTGATATTGTTTTATAATACTGCAGTAATATTTTCATTGTAATGCTTTTCAATAAATTAAACTGAAGCGCCACTACTACATACTAATGTAGTGAACTAATAAAACTAACAATGTCTTTATTCAAGTTTTAACATAGAAAAAAATTGTGTCCTTTAGATTCCATTAAGGAAATCTTAGGTTTAAGACATTATTTATTTCTCAAAAGATTACAAATCGTTTACGAGAAATTAAAAATTTACAAACAATAATAGAGGAATCCATTACGAGCATACAGAATATTAACTATAGATGTAGGTAAAACGTAAACAATTAAAAGAACAGTAAACATAGGTTTGAACATCGCGCACAAATTGTAATGACTGAGAAACAGAAATAAAGGTGCGTAGAAACTAATTTACGAGGGTGGATTGAAAAGTACTCGGCCTAACCAAGAAAATAAACACATACTAAATCAGTTATATTTTTATTTTTCTACATAATCACCATCAAGTTCAATACACTTTTGCCACCTCCCCTTCCAAGCATTTAGACCGTTGAAAAAAAATAATTCTTCCTTAGAGTCAAAATATGCGTCTACAGCTGCTTTGACCTCGTCGTTTGTCGAAAATCTTTGACCTCCCAAGTGCTTTTTTAGGTTAGGGAACAGAAAGAAGTCTGATGGTGCCAGATCAGGTGAATACGGCGGATGCGGTAACAGTTCAAAGCCACAGTTGTGAATTTCAGCCATTGACTGTACTGACGTGTGAACACGGGCGTTATCTTGATGAAACAGGACTTTTCTTCTGAGCATTCCTCGACGTTTTTCTTTTATTTCCTCTCGCAAACGACGTAGTAAGGTGCAGTAGTAATCAGAGTTTATAGTCTGATCCCTTTCAAGATAATCAATCATAATCACACCTTTCGAGTCCCAGAATACTGAAGCCATCACCTTATTTGCCGACAAAATCGACTTAGCCTTTTTAGGGGGTGGTGAACCAGGTCTTCTCCACTGTGTTGATTGTTGTTTTGTTTCCGGTGTACAGTAATGAACCCATGTTTCGTCCATAGTAACAAAACGATTCAAAAAATCATCTGCATCGGCTTCAAATAACTCCAAACAGTCGCGTGAAATAGTCAATCGCGTCCTTTTTTGTTCAACTGAAAGCAGTCGCGGAACCCACCTCGCAGACACCTTGTGGAAACCCAACTCGTTGACAATGATGTTTTGAGTTCATTCATAAGAGATGCCTATAATCTCGGCTATCTCTCTAATTTTTAATCTGCGGTCTCCCATTATTAAATCAAGTACTTTTTTAATATCTTCGTCAGTAGTTGATGTCGAAGGCCTTCCAGAGCGGGGTTCATCTTTCACACTCTCTCTACCACGCTTAAATTCTGCTATCCATTTTTTGACGGATGAATATGACAGAGCACAATCGCCTAATGTACTGACCATGTCATCATGGATGGCTTTTGATGATAGCCCCTTCTTATGGAGGTACTTAATGACGGCACGCTGCTCGATTTGCTCCATTCGCGGAAATTATGTCCGATTACTTTGTTAATAAATTTATATAATCACAACTAATTATCGCTCACGTTTCGAACTTCACACAATGAACTAGTCTGAACTGAACTAAATAATGTGGGTAGATTTGATTTTTAGAATTGAATGGATCTGTGTTGGGCCGAGTACTTTTCAATCCACCCTCGTAGATTTAATTTTAGCTTGTATTTTTTTTGGGTTAATTTTCCAAAATATGGCGTTTCAATAAGTTTTTAAATAAAGATAATGTTTTTGATTCTTTTATATTTTTAGGTAAAGTGTTATACAGTTTTGCACCGTCAAACATTGTATGTATTTTTCTTACCATACTCTGTTCTAACTTTTTGTATATATATATATATATATATATATATATATATATATATATATATATATATATATATATATCATGAGCACGTCTAAGGTTACGATTGTGAAAATCTATATTTTTTTAAACAATATTGCGAGTCGTGAGCGAGCGTATTTTTTTAAGCCAATCTTTTCCGTTTCAACAGATAATACGTAATACAGTCAAATTATAATTTGTCCTTGATTGAATCGTCAATTACAAAAATAAATTATTTTTCTTAATGAATAATTTTGAATTGTTATCTTTCGGTTTAACTTTCTTTTACTTTTCACATATTTCTAGATTTGTGTTAAATATAGGCGAACAGTTTACCACTTGTATTAAACAAAAATAGTAAACAAAATATTACATTAACGGTCTATATTAGTGGTTCCTAACCGATGGTCCATGAAACACTGGTGGTCCTTAAAGGCACCCGAAGAGGTCCACGAAGGTATCATACAGTTCTCTGACATATAAAAAAGTCGAAAACATTTTTGGAGATGGTCGGTGTGCAGATATCGCCAACGCGGCTAAAATACAAGCTGTTGAGATACTAAAGTAGGGTAATTAACAATAACGGCCCACATTAAGTTTTTTATGTGTTTTATTTATAAAACAGATATAAAAATCTAGTTTACCATAATGTTAGTGGTCCGTGCTCCGTGGCGAGACAAAAAACCGTCAAATGGTCCCTTATCACTAAGAGGTTAAGAACTAACGGTCTATATACATACTGCCAATACACGCAACTAACATATTTAAGAGAGTTTTGGAGGACAGAAAAGCAAAAAGAACTATCACCACAACTGTTTATTAAAACCTTTAACAAAGCAATTAAAATTTACAAACATCGCCCTAGGAGAAATTTATGTAATTTTTATAACAAAAACAAAAAAAAATGCTTAATATGCTTCCTAGGATGATAATTAATTATGCAAACATATCCCATAATTTTTAACATCACACATGTATCGTTTTGGTCGACTAATAGTGATATCAAAATTTATTGCGGAAAATAAATTTATTCTATGGTATTCGACGGCTCCGTGGCACAGTGGCTTAGCAATGAATTACAGCGCTAAGGGCCACGGGTTCGAATCCTGCACAGAACGTACATGATTGTAAGCTATGATTTGAAAAAAAAAAATAGTCCCGCTGGGTTTCTTGCTGGTTCTTCCCAGGACAGAGGTGTTTTTGCGAACCAGTGGTAAATGAAAAAAGTGACTTTCAATAAGTATTGTTTATAATCCATATTGAATAAAAAAGTTTCTGTTTCTGTATAGTCTACACATAATGCTTCCAAGTCTGGATCTTTGTCCTTGTCAAATTTATGTTTGTAAACTGCCCCCACGATACAGGAGAAAATCCTAGCGTGAAGGTAACGTAAAACAAAAAAAATGTAATGTATATATATATATATATATATATATATATATATATATATGTATATATATATATATATATATATATATATATATATATATATATATATATATATATATATATATATTTAATAGTAGAACATGTTGTGTAAATACGAGTCGTATCGCAAACTATGTGATTAATTGCTTGCTGTGAATAAACTACCTAATGGAAGCTGTCAGAGCAAGAAGATTTTAAATTATTATTTACTGAGGCAACCGTGTTTGTTTTGCCTTCAATTAAAACAGTGGCTATCTACAGACGTCACGCCTATAAAATAGATAACATGTAAAACCATGAACGATTATGTTTTCCTAGTCAACATATATGCGTACCTATACGAATACATATAACTATTTGTCCTATTAACTCTTTAACCGGTTTTGATAAATAAGGCATTATTTAACGCATCTCTGTATACCGCGTGTTGTACTAATATGATTCTTAAAAACGTATCTAAATAGTATGTATTTAATTATGTATATGTGTATAAATATGGAAAGACACACAGCCTATATACGTCCCACTGCTGAGCACAGGCCTCCTCTCATTTTTGACAGATAGAGTTATGGAACAATGGTGGCTAAATAATCTTTCGCAAGTTGACTTGTTTTTTTTTTTGTAACTTAATGTATGAGAGTTTTGTTTTAAATTAAAGTTTTTCAGTTTCTAGAGTATTTATAATTTTACACAAAACAATGCCTCTGTAGTTTGCGTTTTAATTTTTTGAACATTTTTAACTCTTTTTTCAATTTTTCTACTTTTATAAGTATCTATGGTTTGGTTTATTTATTTTTAATCTAATTAATTTAAAATATAACTAATAGTACATACAGAAACAAACATTAACTAACTAAATTAATTTCCCCGCTCTGAAATCCGTCAAATATTACACTTCATTTTTAAGTGGCGTCCTGATGTGGCAGAAAACTCGTGGTCATTAGTCCGGGGCGCTACTCCAGTGCCTGTTGGAGACCTTGAAATGTCTTGGAAATGTTTTATTTTCTCAGACATATAGGTCGATATTACAGAAAAATGAATAGCTTAAGTTGGAGGCTATAGATATAGCCGTGATATCTCAGGAATAAAGCCGCTATTTTACGCTAATACTCTGTGAGAGCATAGCCTGTTCCCGGTCGAGCCGACTCAAAAGTCCTTTCTACACAGGAGAACCTCATTTCGAGCATTATACTTCTATGGGTCGAAGGGCGAAACTAAGTATGTGGCTGTTTCTTTTTTTTTCACAGTATAAAAATACTTTTTGTTCTTTTTTCAGTTACTGATGAAAGACATCCTTCGGCCGTTCGTCCCTGAATACAAAGGTCAAGTGACATGTGAGGATGGAGAATGTATCCTTTTCCGAAATATTTAAATTAAAGAAATAATTACATTTTTAAATATAATTAAAGTTGATTTATTAGTGGAAACAAGCTATCGTCATCATTATTATTAAGCCTCTTCTTAAATCCCAAGGCTGATCATACAACATGGTGTGCAATAAAACGCAGTCCTAAGCCATCCGTATCCATTTTTGCATATCTGGTCACTCCGTCTACCTGAATTAGGCTATAATATTAGATATCAAAAATATATCAGCTATTTCCTTAGCATTTTTTCCAATATAGTATATCTGCAACTTCAAGATCTGCTAAGTGATTTTGACTCCCCGTGTGTGATGGATTGCAAGATTGGAGTTAGGACATATTTGGAGGAGGAATTAGCAAAAGCGAAAGAGAAAACTAAATTGAGAAAAGTAAGTGAAAATTATGGATTAATTTTAATTTAGCCTCGGACTGGCCCTTACCGTACCTTTTACTATACAACATTTGATAGATGTGTTTCGCAATGGTATTATTTTTTTCTACGAATAATATTCTTTTTAATGTTATATGAATTGTGTGAGGTAAGGTAAAGTGCACAATTAAATAAAAAAATCTGTTATATTTTTCCCTCTTCTTTTTCATCAACCTGTCAAAATTTACTGCCGGACATATGCCTCCCCGTTGTAGGGAGGAGTTGCCTTAAAATATTGGCTAGCGAATTGAAAATCGCAGTACTACATGTCTCAAACCATTAACATTGCTCTTTGTGGTCGGCCTGGGTAATTTACGCCTGGCATAAAGTGATGGTCATACCACCATATACTATGTATACAGAAGTCATTAGATCTGTTTTACATTTCCTATAGACGTTTCTTATGTTATGGTTAAACACGAATGAGTCGGTTCGACCGAGGAAGGACCGCGCTCTTACATAATACCATCGTACAATATACAGCTTAATACTGCTGTGTTTTGTATGGTGAGTGTAGAGAACCGTAAATTCTTTTTACTGGAAATGAAACAGTCAATCTTAGATTTTTTTTGTATATTTCTTTTGTGTATCTTAGTCCTCAGGGACACGTCTGTTTTTAATTTTTTTATCAAAAACAAATGTAGATAATCTATGGGCTGTATTTACTTACCGTAAGATGTAATTTGTGCTCTTATACAATTAAAAAAAACCCACGTGACGAAGTGAAGCGACAGATTCTCCTACACCGTCACGGTATAGTTACTAAGTATTTTGCAGTTTCAATACTGCCCGTAACTTTTATATCATAATTTTATACAATAAAAATTGATATACACATACATATATGTCGGGTTTTATAGAGTTATTGAGTCATATTTTTCATTTATCTTGTCTTTAGAAATAGCCTAAATAAAATGAAATATTTAGTGGTAAATTATGTTACTCTGTATACTCGTATTTATTGTCCTCCAGGTAAAATTTCTATATTTCGATGAATATTGACGGAGTGTAAGAGTGTGTGCGCAAGAACAGGTGCACTCTCTGTTCCCTCACTCTTACACTCGCTCTCTCAGAGTCGGATGTGACGGTAGTCTACCAACACGGCCGACCGCAGGGAGATCAGGCTCAGAACCAACTGTATATGTTTTTTGTGGTGAAACAACACTGCCTATATGGCTCCATTTTCGAGCACTATTGGCTTCAAAATTTGGATCAAGTTTTACTAATGTAACTAACACATTGAAAATATAATACATGTATCAAGTTGTTATTATTGTAATGTTTTTCAGTAAATTTTCATTCGCTATTCATATTCATAAAATGACGTCAGTACGTGCGGAAATAATAAACAACATTTATAAGTACTTTGCTATCATAAATTTCCCTTTCATAAAGTATTTTTATGTGACAAAAGGTGTAAGTTAAATATATAACACAATTCTGCTGGCTATAACACACATCCCTTTTAAGGGTGCTAATATTTGTGAGAGGCCACAGAAAATAAAAAAGTAGGCAGTGTATCACCTACTTTGTTTATTTAATTATTTTTTAGATGTGTAAGATCCCGGTCATTTTTTTTCTAGTTTATAGTAGCGGTTACTGAATATAAGTTTTTTTTTGTATAGAATAAGAATAACAAACGAGCACACAGTCCGCCTGATGATAAGTGGATGCTGTGGCCCATAGACATCTACATTACATCTGTTCTCGATTACAAATGCGTTGTCACCCCTGAGGATTAAGTCGCTGCCGTACTTTAATATACACGCAAACATCGAAGAAAGCTAATAAAAAGAGAAACTCCTAACATTTACTAAGTAGCATTAGAAACAATATTATAAATTAAAACTATTAAAAAAATCCGTCAATTGATTGTAAAATTAAATTCGACGTGTTTAACTAATTACAGGACATGTATGAAAAAATGATTCAAGTAGATCCTAAAGCACCGACAGAAGAAGAACACAGAAGCAAAGGTGTTACTAAGCCAAGATATATGATATGGAGGGAGACCATCAGCTCGACGTCTACACTAGGCTTTAGAATAGACGGAGTTAAAAAAGCTGATGGGTCTAGTTCAAAAGACTTTAAGACAACAAAGACAATTGAACAAATACTTGAAGCGTTTCAAGATTTTACTAGTAGTTTTCCAAATACAGTGGTAAGCAAAATTAGTTGCATCACATTATATATAACAATAGTGCTTTTTATTAGTCAGTTTTAAATTTTACTTTTATTTATGAGTTATTGGTACCATAATTATGATTAATAATTTTTAACTTTGTCACTGTTAATGGATTTTATAAAGTCCAATAATATAAGCTCTATGAAAGTTGATAGGACTTGAATAAATAAAATCTAATTTATATAAATTTTATTTTAACAAGGGTAAATATTTAATTTCTTTTTCTTCAATAGCCTAGGTACCTGGAAAGGCTGAAAAACATTCGAGCGACATTAATAGAATCACACTTCTTTAGAACGCATGAACTAATTGGTAGTTCATTGCTTTTTGTTCACGATAAAAGGAAAGCTTCTATTTGGATGATTGACTTCGCAAAAACTGTCCCCGTGCCTGAAAACGTAACCATTGATCACAACTCCGCGTGGAAAGTTGGCAATCATGAAGACGGCTACCTCATCGGTATCGACAACCTCATTTCTATTTTCGAATCACTCACTAAGGATGATAATGGAAACATTGATCAGTGCTATTCAAACTTAAGTCAGGATAAAAGCGTCAGGAGGGACAGTTTAGCTACTTGAAACTTGAAGACAAACACGTCTGATTTTGTGTAAATTGTGTTTTCGATTAGCAGTAAAAGCTGTTGCGCTGTAGAGACCGGTGACCAAAATAGAACTTTCTATTGCTGAGGTCACAACGAATTGTAAATATCTTAAGACTGTTGTTTTTTGTAAATAGCTATAGATTTAAGACAATTTTGTATTAACTATAAGTGCTTAAATACTCATGTTAAAATATACTGTAAGAAACTATTACTTTAATTTTTTTCTAACGTATAGACATCATGTGTAAATCGTTTAAAAGAGAACAAATTAACGCTTTAAATTTTGAAGGCAAAGATAAGATACGTAAATGAAATTTAAAAAGCATTTTATGCACTTATTATTATTGCAATAATTTATTGAACATCTTTATGAAATCATAATAAGATTAAGTAAAATAATTGTTTGACTGCCGAGAATGATTCCTGATAAATTTTCAAAAAAATCTGTGTCGGTGGTAACATCTTGGAGAGTATCAGATGTACATAAAATAATTATTCTATAAAATTGAAATTGAAAATTCTGTTAAAAATGATCACAGTCACATTTTATTGTTAAATCTTTATGTATCATAATAATTTTTAAATAATTTAATTCATTTGGGTAGTTTGTTTTGTTTTGCATTAAGTTAAAATAAATAATTTACCACCATACATTTTATAAATCAGAGCAAATTGTAACCATATTACATAATTTCTGTCATAATTAAATACCTACCTAACGACGGTTGTTAAGGCACTTAATATTTTCAAATATTCGATATACAATCAATGTGACTGCTCATAAATCGTGTTCATATTTTTTGTACACTATATTAGTGTAAAGACTAGATACAACTTTGTTCATTGTTGTATATGTGTATATATAAGGCTCAGTTTATCAGAAAGTACTAATAAAACATATCACATATCACTTGCATTTTACTTACAATAAATAGACAAATATATCTTAAACTGTACAGTAACTGTTCCTTATTGTTAGCAATTAACAGTACAAAATTGAATAATCTCAGTAGGAAATAGAGCAATAGCTCCTCCGTTAAGGAATGTTGCAAAGCAATTACTATATGGACGGCATGGTACTATACTAATTTAAAAATTTACTTATTACTTAAATATTGCACTAGGAAGACTCGAACAAACACTATGTTTTATCCTTACTACTACTATCAATTACAATATCTGTTAAGCTACCTCGCCTAGAACTGGATTCTGGACTTGAACCGCTCTCTTTTCTTATACGGGAAAAAAGTCTTGGTACCGGACCTGTAGATCGACTTAAGTCATTTGGAGCAGGTGAGTACCTTCTTGTCTTATTTTGCTGAAGTTCCCCCTCAGACGGACTTTCTGAGTACGGGGGTGGAGGATGGCTTAACATCGTCATCCTATTTTCTCGTGCCGCTGCAGCTGTTATTTGTAACTCCGCACCAGCAACTACAGTTGCTAGGGTTGGCGTGAATTGTGGCGCTGCAGCTCTTGCAGAAATCCTTCTTCGCCTAGGTCCAGTTGCGTCCTCTGGTTCTATCCGACTAGGCAATGACGGTATAGAAAAGTCAGGTCTTAGAGATCCCCGTCTTCTGCTTTGTGCATTATCAGGTGCATCAGATGACCCTATCGTACTGTTAGCTACTTGGGAGGCAGTCTCTAACGCTGCCAACGCTCGAAGTAAATCAGCTACACTAGTTTGCTCCAAAACTTCTACTTGTGCCGATTCTGAAAGACTAGCTAAATCGACATCAGAATCAAATAAACTGGGACGACCACGTCTCATCATATTTCCGTATTCCTCTAAATCATTTGAGAACAGACTCCTCCGGCCGCCTTCAGTGGCTTGTCTATAGCTTTGAACATCCCCTGCGAATAAACTATTTCTACCTGTCTTAGTTTTATTTTGATACTGCCTAATGCTGGTTTCAAGATCACTGGTACTACCGCAGGGTGAACTATCCTTCCTATATTTATCAAATGAGGGAAATAGACTACTTCGACCATGACGTGTTTTATCTTTATAATTCACCAATTCATCGGAGCTTTCTGGCAAGGTGTCATCATCATCTTTCTTTGACTTGCCAAAAGTAGGAAATAGACTAAGTCGTCCTTTTCGTGTCCGATTATGATATTTCTTTACTTCATCTTCATCTACCGTATCATCTTCATCATTACTCGTAGGGTTACTAAAATCAAACGTAGGAAATATACTGCGTCTTCCACGTTTGGTTCCTTCTTTATAACGTCTTGCATCTTCATCATCATCTCCACTAAAATTAAATGTAGGAAAAATGCTATGCCTTTTATGTTTATATTGATAATGTTGAGCTGCTGCCACATCTTCATCTTCTGAAAAATCAAACGTTGGAAATATGCTATGCCGGCCATGCTTAGTTTTCTCCTTATACGCTTTTGCTTCTTCGTCACAATCTTTATTAAAATCAAATAGTTGGAAAATGCTGCACCTTCCACGCCTGGTTTTATCTTTATATGCGTTTTCATCGCGTTTCTGTTCTTCTCCAAGGCCAAATGACGGAAACATGCTACTACGTCTTGACTTTTCTTGTACACTTTCATTAGCACCATGCGCAAGACTTAATCTGCCTTTCATAGTGTTTTTTAAATATTCTGCAGGGCTTTCATTTGAACTTGATTTTCTAAACATTCTTGAAAACAGACTTTTTGGCTGTTGATTTTTTTCAGTGTTTGCGGAACTGATGTTAGTAGGAAGTGATAACTTTCCACTTCTCATATTTGCCTCCTTTCTGTATTTTTCTGCGGTATCACCATTGGTCCATGTGAAATCGTGATCTAATTTTGATACGGATTCCTTTCTATAGTTTGGAACAGCTACACTTAAAGCTCTTGTTCTTTTTGGAGAAGTAGCTATAACATCTCTACCAATGCTAAATATAGGGGGTATTTCGGTTGCTAGTATATGGTTATCGTCAAACATATGTATACCTCTTTCATTTTGTACTTCAAACCTACCCAATACGTTTACAACCCTTGCTAACAATTCCGCTGGCTTCACTATAGCAGAAGCTGTAAATGTTTTTTCTTTATCAATTCCAAGTAAATCAGTATCTGACTGAATACGAAGCATATCCTTGACAGAGAGTGTAATGTTCTCAGAGTTGGCTCGCTTTCTCTTCACAACCGGTCCTCTAGGTTCTACATCAAAGGTTAAAATTGGACAACTTGCACTTCTATGAAGATGTGGTGTTGTTTCTACGTACACTGGCTAAAATAATAAAAGTAATCAGTATGAACCAAATGTTATAGTAATTACTAAGCAGAGATTTAGTTGTATAAGACTCTAAATCTAACGCAGAAATTCTAAATATAAATGGGAAATAGTAGTGACCTGCGTCACCTATGTGGCATCAGAATTTTTATTCCATTGGAAATTAATGTTTTTCTAAAATAGTAAATTTTCATTTCTTTGATATTAATAATACCTACATTTAAATATTTCCTCATACAACCGGAAAACTTTTCAACAATAAATAACAACAATTTCATTATATCTTGTAAATATTATGATTAATGACAGTTATATCATGCTGTAATCTATAAAATAAATATTTTATTTACCTTTAGCTTTAGTAAATTTGCTTCATTAATGATTTTCCTTATTACTGCAATATCTTTTGTAAAACCCTGGAATATTTTATTCTGGGTTGATTTCAACTGATATGCCAGCTTCTGTTCTAATCTGTGTACTCGCTCAGACCTCATTCCACTGGTAATAAAGCCGAGTAACATCACAATATATCCCAGACCAAATGTGATCCAGACTATGAGGAATATCTGGTAAGTGAAATAATAGCCATACTTGAATCCATTATTAACAGTTCCTGAAATTTGTAAAATAAAATTAAAATTTAAGTATTCCACCGTAAATGTTAGTTTTTGTTGTACCAAGGACTTAAACATTTTTTTATAAAATTGAAGTGGCAAACAAACTTACAGTCAACCTAATAGCAAGTGTCTACTGCAGTCCATGGGTATCTACAACCAACTTCCACCAATGAAATGAAAGAAGCAATTTGTTGCCACCTATCTAAAGACTAAGACGAAATATATCCTTCAGACTGGAAAACTTCGGTAAACTCTCCACTGATTGTCGGTAAAAACACATATACCAGATATGTGTATGATGGTTGTATCACCAATAGTTCGGATCGACTGAGGAGGGACATCGCTCTCACAGAATACCAGCGTTAAATAGCAGCTTAATATGCTGTGTTTAGTATGGTGAGTGTAGAGATCCAGAGACCGTTTTTCATTGGAAACAAGGCATTCCATCTAAGTCCTCAGGGGTGACAACTCATCTGCGTTTTAATTCTTAATCGAGGATAAATGTAGACGTCTATGGGGCACAGCATCCACTTACTATCAAGTGAACTGTGTGCTCGTTTGTCACGCTTATTTTATAAAAAAGCTACCCAGATGAACTCCTTAACAAGTAATGCTACCGCGCAGTAAACTACGTATTGTTTTAATACATAAATCAACTTACCTGCAACTAAATCCCCAAATCCTATTGTTGTTAGAGTAACAAAAGCATAATACACAGCTGCAACGTAATCCCAACCTTCGAACACGACAAAGATACAAGCAGGCAAAAATATGAAGAACAGAAAACCAGGTATCAGATACAGCATAATCTGTCCTAGCATGCCCAGATTGGTAAAGAAGTAATTTAAATTATCAGCACGTTTTTCATTTCTCTTCTTGTACTTCCTGTAAGTTGATATGATCTGAAATATAACATCGACGTTTAAACATATTTTTTAATATCAAAATTATATTACATAAGAAGAAATGTTAAAAATTTAATTTAAAAATATTAATTCATAAGACACTGTATATTGTTAAAAATAATAATTCTTAGTGGCATTTTTAATTAATATCGTAACCGATCCATTGCAAATATTATGTTTTGTTACGAATTTCTGTAATAAATTCAATAATTAATGTTCTAATCGTCAACGGCTAAGTTCTTTCTTATCGGCTTGACTCACTGACACTAGGAAGAGATGTTGCATTTCTTTACGTATTTTATCGCATCTACCACGATGAGTGCTCGGAGGAATTGTTTGAACTAATTCCAGCCAAACACTTTCACCATCGCACATTGCGACAAAACTCGCCATACTATCCATATCATCTGAATGACTGGCGGTTCACAACTGTGCGATTTAAAAGAAGTTTTCTCCCTCGCACAACTTTCATGGGAAATCGACTACCACCAGAGATTTTTCCGGACCGATACGACTTAGTGACTTTCAAGAAAAGAGCCTTCTTCTCCTTTTTAAAGGGCCGGCAACGCATCTGCAATTCCCCTGGTGTTGCAGTGGTTCGGTAATCAATTACCATCAGGTGAGCCGTATGCTCGTTTACCCCCTCTCCTATAAAAGATAATAAACAGACTGGTAAATACTCCCACACTAAACTGCTTCACAATCGCAAACCATTCCTTGATGGCCTCTCCTTGAGAGGAGAAAACTCCTCCTAATATTCCTCATGGCAAGTCACGCTAAAACACAAGGTGTTATTTTCTAGACGTTCTCTACCCTCCTTCTTCCTTGTACCGGATCCCGTTTAGTCTTTTTACGGCATTTCTGATGCCATCGAGAGATGGATTTCAGACAAGCACCGCAAAGTGCAGCAGCTATTTATGAGAAAATTCTGCTCTCTTTTTTATTTCTTAATTGTTTCAATACTCAATACTAAAAATGTCTTATCTTAATACTCGCTGTTGTAATCTTTATTTTAACCTTTCACCACAATAATATTAGTTCGTTCATTCTTTCAATTCACCTGTAGTCCAAAATATTCTCCTAGGTTCGCCAAGAGGATACCGTTAATGGGTATGCCAAACAGGCCATAGAAAATCATCAGAATGCGTGACAAATGTGTCGTTGGTGCCAAATTACCGTAACCTGAAATTTTGAATAAAAATTATCATTAGTAATATGCAAATATTTGGGGTATGAGTATGCAAGATTTAGACCTCCGGCATTTAGTCATATGACAAGTCAGGATGGTTGCTGATGAGATACAGTGAGCAGTATCTGAGTTCTCTAAGTTCTGTCAAAACTTTTTATAAAACTAATGATACACTTTTTGATAATTGTATAGGAATTATATATGAAATAAAAGGTAATTTAATTTAGGATACAGTTTTATTTACACTATTCAAAATGCCCTCCCATACTACGAATACATGCCCTTAATCGACGCAGCCAATCATCAATTGCATCACGCACCACACATATCTATTTCTGCCGCTGCTTTAGCCAAAGATGTTTGGAGAGATTCCAAATTCAGATGAGGTTTAGCGCAGACTTTCTCCTCAAAATGTTGGCATATCTTATAATCCAGTGGGCTTAAATCTGAACTAGAAGAGGACCAGCCTTCATGTCCGATAAAGTCGATTCCATGGGCGGTCAACCAGTTTTGCGTGCTTTGTGCCCTATGAGCTGGTGGTGCAGAGTCCTGTTAGAATATCCAATGTTTTTGTACATTGTTTGAGAAAGAGGTTCTACTACGTTTGTTAGGACGGTATTTGGGATACACTTCGGCACTGGCTTTTACACTTTTTTCACAGAAAAACACCTCAGTTAAGCCTGAATATGAGACTCCAAGCCAAACCATGAGTGACGAAGGATAATCCGTTTGTTGAACCCTCGGAATACACCCGCTGGCTTCTTCACTACTGTGGGCATACAGCTTATCATTTTGTTAATTATAATTTTCTTCGATGTTAAAAAAATTTCATCCGAAAACAAATTTTCGTGGTATATTTTTCCACCGAATGTGTACGCGGTACAAAGCGCGGGATCTATCCAGCCTAATTTTTTTAAACGCTCGTTCAAAAATATCCGGTCTTCTCACAATAAGCTGGCATCCTAGGTCTTCATTGATCACTCTTTTGGTTCTACTTTGGCCCATCCGAAGAGCTAAGATTTTTTGATTACGAACAGGATTTAGTAGGATTCGCGCCTTCACTACTATGATGATCGCGGGTGTCCTAACTGTACGAGGTGGGCCGGTCCTCTTACGATCTTCGAAGCTTGAATCTTCACTGAATCGTTTGATAGTGCGATAAACAAATCGTAGGGTTGTTTTCAATTTTTCTAGAATATTGAAAATCTCTTGGCGCGTAACCACAGCGGTGCTAACCGCTACTCTATCTTCTTTCTTCGACCACTCCATATTTGAAAATTAATGAAAATTAATGTCTTTTTTATTTTGGGCAAGCGCAAACATTATATTTTTAAAATTAGTAAAGTTCATCTAGCCAGTATTCAAAACGTTTAAATAATAAGGTTTTGACAGAACTTACACACCCGACTAAGTATATAGTTAGTAATATAATAGTTAACCTTTCCAATATTTTTTACAACGTACGGTCCTGAGCAATCTGCATCCATCGCTCCTCTGCAGGTTCCATCAGATCATCACTAAATCGAGTGAAAAGGCACCTTATACGAATACTTGATACTTAGGTCTTTAAACGGAAGGATCTTTAAAAATTTAAGAAAAGTTTTGAAACAATTTCGATCAACTTACCAATAGTACTGACGACGGTATATGAAAAAAAGAAGGAGTGATAGAAATCCCACTTGAAAGGCGGGTCTTCATCCTCCGTCGTGTAATTGAACATAGACTTGCCACAATAGTCCGACAACTTTCGAAGTATGCTGTCTTGCTTCTCAGGGTTGTTTGGAATGTAGTTTTCGTATAAAAGATCTGTAATGAGAAAATATAACTATTATAAATACAAATATTTTGTCATATATTTGTATTTATAATCGCTTGTATCACCTGATAAAAGTTCAAATTTGATTAGTATGTCTAGAAGATTATACATAGACATATATATATATATATATATATATATATATATATATATATATATATATATATATATATATATATATATATACTTGTAGAGTATATTGACCACCTCGTTGGTCTAGTGATCATGAAGTCCTGGGTTCGAATCCCGGGTCGGGCCAAAAAATCAATTATTGAGTTTTTTTGTCGAGAAATTCTCAGCAGCTGCCCGGAGTCAGGAACTTGGCGGTGTCTCACCCCCGTGCCTCGAAAAGCACGTAAAGCCGTAGATCCTGCGCCCGATATCTCTCCGGTTGTGTCGGTTTACCGTCCTGTCGGATTATGAGATTGAGGGAAAACAGAGTACATCTGTGCTTGTGCATATACTTGGGCATTACAAAGCTGAGACCGAAATTCGGTCAGTAGGACATTATTATTGTATAGCAATGTTTAAGAAGCTATTTAACGAGAGTTCAATTGTGGATTGTCGTATCGTACGTCGGCAAAATGTTTTAACGTATTAAACATGCCGAACATTCCTACCTGATGGAGTGACGACCTGGTAAAGGATGCGGGCATTCAACAGATGCAGATGGGCTCAGGATCGCGCTTTGTAGCATTTCTTGGGGAGTTCTACATTTAGTAGACAACTTGTGAAGGGTTGTAATGATTGTAATGATGAGATGCATGCTTTTTTGAAAATTTGCCCTCAAAACAAAGCACAAACATAAATATATTAAAATAGGATTTTAAAACGATATCACTGTTCATCTGATGGTGAATGGGTACGGCAGTCCATTGACAACTGCAACAAACTTCGAACAACGAAGGCTATAGATACATTTTCACCTCTGATGGCTAGGACGAAATACACAGCCTGTTATTATACTGGCTCTATTTGCCCTGCAGGCCGCAAAACGGCAAGCACTACTATTTGGCGGCAAAATAGTTAAGAGGTTAGCACTTACACAGACAGACTCCTAGCCAAAAATGGAGTCATTCCAACAGGTAAATTTAAAAATGTAGCTTTAAATTGTAGAATTTATAAATAAAGTGATGCCAAAACTTTTATACGTGGTAGAGCCAAGCTGCAGCTATATTATGGTTGTAGCACGAATGGGTCTGCTCGACCGGGGAAGGACCACGCTCTCACAGAATACCAGCGTAAAATAGCAGCTTAATACTGCTGTGTTTCGTATGGTGAGTGTAGAGATCCGGAGACCCTTTTTTACCGGAAACGGGACATTCCATCTTAGTCCTCAACGCATCTGCGTCTTGATTCACACTTGGGCCACAGCATCTACTTACCATCAGGTGGACTGTGTGCTCGTTTGTCACCCCTACTCTATAAAAAAACTGAGTATCGAAATCGACTTGCTCAATTCATTATAATGTTTTGATACATATATAAAAGGCGATCAGGTAAAGTTATTTTAACTAATCGATCTGATCTATAATCGACTGATCGAATCATAATTCTGATTTAAAATTATGATTCGATCAATTACTAAGATTTAAGTAGAGTTAACACGTTACTTAAAATCAGTTCGCTACAATGATTCTGTAAATGATTTTGACATTTAAAAATCAAATAATTCCAAGCACCAAAACCGGAGTCGTAGCGTAGCGTCCAATGTCATATTTATAGTTATCATTGTCGAAGTTGCTAAACTGTATTGTCGCACGAAATACATAACATTTCATTTTTCGTGAGCATCTTGTTAAACAAAGTGCGACAATAATTGCGGAATCACGACAAAAAAATTTTATAAAGGGCGTTAATAAGTAAAGATTTTTACGGTTGCCAATTTTATGGTCGATCCAACACAAATTGGATACTTCATCCTTTTTTGTGTTGATGTGATCTCATTAATTAATGTAATCTATTTGATTCTTTACAGTCATAACATATCTATCGTTTTGTCAGTGGTATAGTACCTAGAGAGTAAAATTAGTTTTATATAGTTACATATCACCGCATATTTTCCTATAAAATTAAATAAATGAAACTTAGTAACTGACAATAAAAATATTAATAAAAATAAATAAATATAAAAATAAGCGAAAGTAATTCTCTACGAAAGAGGAAAGTTACTGCATGAACTCCACAATGTTTTAAATATTTCAAGGACTATTTCCGTTGTGTTTTGACTCTCTTGTCAAAATAAGTTGTGAGCTCTACTGGGTTTAGCTTATAACTTAGAGTATAAGCTTACTTGGTGATTTGTTGGCAGACTTCGCATGTATTCGAAATATTATTAATGTATCTGACATACACATTTCCTCACGATGTTTTCCTTCCCCGCCAAGCATATAGTAGATCAATCACTTAAAATTGCATTTAAAATCGTTAAATGGTGCCGGCGGATTTGGAATCGAACCCGAATTGGTCGCATTCTGCAAAATTTACAATGATTCTTTAGCCCACGCTCAAGCTACCACGGTTCAAAAGAGCCTTTAATAAAGTGGCCACTTTGAAATAAAATTAAACCTGCATCATCCAAGATTAATATTTCTTTTTTTCACTAAAACAATTCTAAATTCAAAAAAAATCTATTTTTGACGTTCTTTCGTTCTTACTATGGAGTGTAGAAGTAAGGAGTGACAACTCCCCTAGTAGATTAGTTGCAAAAGTGGCCATCTGTAAGCAGTAAATAACAGCTCAAAAACTCTCTACAATAGCGCTGGAGTAGCTACTGGGGTGAAATGAACTCAGCAGTTGTCGCCGATTTAAGTGTGCTGCTAAACTGCTCAGTAGCTCTAAAATCTAAAATAATTTTATTTAGTAAATATAACCTCGAAAAAGTCGTCTATCCCACTAATATTTTTCGGTGCGTTCTTTAAAATTTACCCCGTTTATAGTGGCGCCACCCTTATTTAACGGCTTTCTATGGACACTTTTTAATACGCAGTCTGTAGACCTTACTTCTACACTCCATAGTTCTTACATTCAGTATTTATGTTAAAGACTTGTCCCGATTTGGTTATAACGCAGCAGATACAGCTCACTATATAAATTCTGTGTTTAGAGACTTTTTGGTTTAATCGCTGTTTTAGGGAGAACTTAGACATAAATAATGAACCATAAGAAGACCAGACTATGAGGTAGATCACGATAAATCAAAAGTAATATTGTCATAGTTTGACAAAGCACAAATTAAAAAAAAAACGCGAGAAATGGGTGCCTCACGAAATAGGTAAATAATGTGCAAAAACCTTGCTTTTCTCTGATGTGGTAAGGGATTTTAGACAAAGTTGTGATGTGAAAGACACAATAGCTGAACCCGGTTAAAATAAAAGAACAGTGCCCAAAAGCGAAGCTCGCCCATAAAGAAGGAATATCAACTGTTTGGCGTAAATGTATTAAATGTTTCTTGAAAACCGATGTATCAATAACAGCAGATGTCTTTGTGAAGAACTTCGAAAACTAATAATGCCAAAATCAGAGGAACAACCTCGACCCTTCCATTGATATTTGCCAATATTGCTCCATGATTACGTTAAACCTCACACTGCTCGATAAACTGTTTTAAGGTTATAAAATCTGCAGTGAGAAACCATACATCATCCTCCTTACTCACCAGACCTAGCCTCACCGGTTAAATTATTAAATATTTTTTCCGTAATTGGGACAATTTCCTTCAAGTATAAATGTTATATTTTCAGAAAGCTGTTTTGAAAGTGATTTATTAGAGAGTAGTGCGATTTTGATAATTTTTTTATTGGATAGGGTGTGTACCTCAAAATTGATCTCATATAAATTTGGAAGAAAAAACCTAAGAGTGGGAAAATAGGGATAATTTATTGTTTACTCACAGATTTTAATGCTGAGTTGTGTATTACATTACATAATAATTACGTTACATTACAAAAAACCTCACGATGAATGAGCTGTAGACCTGTCAGTTTGTGTGTAGACCTCCTTAGTCTCTGCATTTCTGCTAAAGCTCGTGCATCGTGAGGTTTGTGTAAAACCTTATTTGGCTCTAGATCAGATAAAGCAATACCCTCAAGTGATTTTACTCTACTCAGTGTCACATATGCCTGCCCTTTGGCAAACACTTTCTTTCCGAAGTCGATTATAGCTTTAATCAAATAATAGTTAAAATAGGATTATATAACAGTTGACAGCTAAAGTAAGGTAAGTAGCTATTTTAATAGTAATCAAAAACTAAAAATGTAGTAATTAGTAGATTATAGCAACAAAGAATTATAAAACAAAACTTTTTAACAAAAATATTAAACCGCCGAAAAAACTGAAAAGCAAAATATAGTAAACCTTTTTCTTTTACCTTAATAACTAAGTTCTTAAACTAATGTAACTAATGTAAGTATAGTTTTTATATACGCTGCCATAAAGTTCATTAGGTTGCGGTAAAACTTTGACAACTTGTCGTTTGCACTTGCGTGAAGGCTATAGGCATAGTACAATTAACTTACTGTAGATGGCGTGCGTATCTTACCAACAAATTTATTTGCGTGTTACTAATTAAATTTCAATGAATGTGTTATCATTTCCAAATATAAACAATATAAACCTTCCAAATTTAAAATGATGTTTCCACATATATTCCTTCTACGGCAGCAATGCGCCGGATACGAGCTAGTATTGAATAAGAATATCTATTTTATGGCTAATCTTCTAAGTAACGCCAGCTGACATATTTTCGAAAAGTATTAAGACCAGCATTGGACTTAGAGGCAGTTAATATTGATGATAAGTGTAATATGTAGAAAGTAGATACAAGATATAAATTAATAAAAAAAGATATAGACTAGAATCTTCGAGGGTCTATAATCCGACACTTTATAATGTTGCCACCAAAAATTCAATAAATTACGATAAATGTTATATACAACGGATTTTTGCGGGCTGATAAATAAGAAAACAGTATTTTTTATTTTATTTTATTATTATGTGCGAGCAGCTATGCAGGTCTAGGGAAAGAGACCAGTATCACTGAGACCTAAAAGATCTATTGTGATCGCTGCTATGGCTACAGTTCACTGCTAAGCCCTGTCTTCAATGAATAGAAGGAGTAGTCTAGCCGTGAACAATTTCACTTCTTCTGGGCGGAGTACATAGTTTCCCAGATGAGTGTTACGTTTGCGCATTAAGGGTCAGCAATCAGTTAGGATGTGCAGAGTCGTTTCTTACATTATGGAACAGAACCGACACATCCTTGAGTTGCTTAGACCCAGGATGGACATGTGCTTTTTAAGACAACAGTATCCAGTTAAGGCTCTTGCCAGAATGCGCAATTTATTTTTACTTAATCTCAGGGATTCTGAAGTGAATTCACGAACAAAAAAGCAAAAATTACGATCAAATAAAACAGTGATTGAGCCATTAAGGCGACACCGTGAAAAAATGCACCTCTTTCATCGAATAGTATAGGACTATGACACCACTAACAAAAGTGGGATTTTGATATATGTAGGTAAATTCATATCTTTATCTTGAATTTGATTGCTCAAAAATACGATTGTATAGTTTTGACTCGATCATAATTATTTGCGAAAACACCGCTAAAAAATCACTATAGTTGAAATTACAACGAAATCATTTGATCTATATGCTTGGGAATCACTCAAATATATTCATAACATCAATATTAATAATTTACTTGCTAATTATTTTGATAACCTAAATCAATAATTTTTTTTAAAATATTTTAAGATTCTGACAATTTCTAAGCGGTTTTAATCGTCGCGGGCGCTACGCTATTTTAGACCTTATGACGGCGTTTCTTCAAGTCTTTATAGAAATTATGTATTCACTCGGATCAGTACGGCGATAGCGTTTTCGATGTGTCGTCTTAAATAGCTTAGACCATTAATGGTCTAAGTTAAATAGTGAACGTACACGCGCGTATGATTTGATCTACATTTATATGTCTGCTGTAGTGGGGTAATAGTTTTGATATTAAGTTATATATTAGAGAAATAGTCTGAAGAAGATGATTTGTCTATTATATTCGAATAGATATTTTTTATCAAAACGAAATCTTTATCGATATCAGCTATTTCTAATTATTCAATATCATACAATTGTACTACGCCATGGCACTAATTATGCTTATATTATGGTAAAATAGTTACTCATTAAAATACAAAACAGGTTTTAAACTCATAAAGTTATTGCAGATTTCTGTAAAATAAATAATACGTACATAAGTACTTACCTTAAAATGTCATTGTGGAACTCATCATTTATTGTGACGTGTTGTTTACACTATATACCGCATCTAGTAAACAGGCCTTATATACCAAAACTAAGTTATTCTAGTATGAAGATTAATATTTTTGATTGCAACAGTTTAAACTTCCCTACATATTACGTAAGCTGTAAAATTTATGATAATTATTGTTTTTAGTGTGATAACTTTTCTTAATTTAAAAAAATATACTCTCACATTTATTTCTAATAATTTAGCACAAAAGTCAAGTTGATAGTCGCACTAAAACTCTACTAAAGGTTCCGTTGTGGTCACGGAAGTCATTAGTGGTTTTTCATACCAACTGATGCTCATTGAAAGATTTTTATAGAGCGTTTGAAAAAAAGGAGCGGCTTAGCATCACAGCCGATTGATTTATTATCAAACGGGCATAAAACGATTTACGATATTGAGTCGATTCAATCGAAACGGTTATACTGTATCGATTGAATCGATTGTTGTACGTAGTTGAAGGTTGAAGTCACTGTCAAGATTGTCCATTAAGGGACTAGTTGATAAAAAAAAAACTGTTTTGGCTAACGAAAACGATACTAGAATTTAATTAAAAATTGAACGATTTATATCGTCGTAGAATATAAAAAACTTGTAATTTAAAACAATCAAATGAAGGGAATGAAAACAAGATGTTGCAAACAAACTAGAAGACAATTGAAAAAAAAAAACAATTTAAAAGACAATTTTATTTCCGTACCGTAAAACATTGCTTTAAAGCGACAATAGCCTGATGGCAGGATGCGGACCGCGAATTCAAAAAATCGTGGGTTTGAATCCGCCATTCGACTGCTGTCGTGAATCACTCCTAACACAAGCATTTTAAGCTTACCAGGAGTGGTTAAAGAAAATATTAGAAATGTTTATAGCATTGCTAGTATTTAAAAAAAAACAACTTGCAACAAAAGATATATCCTTAAAAATTTTTGCCTGTATTTTTGGGATACATATATTAGACCCAGGGCGAACGATCTATGCTCAACGATAGAAAAAAAACACTTCTAAGAGACGACATCTATCTAAATAAACTTGGAAAGTAAAATTTATTGTCTATACACAAAATTTCTTAAAATCGTTAGAGCCATTATCCAAAATTGTCAGAGAAAACTATAACGTAAATAATTTCATATAATAATTGCTCACTTGAAGTGTTGGATACGTTCTCGCCAATTCTGATCAAGTAAAAATTTTCAAAAATAACTTTTCTAACTGTTTATTTTTAATTAAATATATATTTTTTACATATTTTGCTTTTCAGAAAAGTTACATAATCCTTTTCGGATTTGTGTGCATCTCTCAGTTAGTTGCTCATGCATACTTAAGTCATAACTTCGATTTATTTGGTTATGTACTCTGGCCACGACAGTGTGGGAGCACACTCCTAACATTTAATAAATTATTTTTTAAAGTAACATGTACGTATACTTATTATATTAAAAGTCATAACAAATAATAATATATATATTTAATTTGAAGCGTACGAAAAAAGGCTCACCTTAAAAGTTTATAGTTTATCATATCAGACTAACGAGTTACCAAGTTCGTTCCCCGCCTACACTGAATTTATGCTTAACAGGGAAGGAAAACATCGCAAGGAAACATGCGCTTTTACAAATTTAAAGCATTTCGAGGATATGTTTATTTGGCCAACATGCATTTGAGCAGCAGCAACATGCAGAGGCAGCAGTAAGCCATACCTGCAAACTGTGTCCGTTTATATCCGTTATTATCTTGGAAGATCATTTCTTATTACATTTTAGTAAGGGTGACAAACGAGCCTACAGTTCATAAACATACACTCATAAACTCATCTGAGAGCTATGATGAATTGCAACATTAGTAGTAAAGGGCTTCCGATTCTCCTCATTCAAGATACTAAACACTGTAGCAATGTATTGCAATTTGCATACTAATTTATGAAAGAGTCGACAGAGTCAATCTATTAATGTCCAGCCATAATACATTTAATTTAGACGTGGTAGACTAACACTGCACCTATACTCGTATTACTAATACCTGGCACGAATGGGTCATCTCGAACGTATAAGGACCATACTCTCATAGAATAAAAGCGTGAAATAGAAAATTAATGCTGCTGTATTTCATATTGTGACTAAAGAGATCTGGAGACCCTTGTTATTGAAAACGAGGCATTACATTTTAGTCCTCAAAGTTGATAACGCATCTGCGTTTTGTATTTTAATCGAGCATATATGTAGATTTCTGTAGGTCACAGCACCTACTTATCGTCACGCTGATTGTATGCTCGTTTGTAACCCATTTTCTAAAAAAAATATATAGATGCAATGTGGTTCTATCTCCCAGAACAATGACCACAAATATTGTTCTACAAGTTCCGTTTCGGAATGCGCGCAAGATCAGCACATTATACAGTTCCTTTGTCGATCATATTTTGCGGATATGGTGACCTTTACCCGGAGATGTCACTGAGAGCGCATTTACTCAACATTATCAAAAGAATATAAATCATGTTGACCGGTTTCCATGACCAAATGACGTTTTATATTAAATGACTAATTTTCAGATCACGATGCGTCGCCAACGGAGGCCGACGCTGTTTGCATATTTGATGACTATTCAGTGGTAGTCATTTACAAGTGTCAATTTTCTATTTAACAGTTTTCCTTTATCCCATATATGTTATTTTGAATTTCTGTAGATTTCAGTAATAAAGATAAGAAAAGAATGAAGAGAAAGAGAAAGATAAGAATTTGTGCTGGAGGAAGGAACCCATAATTCTCTTTTAAAAATTAATTGATAAGATTTTTAAACTTTAAAAAAATAGTCGTCGCTTTTATTCAATCACATTTCAGCCTAGTTCATTTTTTAATATTTACAATCCATCACTACATAGGATTCAATTAAATTAAATTAAAAAGATCCCTAAAAAGGACTTTGTTAATTGCTACAGTGTTGTAGTTGAGACCACTTATTAAGTTTTTAAAATATGTACTTGTGCCAGAAGGCCACACTGAAAGAGTGCCTCTGACAGCCCTTTTCTATTAAAAAATATTATTAATTTATTTCTTCAATACAATTTTTTTAGCTAGGATAAGACGTCTCTTTCTAAGTCGTTCTGCCCATCTTGCTCTTTTGGTATCGTAAGCGTCGCAGTTCCAGAAAATTTCCTAGGTGATAAGGCTCTAGTAAATTATCATCATCATCATCCCTTTACAAGTCCACTGTTGAACAGAGGCCCCCCCAAAGAATGCCACAAAGCACGGTCCTGAGCCACCTGCATCCATCGATTTCCTGCATGTCTTACCAGGTCATCGCTGCATCTAGTGGTGGGTCGCCCTACACTTTGCCTACCGGTACAAGGTTGCCACTCGAGAACCTTTCTTCCCCGTCGGTTATCGGTTCTTCGAGCTATATGGCCAGCCCATTGGCACTTCAGCTTATTAACCCAGTGGGTTATGTTGATCACTCTGGTTCTACTGCAGATATCCTCATTCCTAAGTTTATCACATAGAAACCCCGATCATAGACGTCTCTATTGCTCGTTGAGCGACTTTGAGTTTCTCATACGGCTAGCGGTGAAGGAAATACCAGACATAAAATAGTCGAACGGCTATGGAGACTCTTAAAAGTGTCAGACGATTTCTGTGATTGTTCACCCATTTGTCGAACATGTGATTACGGCGAGTGACTTACCTAAAAGAGACGACCATTTGATGCAGTGAACATTTACGAGGTCTATTACGTATCTATTATAAGAAGGAAGAAAATTTTTATGAAGGCTCTCACGGGACGAGAATTATTTCGCTTCAGTAACTCTAAATGCTAGAATGAGTTTATCGTTGCCAAAGAGGATGTTTTACCCAAGAATTACGTAACTGTAGATTATTATATAAAAATTCTTAAGCAGTTCATCATTCCAATTTTAAATATTCATAAAAGTAATAATACATATTAATTGAAGGCAATAAATTATAGTCGGTACTAAGACATACGTGTTAGAGTCACGCTGCAGCTATATTATGGTTGTAGCACGAATGGGTTGTCTTGACCGGGACAGGACCACGCTCTTACAGAATACCAGCGTAAAATACCAGCTTAATATTGCTGTGTTTCGTATGGTGAGTGTAGAGATCTGGAGACCCTTTTTTACTGGAAACGAGGCATTCCATCTTAGTCCTCAGGGGTGACTACGCATCTGCGTTTTGATTTTTAATCGAGGATAAAGGTCTATGGGCCACGGCATCCACTTACCATCAGGTGGACTGTGTGCTCGTTTGTCACCCTTATTCTATTAAATAAAAAAGACAGTGTAATTACAGTCCCGACTTCAAAAACTAATATAAAAAGATCCCGTGGAGACCGTCTAGGATACCGCCGCGCAGTTACATCAGATCTGATAGACCACAAATCCTCGCGAAAGAACACCAGTTCTTACGTAGGATGATACGTGAGCCTATTGAAATTAAAAAGCTCCCTAATTTCAATAGAGAGGGAGTTAGGGTACTACTACCTGCCTGGGATCCTGTAATTACATACATAAACATACATATACACTCACGCCTGTCACCCAGAGGGGTAGGCAGAGACTACAGACTTCCATTTGGCACGATCCTGACACACCTCTCTTGCCTCCTTCAAATCCATACACCTACGCATACATGCTCGTCGGTTAAGGGTACTCCTAATTTGGCCCGTTTTCAATAAATCGCCAATTTGGTCGATAAATTTTCGCCTAGGACGTCCCTTTCCGACTCTGCCATTCACTTCTGCATCATAAATTTTCTTTGTCACTCTTTCCTCATTCATTCTTTCCACATGACCAAACCACCGAAGCATTCCTTTCTTAATCCTGGTCACCACATCATCTTGCAAACCACACTCTTCTCTTATTACACAATTTCTTACCCTGTCATTCAGATTCAGCCCTAACATACTCCTTAATGACCGCATATCTACCGCGGTTATTCCACTCTCGTGCATCTTCTGCCACACCCAACTTTCACTATCATACGTTAAAGTAGGGACCAACACAGCATTGTGAATTGCCATACGTGCCTTTTTCGACACATTTTGACTCTTCACAATAGAGTGCAAGGCCCCATTTACTCTATTTCCCGCATTCACTCGTCGTTCTATATCCTTATCATATCTCCCATCCCAGATAAATACCCAGCCCAAATATACAAACTCATCTACTTGCTCGATCAACTCCCCTTCTATACTTATTTCACAAATCGTTTTACTTTCATCTCTTTCAAAAACCATAACCTTCGTCTTACTTGCATTCACTTTCATACCCCTTTCTTTTAATGATCCGTTCATTAATGTAACCATTATTTGCAACTCGGCCGCCGATGACGCAAGAATAACTTGATCATCGGCATACAAAAGGCATTTGACGGTTAACTCACCCATTCTTAATCCGCATTCTTCAACTTTCAAATTTTGCAAACAACTCTCCATAAATAGGTTGAACAGCCACGGGGAAGCCCTGTCTGACACCTTTATGGATGCCAAACCAGTCCGAGGAGACCCCGTTGATCCTAACACAAGCACTAGAGTCCCTATAAACAGAATGCAATGCCTGTATCAAGCCAGCGCTCAACCCAAATGAGTTTAGTGTTTGCCGTAGCAAATCCCTACCCACTCTGTCATAGGCCTTTTCCAAGTCCATGAACGCACAAAAGACCTTTTGGTTTTTGGCCAGAAACTTCTCCGCGATCATGCGCATGAAAAAGACTTGATCTGTACATCCCATTCCCTTTCTAAATCCCGCTTGCACATCCCAAATTTTTCCATCAGTTTCTTTCATGACCCTTTCAATCAGTACCGTAGCATACAGTTTTCACACAATGCTAAGAAGGCTGATGCCACGGTAGTTTTTACAGTCCTGCTGCGACACTCTTCTTTTATATAATGGGACTATCACGGCTTTGCACCAGTCTACCGGTACCCGCTTCAGTTCCCAGCATAAATTAAACAAGGTGTGCAGCAGGCCTGCCACCACTTCCTCTCCAGCCCTTAGCATTTCGAGTGAAACTCTATCATATCCGGCAGCCTTACCTGCTTTCATGCTTTTCATTGCTTTCATTATTTGTCTATACTTATCTCGCTACCACTTTCTTCTTCTACTTCATTTAGTACAACGTGTGTACTAACTCATAAACACGCTTTCAAAATATTCCTTCCATCTCTTTAAACTCAAAACTTCATCATTCACAATATAGCCATTCTCGTCTCTTATAGCATTCATCATAGGCTGTTTTGAATGTCCCCAGGCAGTTCTTACAAGTTTCCAGAACATTTTAATATTTGCCTGGAAGTTATCCGATATTCTTCTATCATTCTTATCTGTTCTTTTTTGCTATTTTCTTTCAACTACTTCTTTTACTCTCTTATTAAGATGTCTAAAGGCTGCCTTTTTTCTTTCAATATCATCATTCGTACCGCTAGAATTACCAGCCTTTTTTGCTTGTAAATCTTGCCATGCTCTCTTCTTTGCTTCAACTTCCATACGTATCTCATCATCCCACTTTAACGTATTATTTTTCCTTTCATTCTTTCTCTTACTAACACCACATACTTCGGTAGCTGCATCCACTAAACCTTTCTTTACATTTTGCCATATATTCTCCAAGTCTAACTCCTTCATACATAATTCATCCAAACCACTTATATTTTCTTTCAGTCTACATTTGAACTTGTTTTTATCACTTTCATCTTGCAACCTTTCTGTTATAATACGCTGTAACGCAGTGGTAGACACAGACGATCGATGGCGCCAACGTCTGAATAGACCATTAATTCGGCATAAAACTAAATAATGATCCGTTCCTACGTTAGAACCCCGGTAAACCCTCGTATCTACCACTGCGCCCCTCAATCTTTCATCCACAATTATGAAATCTATCATGCTTCTATCGTCACCTCTTTCCCAGGTATACATGTGAATCCTCTTGTGGCGAAAGCAAGTGTTCGTCACAAAAAGATGCTTTTCCATACATACGGTGAGGAGACTCACCATTCTCATTTATACTTTCATCACCAAACGTTCCCAATATCCTTTCATAACCAAGCCTCCTCACCGCAACCCTTCCATTAAAATCTACTAGCATAATAATATTTTCATTTCCCTTACACTTCATTAACATCATCCTTACCATTTCCCAAAACTGCTCTCGGATATAAGTGGGCTTAGACATGTCTGGGGCGTAGACCCCTAACACAAACAACTTCTTTAAGCCCACTTTCATTCGTATCCATAGCAGTCTTGGGCTTACATATTCATACTCTTTCACACATTGGCCCATTCTTTCTGAAAGGATGATACCTACTCCCTGGCATGCCCGCTCGATCCCGTCTATACCAGACCAGTATGCGGTATACATGCCATGTGTAGTGACATCCTTCCCCTTCCTTTTCGTCTCATTTACGCATTACACATCCATTCCTCTATCATACATCATATCGCATACTTCATCCATTTTATCATTCATTGCCCCACATACATTCAACGTAGCCAGACGGGCCTCTGCAATCCACTTTTCGCCTCCCCGGGAGGCAGAACGTGACGGGTGGCGAACCTCGTTGCCGGTTTTCCTCCCGGAGATTCTTCGCACCCCTGCCCCATTAAAGGGGCGCCGGGAACTCGGGGCCATTTCTTTAATTCTATTCCTCATGGTGCGAAACGGGGTGGTATATTTAACGCCGCTGCCACGGCGTGGAGCCGAGTCTGTGGTATCGGCTTGTCGCTCATTTAGCACCACCCCGGGGACACGTGTAGGGTGGGCCTAGGAACAGGTGGTCAACGCCTACGGACGCGAGCGACTTATCCTGTAATTAATGAAGTTAAAACTAAACCTTAGTACACCACTGCAAAACCTCAGGACACAGTAAGCTAATTCAGCTTAGATCGGATCAATAGTGATAATTAAAAGCTGAAGGTACTCCGGGTTAACTTTGACATCGGGACGTCAATTACCTCAGTCCCCCATGACCAAGGGTGCTGTAAGGCACCTGAAATATTGGGAATTAAAATTAGATAAATTAAACGCGAAAATCCATAAAAGTAGTTTTATTCAACAAATTCTTAAATTAATGGAACAAAATGACTCATATTTAGAAAATGCGTTAGTTGAGTGGCAAAGTAGAATTGGCCCGATTAGGTGACGCTGTAGTCGAGTTATTAATTACTTTGATAATTATTATTTATACTATAAAAAGTCCGAAACACTAATCCGTACAGAAATTAATCGCGAAACCTATCGGATAGACCAATGTCTGCCAGACCATTTTTTGTAAAAGTCTCGAAACTTGCCATTTTACTAAATCGATACAGTAAACTAATTAAAAATAGCAATAATATAAATTAACTTTCGAACAAAAATTAAATTTACTTATATTTATAAATCTATTGATTAAAACTACTTTTACGGATTTTATCGCGTTTATTTTTTAATTATGTGAGGATCGTGACACTTGGCGATCTGTTCTCTCTGGCTACCCCGTTAGGGATTGTGCGTGAAGATAAGTAAGTAAGTAAGTAAGTATTTTTTAATTATTTTTAATTCCCGACGCTTCGGGTGCTTTCTAGCGCCCATGGTCACGGAGGACTGAGATGACTGACGTCTCGATGTCATTGTTAAACCCGGAGTACCTTCAGCTTTTTTAACTATTGTTTATGCTCCGGTCAATGCAAAATGAACTGACAGTGTGTAGGGGGTATTTTGTGAATTGTGACCCTCTACATATAATTGATATGTAGTATATTAATGTAGGTAGTATCTTCTACGTTACGGGATGTGGTAATTAAAACTGTGTCCGTTTCCGTAGAGAGCGTTTATTGTACTACAAATACTTATGAATAAAAAATGTAATTATAGTGAACGTGTCGCGCGCGCAGGCGCGATATCAGCATTATTTTCTAAACTGTTGAAATATCATGTACTTGCTCGTACATCTTGCCAATTTTATAAACAAGAAGAAAGTTTAAGGCGATGAACCCCTATTGAGTTTACGGGCAGCCGTAGCGATCACCGCATCCACACTATCGATGTCCGAGACCCCATGCTCCGATGAATGTCCTTGGGTTGGCTGCTCGACATTGTTGGGGTCTGGCTTGTCGCGAAGATTCACGCTGCAGCCTTGACGTCTTCTTTTCAGCCGGAATGTCCCCCATGCAATGAAGGCTACAATAATAAATCCGACTACGGTGTACAACACATAGTTGTGTGTGTCATGTGTGAGTGATTGTACACTCAGTGTTTGTTGCTGTTCCTTGACCTTATCAATGTTGTTTTTCAGCTCTTGTAAGGCGTCTTTATGATCTTCAGGTCCAAATGTATGATTAAAGTCTGTCAGTATGTGGTTCAGGCTTGATTCACGCATGTACATTCTTTCTTCACTGCCTGTTAGTTTCAACTCGCTGTGATAGTCGTTGCGAGCATGAATGATGAAGCTTTCTCCCTTGAGCATACACCCAAGTCCGAGTAACATAATCCCCGTGCCGTGTAAGTGCTGTGACGTCACTCCAACTGGGCAGAAAATGCGCATCGTGCAGTCTTCGCAACAGGAGAACAGCCACGCGCCACGATTGTGTAATCGCACCCACCTGTCGTTGCAATCCAATACTCTTGTGCGGCATGTTGATGAGTCGCCATTGTTTAATATTTGCGCTTCACATAATGTATCGGCTACCTTAATGTTGTAAATAGGTTGATTGATAGCACATAACATTTTGTTTTCTTGCAGATTTAAGCATGATGATACATCTCGGTTTTCTAAGGGTATTATCATGTCCCCTTTTAGGTTTACAGCAAGGTATTCAGATGTGAGTACTATAGTTTTCTCTGTGTGTCCAGTTATTTGCGGAATAGGAATGATGTGGTTAAGTTCATATTGTTCGTTGTTTATTAGCGGTAGCTTCACTTCGAATATTATGTATGCACTTGTTAAGCGCACGTGCACTCGCGCCAGCTTGTATAGGCTTCGCGTGCAATGGCGTGTGTTCACACAGGGTAGCGATAACTCGTGCGCAGCATCTTCAGTTATTAGATTTATCTGTGATCGACTGTTCAATTGCGATGCCTTCTCGACCAAGGATCACAGATAAATCTAATAACTGAAGATGCTGCGCAACGGCTGGGACTGCAAAGACAAAATCGAAACGCCACAGTCTCAGGCATAGGGACGTCAGCACATCATAGCAACGGAACCGTACGGTTAGACTGTGAGTCTTTGTACGGAGGCCATTCATTTACAATCGAAGCCATGGTAATGGCCAACATGCTCAGCAACCTGCCTAATTACACCTTCGAAAAACAAGACTGGCCACATATTCAGAACATACAACTGGCGGATCCCGACTTCAACATCTCGAGACCAGTGGACGTTCTGTTAGACGCTGGAGTGTATGCTGACATAGTAATGAGTGGTATGCTACGAGGACCCTCACACGCACCCATGGCTCAACAGACAAAAGTGGGCTGGGTACTGCTGGGCAATATCAAAACCTTCAACTGCCACGTGTTCATTAATCTTGACGATGTATCTCGATTTTGGGAGATGGAGGAGATAACCGAAACCAATCACAATCTAACATCAGAGGAAGAATACTGTGAATCTATTTATTCAACCACAACAACAAGAAAAGAAGACGGACGATATGCAGTCAGACTTCCAATGAAAATAAACTACGAACAAACCTTGGGCACTTCTAAGCCACAGGCAATCGCACAATTTCGGCAGTTAGAAAAACGATTGGCCAAACAGGAAACATTTTCTACGTCATACAAGAAGTTTATTGACGAATATCTACAACTCGGCCACATGAAGCTATGCACTGAACACCATAAACCAAGCTACTTCTTACCTCATCACGGCGTACAAAAGCTGGACTCAACAACTACAAAATTGCGCGTAGTCTTTAATGCCTCTGCCAAGACAAGTACAGGACAAAGCTTGAACGATCTCATGGAGTGCGGGCCTAACCTCCAACAAGACCTACAATCTATGATTCTACGTTGGCGAGCCTTTCAATACGTCTACACTGCAGACATTGAGAAGTTTTACCGTCAAGTACTGATACACGATGAAGATCAACACCTGCAAAAAATTGTATGGCGTGACTCTGCTACAGATCTCATCAAAGAATACCAACTGTGCACTGTAACATATGGTACCAAAGCTGCACCATTTTTGGCAATGCGCACCATAATACAACTCGTAATGGACGATGGACACCGCTATCCTCTCGCGGCAGAGATCCTTACTCACCAGCTGTATGTGGATGACCTACTTGGTGGCAGCAACGACATGTTAGAAGCACAAGACGCTCAAAACCAATTGATTGACCTGTTAAAAGGCGGTGGGTTCAATCTTCGCAAATGGGCTAGTAACCACCCCAGATTGCTTCAACCTTTACCTGAACATCTCATAAGCCAGAATATGTTTGACTTCAAGGACGCAGAGAGTAACAAAACACTCGGCTTAACCTGGAATCCGCACACTGATCAGTTTACATTCAAGGCGCCACTTAGTAACACACGTGACGTCACAACGAAGCGGACATTGCTCTCTGATCTATCAAAATTATATGACCCACTTGGTTGGCTGTCTCCGGTAACAATGAAGGCAAAACTCATATTTCAACAAGCTTGGCTTGCTTCAACAAATTGGGATGAACCTCTTCCGGAAGACATACAACAAGAGTGGACAACCTTTCAACAAGAATTGCCCACTATCAATACCATCGCTTTACAACGCTGGATTGGTAACACTAAACAACCCATCGAGTTACACGGATTCAGTGACGCCTCCGAGAAAGCCTACGGCTGCGTTATCTACTGTAAATCTATTAGTGAAGAAGGGCAACAATTTATCACGCTGGTGGCGGGAAAAACTAAGCTCGCACCATTAAGAAAACCCCCGTCTTTACCACGGCTTGAACTATGCGGTGCCCTACTACTGTCTCGACTTATGAAAAAGGTCATAGAGTCAATAAACTCACAGATTGTAACAATACACGGTTGGACAGATTCTATGATCGTGATGGGTTGGTTACAAGGGGGGCCTTCAAGATGGACTACATTTGTGGCTAATCGCGTAACACAGATCACTGTCATCATGCCATCGGGATGCTGGAGGCACGTCAAGTCTGAATATAACCCAGCAGATTGTGCCAGCAGAGGCCTAACTCCACTACAACTGGCGAATCATCATTTATGGTGGGGACCTATTTGGCTAAAGGACAACGATCTCCCACTTCAAGACCAATTCCACACAACTGTTGAAATATCATGTACTTGCTCGTACACAGTGTTTTGAAGTCTTGTAGTGGTATGCTTGGGTTTAGTTTTAATTTTATTGATTATAGGGTCCCATGCGGGTGGAAGTACCCAGCCTCCTTCTCTATTGAAATTAGGATGTTTTTAATTTCAATAGCCTCACGTGTCATCCTTGGTAAGAATCGGTGTTCTTTCGCGAGGATTTGTGTAGTGTTCGCGTAAATATAAGAAATGTTTATAAATCTAACTTTTCTTTATCTTGAACATCAAAAAACCGAAGCCACGAGGAAAATAGATCGTCCAAATGCATTAATCATCAAAGATTCAAATGGTGGATCAACTAGTGAGGACACCTTTGTGACTTGAGCCTCAACACTGATTTATCCTTATGTCTTCCTGATGCGAACATTTCTGAATGATAATGTTCCTCTAGAAGTTTCCGCATGAAATTGTAAACATCACACGTGCTGTTTGCCCTTCTTAGAATGCAATTATTTGCAGGAAAACTTGTATTCGTCGGGTGTTTAAAAAAAGCAATGATGTACTTGTATTATTTTGCGAATAAATTATGGCCTGACTGAATATAAAGTGAAACGATTGAACCATTCTATTCATACAACTGTAATTTTTAATTTGTATCTAAGGTCAATGTCAAACACTTAATGGCCTGTGGTCAAATAATCGCATAGTAAAATTGTGGTCAAAGTATTTTAAAGTGTTGCAACAAATAAATTCTGACAGATTAACTAAATAAGCTGTGAATTTTTTGTGATTTCAAATGTTATTTCTTTTCAATAGTGTGTGGAGTGTATGTTAAGGAAAAGAAAATGGTTTATTTTATATATATATATATATATATATATATATATATATATATATATATATATATATATATATATATATATATATATATATATATATATATATATATATATATATATGAATTATAGCTTGCTTAATCTTCAAAACTAATTTTTTAATGAATTTTTGCCGCTAGGCGAACAGTAGTAAATTGTTATCCTCATCGTCATTATCATAATTACAGCCCTTCACAAGTCCACTGCTGGATATAAGCCTTTCCCAAGGAATGCCACAAAGTACATTCCTGAGCCACCTGCAACCTTCGATTACCTGCATGTCTTACCAGGTCATCACTTCATCTAGTGGGGGGACGCCCTACACTTCGTCTGCCGGTGCGAGGCTGCCACTCGAGAACCTTCTTCCCCCCATTGGTTGTCGGTTCTTCGAGCTATATGGCCGGCCCCTTGCCACTTCAGCTTACTAATCCGTAAGGCTATGTCGGTTACTTTGGTTCTACTGTGGATATCCTCATTTTAAGACTATCACGCAGATGAACTTTTATGGCAGAGTCGCTGGAGGACCTAAGCACTATGCTCAATAACCTCAATAGCGCCTACCAACGGATAGGGTCTTAAGATTAACATGGACAAAACAAAAGTCATGTGTAACGTCCATAGCACACCTACGTCGGTAGTTTTTGGGAACACCAAGCTCTAAGTAGTTGACGAGTATGTTTACCTGGGACAAATAGTCCGACTAGGTAAATTTAACTTCGACCGAGAGTTTAATACATGGATTTAAATTTGATTTGGTGTAATTCATCTATAATATTTATGTATTTAGAAATATATAAGTATGTTTATCAGTTTTCTAGTACCCATAACACAAGCTCTGCTTAGCTTGGGACTAGATGGCGTTGTGTGATGGTTGTGGAAACGAAACAAACAAACTTATGGACATGGTCCTTCACTGCTGGTCGTATGTGAAAGCTCAAGGTCACTCAGCGAGCTATTGAAAGGGCTATGCTCCGGGTTTCTCACTAATATTTATCAAAACGTAATGAAAATGTTGATTTCTTACCATTTTCTTATATTATTCCAACATTATTATTTAAACTTTATAAACTTTATTACATTGTCTATATTGATCAACAACGTAAAAAGGAAAAAGGAAAAATGAAACCGAAACACTGAGTGTAAAACTATTGTAAACAAAGTCTGAAGTTAAAACTTGACAGTCTTAATACTATAATTTTATAGCAGAGCGAAACATAAATATGATTTTGAACTTCTGGTAAAACATCACGTAGTTTTATCACGTTTGAGTAAGCTTAAAACATAAAATCTATGCAATACAAGTGGTAAAATTAAAAATTTTCGATAAATGACTTTAATATAACAACTTTGACAGAAATGAGGGTATACCATGGCAAACTGAGCACACATATGCGATAGCAGCAATCGCGGTTAACTGCTGGTATTTATTGAAGAGTTTCGTTGTCTGTCTTCGAAACCCAACATCAGATCATTACGAAATTTAAATGGGGACATTTCAACAAACAACAAACCTCTTTCAAACAAAAGAATTTTGCAAAAACGTCTTCTTCTTCTTTGCAATGACGCCCTTCTCGTGTTAAACAAAAATTTCGCAATATGGTCAATATGGCCGATACTGTTGATGGTTTCCCGGTCGTTCAACAGACGCGGGCTTGGTTTTGGCCTTTTTTCTTTAGATTCAAATATCTTCTATTTTAATTGAAATTATTCATAATTCTTAAATTCTTAGTTAAATATTACTCTCTATTATCTATTCTATTGTTTTCTTTAAATTTTCTTCATCAAAAGACTAAACTGCAGCTGCAGTCTTCAATCTGAATATGGCAACGTCTAAAAGCTTATATTTTTTCTTTACGAAATAAAACGAATAAGATATTTGGTCTTTATATTTATTTTTATTTACAGCTTATAATATAATAAACTAATTAAAAGCATAAAATTTACAAGTGTCATACAACATTTTTACACAACACATTTTTACGTGGTAGAGCCATGCTGCAATTATATTAGTAGTATAGTTGTAGCACGAATGGGTCGGCTCGACCGGGGAAGGACCACGCTCTCACAGAATACCAGCGTGAAATAGTAGCTTAATGCTGCTGTATTTCGTATGGTGAGTGTAGAGAACCGGAGACCCATTTTACTGGAAATGAGGCATTCCATCTCAGTCCTCACGGGTGACAACGCATCTGCATTTTGATTTGTAATGGAAGATAGTGTAGTGTTATGCTACTTACATACCATTTTACACTATTTTAAATTTATTTTTCCATTCTGTTTTTGATTTTCTGCATTCATCTCAAAACTGGATATTTTGCATCACCTTTATTTCCATAGGAACCTGTAACATTTTTAAACCATAAGAACACAATAACAAATCATTTTTACGTCGTATTTTCACGTTATCAGCACTTTTTAAATCGATGTCAATGGAGTCTACCTTTTTCGGTCTTTTATTTAGTTCTCCGTAACTCTGCAATTTCGGGCTTCGTGCGCGCTGTTGCGCTACCTTTTTTCCTATATCAATAATATCTCATTTTTCACTTAAATCTTGCCGTTTCTCTATTACGAGCCTAAAACCAAAATTTGACATGTTTTGACATCGTTGTTTATCTGGTTGTCATGGCAATTTTTATTCAAATATCGTTACCGGCCTGATGTTTTTACTTCAAAAATACTCTTTTCTTCTTGGCCATTTACAAAAATTTGCTTTTAATATAAATAATTTCAGGCAGTGCGGATAAAGCCTTTAAGAGTTGCTTCTTGTATCAAAGCTGAAGTGAGAACCTCTATTGGCCGATTGTTCGGCTTTTATACTTTTTGACGGATCTGGGATAAGAACGAGAAATTAAATTTGAAATTATTTATATTAAAAGCAAATTTTTGTAAATGGCCAAGAAGAAAAGAGTATTTTTGAAGTAAAAATATCAGGCCGGTAACGATATTTGAATAAAAATTGCCATGACAACCAGATAAACAACGATGTCAAAACATGTCAAATTTTGGTTTTAGGCTCGTAATAGAGAAACGGCAAGATTTAAGTGAAAAATGAGATATTATTGATATAGGAAAAAAGGTAGCGCAACAGCGCGCACGAAGCCCGAAATTGCAGAGTTACGGAGAACTAAATAAAAGACCGAAAAAGGTAGACTCCATTGACATCGATTTAAAAAGTGCTGATAACGTGAAAATACGACGTGAAAATGATTTGTTATTGTGTTCTTATGGTTTAAAAATGTTACAGGTTCCTATGGAAATAAAGGTGATGCAAAATATCCAGTTTTGAGATGAATGCAGAAAATCAAAAACAGAATGGAAAAATAAATTTAAAATAGTGTAAAATGGTATGTAAGTAGCATAACACTACAATAGATGTAGATGTCTATGGGCCGCAGCAACCACTTACCATCAGGTGGACTGTGTGCTTGTTTGTCACCCTATTCTATAAAAAAAACATGTTTTCAAACTTAGGTACAAAGTACTATCGCTCTGTGAGGTCTCATATTTCAGAGGTCTATTGTAAAAAGGCGTGATTATTGCTAGCCCATTTACTCCTTAGCATTTTAGTATATGATAAAAGGAGAGATAAATATTTCAACGGTTAAAAATAGCGCGAAATGTGTCTTACTGGTCTGCGCTGGTTTCCCGGCGGGTCAACAGTATCGGCCGTCTTGACATCCGTCGGGATACCAGATGCAACAGACAAGCGGTTATGACGGAGTTATACGAAGGATATTATTTGTCAAAGTTCCACGCTTGTAATACGGAAGTAATCTAATCCATCACCAAATTTCGACCCATATGTGTCGAAAAAGAAGACCTTAGGAAAGATCAGAAGGATGTCATGGGCTCCGATAGATGGCAATACACAACCTGCTTTAATAATAATAATGTCCTCCAGACCGAATTTTGGTCACGGTATCCTTCCTCAAGGGAGACTAGCCATCGGCGCAGGATAGAATTGTAGTGCTCAAGTATATGCGTGAGCTCAGGTGCACTTTCTATTCCCTCAATCTCATAATTCGAAATTATATATAGTAAACCAACACGACCGGAGAGAGATCAGGCACAGGACCAACGGCTTTACGTCCTTTCCGAGGCACGGGGGTGAGACACCGCCAATTTCCTGACTCCGAGCAGCTACTGAGAATTTCTTGACGGAAAAACTCAATTGATTTTTTGTCCCGACCCGGGATTTGAATCCAGGACCTTATGATCAGTAGGCTCACCACTACAGCCACTAGACTAACGAGGCTGGTATATGCAAGATATAAACTGCCTAAGCCGGCGACGGGTTGTAGCGTCAAAAGTGCGATATATCTAATGCCGTGATTGCTAATCCGTTAGCAGATTAAGGCATATCCTTCCAACAATGAAAGAAGCCCACATGCAGCAGTAGACCGTTAGGTGCTGATAAAGATATTTTATTAAGCAGTTTACAAAATAAAAGCTTTCTTTATATCATTATCTATAGTTTGCTATTCTCGTAAAAACATGTTTCTGAAAGGATTATTGCATTTCAAACGCAGTAACGCGGTATACGTGATACTAACGTCCTAGTGTACAAAGACAACTTGTTTAGGTACTGCTATAGTTACTCATGACCAACTTGTGAATTTAAGGTAATCGAGCCTATTTTAATAAATTCTAACTACTATAAACGCGTTTATAGCAATATACCGTCAAATCATTTCTCATTTATTGTCACACATACACAGTATGTATATATTTATATATGGTAATAACATAGTAGTACAGGGATAGGCAGAGACTACGGCCTTCCACTTAGCACGATTCTGACACACCTTTCTCGCCTCATTCAGATCCATATACCTACGCATACATGCTTGTCGGATAAGAGTGAGTACTCTTTAGGTACGGTTACGGTTTTTAATATATTGCCAATTTGTTCGATAAATTTCCGTCTAGGTAGTCCCTTGCCTAGTCTGCATTCACTTCTGCAATATAATTTCGCTTTGTCACTCTTTCCGCGTTCATTCTTTCTACAGACCCAACCACCGAAACATTTCTTTCATAATCTTAGTCACAGCATCATCTTGCAAATCATACTTTTCTCCTACCACACAATTACTCAGCCTGTCATTAAAACTCATAAGAGCTAATTGCTAACATAATTCTTAATTTATTAAAAGTCTCGCGATAGTACTTGGAGTATAACAGTGTCGTGGGGATATAAGAATATCAAATATCCGATATAGTCCTGTGAGTGGCGCAAGAGACGTCAGACGGAAACTAAAACAGGAAAGAGCTAGCACTCAAAAGTAATCCAAAATTGCCAACCTGACTGCCAAGCTTGTCAACGATGACAAATATCCAGCCTATGAAGCATTATGCAGGGAGACCTATGTTCAGCAGTAGATTAAGAATGTAACGGTAAAGAAAAATGTCGTTATTTATGACACGTACCATATTTACAGCAAAAGGAGACTAAAATTAAAAAAAAATATTTGGCCCAACTCGCATAGTAGTTAATTTAATATATAAATAAAATGCGGTTTCGGCAATCCCTGACTTCGGAAGGAAGAGCGTTCTAAAGAAGAACATATTGAACAAAGAACGATGATTGGACAAAGTTTATACTAATAGGGGGACACTGAAGCAAAAGGTTATTATTAGAACGGAGAATTCTATTATAGTTGTAGCTGAGATAATGAAAATAAGGAGTTAAATAAGATGACTACTACTATACTAAGATGACGCGAACACTACACATTTAATAAAACTAAATTTACGGATTCTATCGCGTTTATTTAACTGCTTTTACTTATTTTTAATTCCCGACGTTTCGGGCAACCATGTTCACGGGGGGGGCTGAGATGTTTGACGTCCCAATGTCATTGTTTCTTCAGTTTTTGAATACTATTTTTTTAATTTTTTTTTATTTTTTAATTTTTCTATTAATTTTTTTTTAATTTGTTTGTTGCGTAAAGCGGACCAAAAATTAATATTCAAAAACTGAAGGTAGCCGGGCTAACAATGACATTGGGACGTCAAACATCTCAGTACCCCCCGTGACCATGGTTGCTGTAAAGCACCTGAAACGTCGGGAATTAAAAATAAGTAAAATCAGTTAAATAAACGCGATAGAATCCGTTAATTTAGTTTTATTCAATGAGTAGCCAGTTAAGTTGAGAGCGATAGAGAGGTAGACACATGATCATAATTTCGAAGATTAGAAATGAATTGAATGCAGTTATTAAGAAGACGGTCATATTTGTTCGATAGATCTGTATTCAGGTCAAAGTAATACACATCACCATAGTCAAAAATGAATAGAATTCGACAATCAACACTGATCAACACCATTTTAAAAACTCATATCCATTCCATCATCCATTTTTATTTAAATGTAACAAGAATGTTAATAGCTTCATTATTTTAACGGTCGTAACGTTTTCATTGTCTTTGCATCGAAATTCTTTGTGATGTATAAATTAAAATTGTTGTACTTTTGCTACTTGTGCATAATGACGAACTTCTGTTCTACAATGCTACTGTACATTATTAAACACTTAGGAAATATTGAAGAAAATGTTCATTTTAATGCAAAATTTCTGCCACGTAATTGCCCATTGAGCATCTTTTGTATTAGAATGTCCCGATACAAGTAAGTGTTTCAACATAATTTATATAATTGCTTTGTATTACGTTTCTTTCATTGTGTCGCTGTGCTGAGGAAATGTTTAGTATTGGTTTAATCGCTAACTTGTAACTTGGACTTGAATATTCCGCTCGGTAATTTGTACTTGCGTATCTTGAATGTTTTTTTACGATAAGGGTGAAAAACGAACACAGTCCACCTGAAGTATATGTATGCTAAGGCCTATTGTCGAATTCTATTATTGATCAAAAATTAAAATACAGATGCGCTATCACCCCTGAATACTAAGAAGTAATGCCTCGTTACCAGTAAAAAGGGTTTCAAGTTCAAGGGTTCAAAATTTGAATGTGACAGTAGCCTAATGGCAGAGCCTGGACCGCGAACTCAAAAAGGTCGTGGGTTCAAATCCACCATTCGACTACTGGCGTGAACCACTCGTAACACAAGCAATTTAAGCTTACCACGAGTGGTTTAAGGGAATATTAGTAATGTTTATAGCATTGTTAATATTCCTTTTTTTAAAGTTCTTGTCACTTACTATACGAAACACTACAGCATTATGCTGCTATTTCATGCTAGGTTAGTTTTAGAGTTTTAGTAATATAATAAGTTTTTCCAAATATCAACTGCGTTAACAACTCCGTCGAGTAACTGATGGAAGAATATCTATCTAAAGTACCGACTGATGTGCTGGTGGTGCTATAGTGCCCGCTCTGCAGTTGCTCTGTAGTTCACACGCTCTATCCAAATTGATGGTTCTCTTTAAAGAATTTAGTTTCGGAAAAACTAAACTTAAACTATATATAAGTTACAGACCACAGGACTCCTTCAATTTCAGCAATTAATCCTCGTTCTTACATCATGTTCTCAAAATTTGTTGTTTTTCAGATATGCTGGTTTTCTCACGATGTTTTTCTTCACCTGACGTTACTCTTAGTAAAACAGCGCTTAAATTATCAAATAAATTTTTTTACAACGGGTTACAACCCGAGTTGCTGACGTATTGGATTTACGGTGCTAAGGGCTAAATCCCTGAGCTATGACAGCACTTTCTTAAATTCTATTTTTTTATATTAATATTCTAGTTAGTAAAGGTAACAAGATACTTTGTTTGAAGTTAATTGAAATCTATACACTATATAAGGCTCTTAACATCAGTTGATTCGTTAGTTGGTATGTTTTATCATTGATAAATTTTATTTGTTTGAACTGAATTCTGTAAACGAAGGTAAATCCTTCTTAGAGTAGTGGTCCACTTCCAGCAGTAGTCTGTTCCGGGTTATTTTAAATATAGATTTCTGGAAATAGAATGGATAAGATTTTTTTAACATTACAAATTTACGTTTCATATAAACAACATTCGTTTGTAAACTCATGTCATTGCTGTTTTCAGAAAAACTATAAAGAGTTACACGACTACAGAGCGGCAAACATGAAATTTTATGTGGCACTACTAACTTCTTGTTTACTTATCATTCGTACAGACTTATTTTTATAAGCAATGATTCCTTTATAACTTTTTATTGTAATTGTAACAAACGGATGAGTTTTTTTAATACGTAAATGAAACGATATTTTTAACAGATGTGGATAAAGCTTAAATTTATTTTATTACTCAGCTTAGGTACCAGCGATCCGCCCCGACTCCGCAAGGGTAAGTACTGGATCTCGACAACAGTGAATATGTAAGCCCATCATGAGTCATGAACCATGATTCGATATGGGCTTACATATTTATTATAAAAGTAAAGTAAAGTTACAGCCTAAATACGTCCCACTGCTGGGCACAGGCCTACCATCATTTCTGAGAGAGTTTTAGGACAAGGAAGTGTCCGCCGCGCTGCCCCAATGCCAAATGCGTGTTTGGCGAACTTCACATGTCTATATTATTTTTTTTTCTAATTCCTCAGACATGCAGGTTTCCTCACGATGGTTCCGTCGCCGCCGAGCACGTGGTATATCAATTAACTATTTCATTGGTGCCGGCGGGGATCGAACCCGGGTTACTTGCGTTCTGTTATATTTACAGAGAACGTTAACCATCTGAGCTACCACGGCTCTTATTATATTATAAGATAATTAAACTATTTATTATAAACTTTTATCGAATGAGCACAATGTGTTGGGTATTTCCCAATTGGCATTTTAAGGTGGTAGAGCGACGCTGCAGCTTTATTATTGCTGCTTCATGCAGCATATGGGTCGGTTCAACTGGGAAAGGACCACGCTCTCACAGATTACTATCGTATCTATAATATCGTGTGTTAATAATATCGTAAAATAGCAGTTTAATTCTCCTATGTATCGTATGGTGAGTGTAGGGAACCTGAGACCTTTTTTACTGTAAACGAAGCATTCCATCGTAGTCCCCAGAGGGTAGATGTAGACGTCTATAGGACACAGCTCTACTTGTCATCAATTAGATTGTGTGCTTGTTCGTAACCCTTATTCTATGAAAATAACTCTATTAAATGCGTAAAAATAATAAACTTGTTGTTTATGGTCTGGGTTAGTGTACAATATCTCAAAATTGACTTTTTAGTGATGATTTTTCCCGCATATTGTTTAACTTTATATTGGACATGTACATACTTGATTTAGAAGTAGAAACTAAAGTCAATAAAGATTACAAGTGCGAGCAAACTCTGAGATGTGCCGACGAAGTAAATACAATGATCCAAAGCACTAGATAACTTGGTGACTATCAATGAAAACAAAACTAATCACATGTTCGTAGCACAGTGTGATAATTTTTTCCAAAATTTACTGTTATCCTAAAATGGCTACCCTATATTTTGTATATTTAGGTTATACGGTGAGACAGAAAATTAAAACAGAAATGAAATTAAACCGACGGATAATGGCGGCAAATATTTCGCTCTATTTCGATATTTATGTTTAAAATTACTAACCTGGAACCATTAAAGTAATATGTACTTACGTAGTACATAATAGCTCAATGGCTGGAACATAAAAGTTAAATTGTATTTAACGGAATCAAGAATTTTACTCATTTTTGGCTCGGAAACATGGGCTCACAATTAAAAAAAAAATCATTTTCTATTTATACCGATTGTTTACGATAGCATAGAAATATTTTTAAAAGCGGTGCAAATATAATGGAAGATAACACTGAAAATACAACGTACACGAACTATTTTATACTAAGAACAACATGAAGTGGCATTTGCCAAAACGTGTTGAGAAGTTGGTGATGTGAAACTCTAGGTGGACACAATAACACTATGTGTAACAGTGGACACTGTAATGGATTTTGGTATTATTTTTGTGATGAATATTGGCAGTATCTACCAGTTTCGTGTGTGATTATCCGGCTGTATTTGGGGACGACGTTTATTGCAGCAGTATCAAGCGAAATACTGTAATGCTCGATTTTGTTAACAATCACAAATGTATATCAGGTGTTAAAATATTATACTAAGAAGTACAATTTTGAAAATAATAATTATTAATATCTTTATAAAGGTCAACATCATCACACATCACTGAGAGCAGCTTAAAACCAAAATATCTTTTCTTGACTATATGCTTGTATAATCCTTCTAATCGTGTGATAAATATTTAATGCATATACGAAGACGATAGCGACTATTTGAAAAAAAAAACATGTAGGTACATAACCTGAATTTTAGTTTTGCCTCTGTCTCAGCTCCAAGAGTAAGTACCTATATGTCTCCGATTTTTTGCTAAAGAGCTTTTTTTATATAGAAGAGGGGGCAAACGAGCATGCGGCTCACCTGATGTTAAGTGACTACCGCCGCCCATGATCAACCGCAACACCAGGAGAATTGCGGGTGCGTTGCCGGCCTTTTAGAAAGGAGTAAGCTCTTTTCTTGAAGGTCCCCAGGTCGTATCGGTCCGGAAAAATCGCCGGTGGTAAACTATTCCACAGAGAGGTTGTACGTGGAAGAAAACTCCTTGTGAAACGTACAGTGGTGGACCGCCAAGCATCCAGATGGTGTGGATGGTATCGGGACGTTTGCCGTGTAGTGCGTTCACGAAATTTGGCGGCTGGGATTAATCCGAACAATTCCTCAGAGCACTCCCCGTGATAGATGCGATAAAATACGCAAAGAGATGCAACATCTCTTCGCAGCGCCAGTGAATCGAGCCAATCGGAAAGCACTCGATCGTCGACGATTCGAGCCGCTCTGCGCTGAATGCGGTCAAGTGGAAGGAGCTGGTACTGAGGAGCCCCAGCCCAGAGATGGGAACAGTATTCCATGTGCGGCCAAACCTGCGCCTTGTAAAGTTGCAGGCGGTGTGCCGGCATGAAATACTGTCCCGCTCTGCTGAGCACGCCAAGCTTTTTAGAGGCCAATTTGGCCTTCCCTTCCAAGTGACCACGAAACTGCACGTCACTCGATATGTCGACGCCGAGGATTCCGATACTGGCTGAGGCAACAAGGGGAGTGCCATGAAACTGAGGGGATACGAAAAAGGGGTTCTTTTTAGCGGTTAACGCGCAAACTTGTGTCTTCTGGGGGTTAAACTGGACTAGATTTAGTCGTCCCCAATCCGAGACTCTGTTCAGCAAAGACTCGACTTCAGACACAAGTTTGTCCCGGCACTCGGAGACGTTTTCCCGAGAAATATTGGCTCGGCCGGTGTAAAGAGCATCACCAGTGCTGTCATCTGCATAGCAATGAATGTTACGGGTATGCAACATATCATTGATATGCAGAAGAAACAGCGTTGGCGATAGCACGCAGCCCTGTGGAACACCAGCATTAATAGGCTTGCAACCGGAGCTTGCACCGTCTACAACGACCTTGATGCTCCGATCTGCAAGAAAGCTGGTGATCCAATCGCACAATTTCTCGGGAAGCCCATAGGAAGGGAGCTTCGAAGGAAGCGCTTTGTGCCAAACCCGATCGAAGGCCTTCGCAATGTCCAAACTAACGGCCAATGCCTCCCCCTTGAACTCTACTGCCTCCACCCATCTGTGAGTGAGGTAGACCAGAAGATCACCAGCTGAACGACCACGGCGAAAACCGTATTGGCGGTCACTAATCAGCTGGTGATCCTCAAGGTACCTCATGAGCTGGCAGTTTACAATGGACTCCATTGTTTCGGAGAACAAGGAGGTGATGGCCATCGGCCGGTAGTTGGACGGGTCTGAGCAGTCGCCTTTTTTAGGGATCGGGTGAACGAAAGCCGCCTTCCATGATTTTGGGACTACGCCTAGGGAGTAGGAGTACCGAAAAAGACGCGTTAAAACCGGTGCCAACTCTGGAGCACACGTCCTCAGCACAATTGGGGGGATTCTGTCAGGCCCAGGCGACTTGTGGATGTCCAGGGAGAGGAGTGCTTTGCGAACCGAGCGCTGTGTGAACTGCACTTCCGGCATGGAGCACTCACACCGCGGGATGGTCGGCAGCGTACTCCCCCCGTCATCGAGAGTCGAGTTAGACGCAAAGAAAGAGCCTAGAAGATCGGCTTTCTCCTTTGCAGTATGGGCCAGTGAGTCGTCCTCCCTGTGCAGAGATGGAAGAGATGGCTGACAGAAATTCCCCTGGACAGCCTTGGCAAGAGACCGGAATGCACGGGTTCCAGAAGGAAGGCGAACTAGTTTCTCGCCAATTCTGCCTATGTGCTCTGACTTTGCCTTGGCAATGACTCTTTTGAAGGACTAAGAGGCGGAATTATACTTCTTTTTTAGAGCGCTGGTGTTTACATCCCGGGACGCTGATGCATCAACCCAGGCTTGGTAGCACTCCTGCTTATAGCATGATGCTATTTTACAGGAGCGACCAAACCATGGCTGAGATTTGCCTCCAATGGGCACCACAGAGGAAGGAATAAAAAGTTCCATACCCTGAAGTACCACATCGGTAACAGAATCCGCAACAACGTTGGGAACATCCGGCGAGAAGCAAACCCGCCCCCAAGGGTAGGATTCAAGGAAAGGCCGCAACCCATCCCAATCGGCTGACCTATAGTGCCAAACACGGCGGCAGCCTGCAGAATGCAACCGCGATTTCAGCGTGAGTGGCACAACACTCCGGACCAGACAATGGTCCGAGGAGCCTAAAGGGGTTTCAACGGAAATTTGATATCCGTCCGGGTGAGAGGTCAGCAGAAGGTCCAACAGGGAAGGTGCATGATCCTCCACATCTGGAATCCGCGTAGGCGAAGTAACCAGTTGTGTCAGACCATATGCCAAGGCAAAATCATGAACAGATTTCCCCGCATGATCGGTTAAACGTGAACCAAGCCATTCGGCGTGATGGGCGTTAAGTCGCCGAGGATCACAATCTCTGCGGAGGGGATCTGCTGTAACAACGAATCTGCAGCCATTTGGACGAGGTCGAAGAGTCGGTCTGTTTCGGCATTACCGCTATGGGACCTATAGAGGCACCCGTAGACGCGCGGATGGTCGTCGCTGTCTACGCGTAGCCAAAGGATGGACAGGTCCGAACCTTCAAGTCTGCCGAGGTGTCGAGAACAGATGTCCTCTCTGACGTAAACGCAAACTCCAGCCCGAGGCACAAAGGAGTGTTCCAGTTTGTACCCCGGGTAGGAGAGATACGAGACATCAGCCGGAGAGGACACCTGCGTCTCAGTCAGAAAGAGCAGAGCCGGCCTCGCCGTCTCGAGATGGTAGTGGACGGCGTTTAGGTTAGAGTGAAGTCCCCTGATATTGCAGAAATTCACAAACAGCGTGGCAGGAGACGCCTTGATCTTGTTGCTCCGTTTGCCCCGAGCAGTTGTAGTCTTGAGCGGAATTTTGCCCCCCCCAGAATACGCGGGGCAGCCTGAGCACCCACGCTCAGAAGTGGAGAAACATGGTCGTGGATGCTCAGCAAGGGATTCTCCGGAGGTGCTGGTACCCTCCTGGGGTAGTCTATCATTATTTAATTCCGCTACCATGTTGATGGGGGGTGGGGGATTTGGGCCTCCGGCCACCTGCACTCACCAGACGAAACGCGGAAGCAGAGCTTCCACTTCACGCCGGTATTCTGTGAGGTCGTGGTACCACCTCGGTTTGAGCCGGCCTATACGTGCGACAGCAAAGCTGCCGCGTGGCTCTACCATTGTTAATATTAAAAACTACAATATATTTTTATGTTAACAACCTGGACCCGGTATTGTATGTAGAAGTATCGATCTCATTTTAAAGCGAGATTTGTATTGTATGAACTATGAATGAAGAAAAACATTGCTTACACTTGTAACAAAAATTTCGTGTTACATAACATGTACGTATTATCTACGCTATTTTTATTATTATGATTGTGTGTCGTGTTAAGTAAATTGTTTATTTAAAAATATATTTTAAACAAAGAAGGATCCACTCAGACTAAAATCCAAGCGTAGGTTGCGCTGAGATAATTTTATTGACATTACACTGAATTATCTATTAAACAGGTTTATATTCAAATAAAATTTCTTCTTATGATATAACAGTTAATTTCATGAATTAATTTAATGCGAACAGTTTAAGTGATGCAGACCTTACAAACGTAAAAACTTATTGCTTAAAGGAAGCGACTTGTTTAACTTGAACACAAATTTCTTTATCTGGTAATGGGATACAATATTATAAATTCAATGATATTGGCTTTATGCACATGATGCTGGCTGCCCAGCATTTCAAGCAACTTCAATAGGCTGAAAAAGAAGAAAAAGTTCGCCATACAACCTACAAAACTCGTCTACAAGATTCGCTATATACAGAGATTTTCGGGATCGCTACTAGATGTAGAATTTCGAGATAGTTTTTCGCTGATGATTATACATTTATCGGGGGTAGGAGGAGTCAGGTGGTGATGGTGTAAAATAATAATCTATAATCCCACTTTGTCACGTAGGCAACTTTGGGAAATACCAGAAAAATGTAATGGCTATCTCTTGGTGTGCCGTGTAGTGGTGGTGTAAGAACATCTACCACCCAAATCGTTCCCTGGGTGTCGTAACAGAGGGAAATTGAAACAAGTAAAGGTGCGCTTACACGGGCAACTAAAATTGCTCAATTCCAGTCAATACTCGTCAACTATGACGTCACGACTACTTCAAGCAATTTACGGCGACGACAACAAGCATCAATACTGCGCAATACAATTTTGAGCGATATGGCGCAACTTCATCAACTAGGCAATACTGTCCTACACGAGCATTTCAGTATTCGCTCGCTATGGACGACATTGTTCTTGCTGCGCAGGGCTTGTAGCGCTTTTTTTATTATTAATCAAAAACAAAAAAGAAAGAAAGGGAATGGACGTATCTGGGTGCGATCGTTTTTGGCAAAGAAGCCGCAATTTTCATTGCGTAAAGAATTAGATGATATATTATTCAAAACCTTTACTAGAATGTCAGGAACAGACCCGACCTCTTGCTCTCCCCGCGGAAAGAAGACGGCAAGCCGCAAAACAAACAAGTGCGAATGAGATATATACAAAAATTGCTAGGAATTTCCAAGCCCATTGGATATTCGTCAATTCGTATCTGCGACACTGAGCGATATGAAATATCTGGAGCAATTAGAAGCAATATCGCCGAAATAATTGCCGCAATTTGCTCCATTGCTTTGAAATTGCTCCATTAATTGCTCCAGATCGGTCCATTCGTGTCGCCGAGCAATTATTGCCCTCGTGTAAGCGCACCTTAATAGGCAGCAGCATCTTCGTGATAACATCTCAAATAATAAAAAACTGGGGCTGACAACCTGCTCGCTAGATGTGTCAACCATGGCAGAATCCTTCCTATGAGTACTGGGGAGGCATGTGTTCAGCAGTGGACCTTTGTTGGCTGTATAACCATCTCATCTATGTCAGACGTGGTATGCCAGGATATTTTACCCAGACAGCAGCGTCGAAGGTGCGAGATGTCTGGTAATGCAATCGTGAATCTGCCTGCCAAGCTTGACAATTAAGGCAAATCCGCAATACAGAAAGAGAGGCTTATGTCTATTTTTTGTATAGGATAAGGGTGACAAACGAGCACACAGTCCACCTGATGATAAGTGGTTGCTGTGGCCCATAGACGTCTACATACATCCTCGATTAATCAAAATGCAGATGCGTTGTTACCCGTGAGGACTTAGGTGGAATGCCTTGTTTCCAGTAAAAAGACTCTCCGATTCTCTACACTCACCATACGAAACACAGCAGCATTAAGCTTCCATTTGACGCCGGTATTCTGTGAGAGCGTGGTCCTTCCCCGGTCGAGCTGACCCATTCGTGCTACAACTATGCTACTAATATAACTGCAGCATGGCTCTACCGCGTAAATCTGTGGAGTACTGCGGTTCAATCAAGAAGAAGAAGAATAAGAAGATACTGAGATCATGAGATCTTTTTGATATTTACTACAGTTGGGTTGGGGCACTCCCCGTACCTGATACTGAGTCACGGGTATTCGTCCAACTGAAGACAAAATTTGTGCCAATTGTTCATTTTCGTAAGCACTACATCGGTTACGAGGAGGTACAAGAAACGGGCATGATTTTCCAATGTCGTTTGTTTTTGAATATCCAAGCCTGATTAAGGGGATATTCTCATATTTTGTACAGCGATGTAAATGACTGTACTAGTAACCTACACAAGTAGACAATCGATGTTTCTCATCGATTGTTTTAACTTTTTTAACGACTACCGCGGAGAATAGATCGAACAATAGGCACAAACATCTTATAAAAGACACACAATTCAATCGTTACATTAGTACGAGAAACAGATTATAGAAGAGTTTATGAAAACTATTTTAAGTTTTTTATGAGCTATTATAGGAATGTCATCCCCGGAATACTTCTAATAACACGCAGATATTAATGTGCTATGACAATATACGTACTTAGAATGCAAATGATAATGATTTTTGCATTCTAAGTACGCTTGGTATCGGGTTTTAATGTTAACCAGAGCCAGCGTGTGCAAAACAAAAGTTAATTTATTTACAAATTAACTTTTTATGTCTTAGTTTCTTTTAGAATTAAAATTCACCATTCAATAAATTTAGTTTGATCTCCGCCGATATCATAAAAAATGTTTATCTAATAAATTACAATGTTTTAAAGGTTTTTACGTGCCCTACGCGTCCGGGTTGTGAAATAAAAAAGCATGACATATCTTGTGAACTTACGAAATCGGGTACCACACAATTAAGAAGGCCGAAAAACTCATCTCTATAATCCTCTCAGAAATAGAGGCAAATGTTTAGCAGTGAATCTATTCGGTGGTTACTATATTATTCTACTTTGGGTCATATAAATGAATACAGCAGTAACGGATTGTTCGGCAAAGTACCGGACATAGCCAATGAAGAATGGCTGTAGTGCATCATAGGAGAAGATAAAATCCAGTATCCGCTTACTAAATTTAATATACGGGACATTGCAATTGACTAATGGTAGCAAACGATTCAGAAAACCGTATGTAATCAATACTTCATCAACAGTTTACATAAAAATTTGAACGCAATTTGAAGGAAATAACATGTAGTCGTATTAAAAAAAAACTTATATAAATACCATCATCATCATCATTTCTGTCCTTCAAAATTCTACTTCTGAACATAGACCTCGCCCAGGAGATGAGCAGTAGCATCTTATTAGTAACAGGTTAATTCTTTTAAAAGATTTAATTCTTTTTGAAAGAGGTAGCGAGATAAGTATAGATGAAATAATGAAAGCAATAAAAAGCATGAAAGCAGGTAAGGCTGCCGGATATGATAGAGTTTCACTCAAAATGCTAAGGGCTGGTGAGGAAGTGGTGGCAGGTCTGCTGCACACCTTGTTTAATTTATGCTGGGAACTGAAGCGCGTACCGGTAGACTGGTGCAAAGCCGTGATAGTCCCAGTATATAAAGGAAAAGGGTCGCAGCAGGACCGTAAAAACTACCGTGGCATCAGCCTTCTTAGCATTGTGGGAAAACTGTATGCTAAGGTACTGATTGAAAGGGTCACGAAAGAAACTGATGGAAAAATTTGGGATGTGCAAGCGGGATTTAGAAAGGGAATGGGATGTACAGATCAAGTCTTTTCCATGCGCATGATCGCGAAGAAGTTTTTGGCCAAAAACCAAAAGGTTTTTTGTGCGTTCATGGACATTCTTATAGGGACTCTAGTGCTTGTGTTAGGATCAACGGGGTCTACTAGGACTGGTTTGACATCCATAAAGGTATCAGACAGAGCTGTGTGGCTTCCCCGTGGCTGTTCAACCTATTTATGGACAGTTGTTTGCAAAATTTGAATGTTGAAGAATGCGGATTAAGAATGGGTATTTAATATTTTATGTGGTAGAGCTATGCTGCAGTTATATTAGTAGTATAGTTGTAGCACGAATGGGTCGGCTCGACCGGGGTAGGACCACGCTCTCACAGAATACTAGCGTCAAATAGTAGCTTAATGCTACCGTGTTTCGTATGGTGAGTGTAGAGAACCGGAGACCCTTTTTACTGGAAACGAGGCATTCCATCTTAGTCCTCACGGGTGACAACGTATCTGCATCTTGATTCGTAGTCGAGGACAGATGTAGATGTCTATGGGCCACAGCAACCACTTACCATCAGGTGGACTGTTTGCTCGTTTATCACCTCATCCTATAAAAAAATGGGTGAGTTAACCGTCAAATGCCTTTTGTACGCCGATGATCAAGTTATTCTTGCGTCGTCGGCGGCCGAGTTGCAAATGATAGTTACATTAATGAACAGATCATTAAAAGAAAGGGGTATGAAAGTAAACGCAAGTAAGAGGAAGGTTATGGTTTTTGAAAGAGAAGAAAGTAAAACGATTTGTGAAATAAGAATAGAAGGGGAGTTGATCGAGCAAGTAGATGAGTTTGTATATTTGGGCTGCGTATTTAGCAGGGATGGGAGATATGATAAGGATATAGAACGACGAGTGAATGTGGGAAATAGAGTATTGTGAAGAGTCAAAATATGTCGAAAAAGGCACGTATGGCAATTCACAATGCTGTGTTGGTCCCTACTTTAACGTATGATAGTGAAAGTTGGGTGTAGCAGAAGAAGCACGAGAGTATAATGAACGCAGTAGAAATGTGGTCGTTAAGGAGTATGTTAGGGCTGAATCTGAATGACAGGGTAAGAAATTGTGTAATAAGAGTAGAGTGTGGTTTGCAAGATGATGTTGTAACCAGGATTAAGAAAGGAATGCTTCGGTGGTTTGGTCATGTGGAAAGAATGAATGAGGAAAGAGTGACAAAGAAAATTTATGTTGCAAAGTGAATGGCAGAGTCGGAAAGGGACGTCCTAGGCGAAAATTTATCGACCAAATTGGCGATTTATTGAAAACGGGCCAAATTAGGAGTACCCTTAACCGACGAGCATGTATGCGTAGGTGTATGGATGTGAAGGAGGCGAGAGAGGTGTGTCAGGATCGTGCCAAATGGAAGTCTGTAGTCTCTGCCTACCTCTCTGGGCGACAGGCGTGAGTGTTTATGTTATGTTTTATGTTAATTCTTTTAATAAACTGCAGTTTTGAACATGCTTGCCAAACGTGGTAACTAAGGCTTATAGATCCCTATGAGGCAACATATGAGGGAAGCTTATGTTTTCAGCTGTGGACGCTTCATAGGCTGTGATGGATAGATGAACGGATGATGATTTTTGCTAATGATGAGCACTACGAGTTCGATTAGTTCTATAGTTTAGTTCCGTGCGGTGGTTAGTCCGTGTAAAAATGAGTTATATAACAGTCGTATGAATGGGGTATGTGGACTACCTGTTCTGACCGTCTTAACCCGTGTCTGACGATTTAGGCGAACATCAAAGCCCCCAGGCATACCCGGTGTAGTAATACATTACAGTGCGGACTCCAATTGCAGGTCAATTGGAGTTCGCAGTAGTAGAGATTATAGCGTGGTGATCACCGATGCTGGATCATTAGACTGTCAAAAATATTCCTCGATAACGTTTTACGTATGCAGGTTTTTTCTCCTTTTTAATTTTTTGCATTTATTTATTATTATATAATTTGTACAATACTTTGTTTATTTTTAAGATACTAGAAAAACGAATAAGATATGTAAATAAATAATAATAAAAATAATGATTCAAAATTTAATAAAATAGAGAGAGAGAAAGAGAGAGAATTTATGAATTCAATAAAGCATTACATTTATATTATTATTATAATATTAAACATCTTTAAGCATATGCTTTAAACTTAAAGCGGTATGTTTTACGTTGATTAATTTATTTATTTTAGAATTTAAAATAATTGCTTGCGCAACATTGCACGGGGATCTTTCAAACTCACGCACATAAATTTACATGTAACCATAGTCACAATTAATTGGTAATTAAATTAAGATAATTTTTTAATCGCCTCGCTTGATGGGCGGATTGGCTAAGTTCAGATGTATATTTTGTATATTCAACAGTAAACGTATGCAAGATAACCTGCAAATAAGTGAAATGTTCTACAAATCAAAACATAGTACGTATAAGGTCAGTTTGAATGTACGCCGTGTACCCACGGCCGTGTACAATATATACGTGCCTAGTCTTCTGCGTATATTTTTTCACGCACGGCGAAATTTGTTGGACAAAAGACGGCCGAGTGTCATGCTTATGTCGTCTTTACAGGCTCTTAATTCTTTCCCCAAGCTACCAGATCTTTGTAACTATTAAAAATACATAAGGACAACTAATAAGTGCTTACCAGGTAAGACAAGATAATAAACACTCGACATTCTTTCGTATCAATTTAATGACGTTAATTTAACTGTCACTGTACACAGCCACTGTATAGTTGCATCAGTACATATCGACATTGCTTTGAGTGGATCGATAATAAGAGCAAACACTAGTAAAATGTATGATATAGTACAAGGAACAACATTAATTCACTTATCTGATTTGTACGATATACATACAATACATGTGTCCATCAAAAATAGTTGACAGTTTTTACTTTTATTTCCTTGTATTTGATATACAAGCGATATAACTATTATTCATACTCATATAGTTAATAATTTACACAATTAAATTGAAGCGTTTCATATTTTATACTGTTATTTTTTAACAGATTTAGAAAAGAGGTGGAGTTTTTTTTTCTCATAAAAATACTAATAAATAAATAATAAATAAATAAATTTTATTTCATTTTAAAAAGTACTTGCCTTAAGAACAAGTAGATTGGAACCTCCATTTAAGCAAAAAATGCCTTTGTTTGGAGGGTCCGCCCTTCCATTACTATATTCATGATATTTGGCAGTATGGGTAAACATATTCTATACCCTATATTAAAGTGATCTATATATTACTTATATTCTAAAATTAGGACAATATACTAACAATGATATTTACATTTAACCACTCCTGGTAAGCTTAAAATACTTGTGTAAGGAGTGGTTCACGACAGTAGTCGAATACCGGATTCGAACTCACGAACTTTTGAGTTTGCGGTCCGCACCCTGCCATTACGCTACTGTCGCTTTAAAAAGAAGTAGAGTTGTAATGAGAGAAGAGAGAGAGAATGAGAGAGATGTAAATTCTGTGATTTAGGTGCTGTTGATTAAAAAGGGAAAGGCAGTGGTGATGAGAATGATGATAATAATGGTTTATGATTTGGTATTGTTACCAGTCATCATGTCGCCTCTGTGGTGATTGTTGTTGTTTTCTAACCACTGTCCGAGCCACGTCTCTGACTGCTTAGCTCGTGTCGGTCGATGTTCTGGGCGGTGAGATGCCCGCCTACGGGGGTAGAGTATGTTTTTATGTACGATCACCGATTTCTCGGAAATGTCTAAACAGATTTAAATAATCCTTTTTTTATTAAATAGGCTTTATTTCGAGAATGTTATCATATAAATTAGAAGAAAAAGTTTTAGCCCTAAGGGTGGAAAAATAAGGGACGAAGTTTTTAGTAACTTTTTAAACGACGGTTATTCTCAGTTCTAAGGCCTAAAAACTGAAAAGAAAAATAAATTCCACATAAGCTTCCGAAATCATGTCTTTAATTGTTCGATACACACTGTCTTACTACCGACTTCAGAAGCAAATTTGAGATAATCGTTATATTAGTTTTATTATTTGAAGTCGCTTTTTATTTTGTATTAAAAGTTTAATTTTTAACGTTTGCTATCAGCGTCATAAGTCTATCACCCCATTTCATAAATTCGACTGACAGAAAACACTATAATTAAAAGTGTCTTACGATTATTGAACGAATAACTATAATAAAATATATGTTACTTTAGCTGATTTCAACCACGGTAGCAACGTTAAAATATTTTTTGGAAGTTTAGAAAGCGCAGACATAATGCCAGAAGTGTAAGTGCAAACGTAGGCACAAACACCTCTCAAAACTCGAAGCCTACTTGTATCCGACGCAAAAAGATCAGGGAAACTAATAAATGGTAGCAGTTTTATTATTTTAGGTATATTATATTATAAATTTATGAAGGTGGCAATTATTATTGTTTAGGTATATTATATAATGTTACAATATTATAATATTATGATTTAGTACAAGTGTAGAAAATTAATAGTTTGGTAAATCTCCGAAAATAAGTTTAAATATATTTATTCGTTTATACTTAAAATTACAATATTATTTTGAATAATTTGTTATTTAAACCGTCACAGAAAAGTTTTATATTCTAATGGAACAAAGAACAATTAGCCTATGAAGGAGATTAAAAAGGATATAATTTCCAATGCAGAGATTGACAGTTAAGGCCGCGTACAAGTGTAGAACGTTAACTGAACTAATGGCAATGGACTTACTTTGGATTTCAAGTCTTTCAAGTTTTTCTTCGGCCCTCTGAGCCAACTCAACAGGACTCTCGATGTGGTAGAAAATACTCGCACCGACAAGAAGATACACGATGTGGAGGGCCAGCATACAGGCCAACTGCTTTTTGGACATCATCTTGATTCCCTTTTATTTTACTTCCGTATATTCTTAAAATTATAATAGCGTAGCTTTTACACCAAAAAATCCACAAGTGTTTTCTAAGATCACATAAAAAGAATCCGTATCGTTCTTTCCATCGGTAAAACCAGCTGCAGCATCAGAAACCTTAAAATTTCCAGCGTCTCCGTGAAACCGCTTAAGCACCTTTCGTTTCGCGAAATACAATTGTTTTCGAAGTACATCGTCCTGGGGTATACATTGACGTATCGCAACACTATGGCACATACACTTTATTTTTAAAGCTGGATAAATGTGGGTGCATCGTTCGTTATAAATAATTAAAAAAAAAGAAAAACTAAACTGTCACTTTCCGTTGGCTTGACGTTCGACTCGAGCGCTCGATGCGTTTGAATGATTTCCCGACGCGCGCGCGCGCAAATCGTGGGTCGCCCGCGTTTACATCCTTTTTTTATATAGCAAGCTCTAAATGTTTGACGGCGACATCATGCATTAAGTCGTCGTAAAGGATAATATGTAAGGCTGTTGCCATACGCACGTATGTGTAGAGATATAGTAATAATACTAACGCGTTCGGGCGAAAGATTTCCGTTTATGGCCGCAGATTAAAGTGGATTCTGCGCTTGATATTACTTGTCTACATAAAGGCTGCGTTACATCATTGGATAGTAAATTCTCTCGAAAATATTAGGTATTTCGTGATAAAATATTTAAAAGTGTTTTCCTTTTTTTTAGGTTGTCAAAACGTGATAAAATGAAACTAAAAAGGTTAGAAAAATATAAGTAATACTACATTCATTTATCACAAACTTAATCAATTCAATTTCTTTTGTATTTTAAAGCCCCAATTTTTATTTAATTTTAAAGGAAATTCGATGTCATATTGTATGGAATGTAATTTCAGATAAATGCCCGCTGCGACTTCACTGTGGAGTGTATTCTGATGGACTAACTTTGGACGAGATCTTCGCATAAATAAATTATTATCCAAGAAATTTAATTTTTTCCGTGCAGTATAGCAAGTGGCGCCAACCTGCTGGAACCACAAGTTTGTGAGGTCCATACCAGGGATCATAGACCACAAAAAATTGTTACCACCATTGTCCGATACCTAGTTTTCACAGATTAAGGTATACCTGACGAGAAGACGTGTCGTAATTTCCCGAACGTTGCCCAGCCGAGTTGAATCCGTCGATTCACCTCTCGGTCGAAGTTGGACTTACCTAGTCGGACTATTTGTCCCAGGTAAACGTACTCGTCAACAACTTCGAGCATAGTGCTCCCAACAACTACCGGCATAGGTGTGACATGGACATTAAACATGATCTTTGTTTTGTCCATGTTCATCTTAAGACCTATTCCGTTGGGAGACACCATTGAGGTCATTGAGCATAGTGCTTAGGTCCTCCAGCGATTCTGCCATAAGGACTATAAATCGAAGGTGAGTGATGTACTCGCCATTGATGTTAATACCGTATCCTTTCCAGTCCAGTAGCTTGAAAACGTCTTCCAATGCAGCGGTGAAGAGTTTCGGGGATATAACGTCACCCTGTCTTACAACTCTCTGCAGTTGGATAGGTTTCGAACTCTGGTTCTGTACTCGGATAACTATCGTAGCTCTACTGTACAAACACTTCAGAACTTCGACATACCGACATTAGGTTATGTACGTAGTAGTGTCGATGTAGGGTACAGTCCAGAAATATGAGATGCTTATGAATAATATCAGGAACTTAATGTTTAATTTTATATTCACATTTTAATATTATGTTTGTTAAAGGCATTCTGTTTTGGTCCTTAATGGTGACAATGCATCTGCATTTTGATTCTTAACCAAGGACAAGTGTAGGCGTCTATGAGCCACAGCATTCATATACCAAGTGGAGTACTACTCGTACGAGCGGTGTCTCGATTTCGTCTATAAAAATGGTAAAATGCTAGTTTTTTACGGTCTTCTATAAAAACCATCGACTAAGATTGTACAACCAGTGCGTGTTGCCAGTGATGACTTACGGATCTGAGACGTGGACCTTCACTGCTGGCCGTATGAGGACGCTCAAGATCGCTCAGCGAGCTATGGAGAGGGCTATGCTCGGAGTTTCTCTGCGTGATAGACTCAGAAATGAGGATATCCGCAGTAAAATTAGAGTGACTGACATAGCCCAACGGATTAGTAAGCTGAAGTGGCAATGGGCCGGCCATATAGCTCCAAGAACCGATAACCAATGGGGAAGAAAGGTTCTCGAGAGGCAGCCTCGTATCGGTAGGCATAGTGTAGGGCGACCCCCCACTAGATGGAGTGATGACCTGGTAAGAAGGATGCAGTAAGACCAGGGAAGTTGCAGGAAGTCGATGGATGCAGGTGGCTCAGGACCGTGCTTTGTGGCACTACTTGGGGGAGGCCTATGTTCAGCAGTGGACTTGTGAAGGGCTGTAATGATGATGATGATGATGATTGTCCGATATCGGTCGCCATTGACAGTGAGTGCGACTCCTTGCGCATCTTCGAATTCTAACGATGAGAGCGCTGGATCAAAATCCACAATAAACAGTGACTTTTACAGATTGTAGATGACTCAATGGATCTCCCGTGGATTTTCGTCGCTCCAAATCCGGAAATTTTATTTGCTTACAAGACCACTCAACAAGAAATGAGCCTCATCACTGAAGATGATTTTTTTACCGACAGCAGGGTCTGCCGCCAAATGCCCGACACGGTGCGACCTGCTGATTGCCAGACGAGGCAATTGCGATGATGAAATTATCACAAATTGATAACACGAAGCAGCTCAATGTCTGTCCGGTGTGATTTCGGGTAAATTTCCCAAATGATGCCTCCACGCAGGGGCAATATTGGGACTCGGTTTATCGATTCACCTCAGGATTTGGAAAGGACGTAGATGAAACAATAAAAACTTTATTAACTATAAAATGTAAAAAATTAAATAATTACATTATTTTCTTGAAAAATAATCATTAATAACTAAAGTAAGAGTAATAAATAAATAGTGAAATAAAATTAAAAGTATAAGATCTCTCGTTATGAAATTAAGGGTATCACAATATCATAACTTCTACGTGGTGCCTCCTCCCAGACGGAATCCTAAGGGGAAAAAGTCCTAATACCAAATGATAACACAAGCTCAGGGTGACACCAAGGATATCGTCTATACGACTGCAATTTTCTCTTCAAATGGAAATGGGTATATTTAATTAAAAAAAAGAATCATTGGACGCGGCTTATAATCGAGAACCTCTTTTTTTCAAGCCCAATCACTTAGTAATGAAACAAATAGTAAGTAATAGTAGTCAAGCAATGGAAAAAAGTATCTAAATATCAAAAGATAGATGCAGTTTCGATACTATCAACTTGCCATTTAGTGAATAGATAATATAGATATATACGTGGTAGAGCCATGCTACATACTGCAGCTATATTACTGGTACAGTTGTAGTACGAATGGGTCGGCTCGACCGGAGAAGGACCGCGCTCTCATATAATAGCAGCGTAAAAAAGCAGCTTAACGCTGCTATGTTTCGTATGGTGAGTGTAGAGAACCGGAGACCCTTTTTACTGGAAACGAGGCAATCCATCTTAGTCCTCACGGGGACAACGCATCTGCATTTTGATTCGTAATCGAGGATTGATGTAGATGTCTATTGGCCACAGTAACCACCTCCCATCAGGTGGATTGTGTGCTCGTTGGTCACCCTTATCGTATAAAAAAATTATTTTAAGTATTTATGAAATTAACCGTATCACAATATCATCATTTCATCTCGAAATGATATGTTTTCTAACTAACGCACGCACGCACGCACGCGAACATACATACGCACATGCAAACACACACACACACATGCACGCACTTATGCACGCACGCGCACGCGCACGCACACACACACACACACACACACACACACACACACACACACACAAGCACGAAAATAGAGAGAGAGACAGAGAGTGACACCCTTTTAAAACAGTAAAAGCGGACTCGAAAGACAGGAAATTAGACCTTTACAAACTTCCAGATGGAAATAATATATATATATATATATATATATATATATATATATATATATATATATATATATATATATATATATATATATATATATATATATATATAATATGTAACATAATTAACGCACACCCTCAGACACCCCAATTAGTATATTATGTTATAATCACAATACATACACTGAATTTTTAGTTAATCATTTTTATGTACTAAATATTTATCAAATTAGTTATACTAATTCCGGAAGAACGTTGTGGTCACAGTACAAATCCACGAACGCAAAGACTTTAAGGGGATATAGTAAGTCAGCTCAAATTCTAATTTTGTCGCCACTTGCCCGCGCGTCGTATGCTATGTACCGACATGTTTGTAATCACTAATACTGTAAGTAGAACGGTCGTTAGGCACCTATTTCATTAGGTTTATCATATTTATGCCTGTTTCTTAACGTCAAGCCAGTCGCTTCTTATTTTTATTACGGTTATTTCCCATTTTAATTTTACGTCGTCCTGTTGCGTAATGTATATTCTGATCGCAAGCGACACAACTTCTCCCCTCAAAAGCCGGAGCGATACTAACGGGGCGACAGGAATCATGCTTACGCGCCGATAGTTTAGGTAATTTCTTTTTACAGTGAAAATAATGGTATTTTAAAAAAAGTAAATAACATAAGCACTACTTTATAGTTAGTTCAGTTAGTATGCAAAGTTTCATGATCTTATTTAAAGTATTTTAGGAATAACAGCGGTTTATTGTTTATTTTGGAGGTAACTTTGGACTTTTTCTATAGAGAAAATTTTACGAAATCGTGTTTTCGTCTAACATAGTCCTTAATATTAATCCTCAACTTTACCATATATTTATTTCAAAATTAATGCTGCAATATTTTCGGCATAACGAAGGATCTTGCTAAGCCATTTGAGATTATATTTCCCCTTAAGGTGCTTGAAATAAAGTTCATTTTTCTTTATTTTTACTGAATGACAGAATTAGTAATAATAAAAATAAAAAATAAAACTGCACTCTTAAAAGTGTTATTTCCTTAAGTTACGGTCCATTTCAGTTTGTTTTGACCGTACAGATTTAGTGTGACTGTAATTTACGTAGTTTTAAATATTTTTGGGATAACAAAATTACCTATATTAAAAATGATAGAAATCGATTCAGTAAGCGATTCTGAACAAACTACTTTCTCAAAGTGCGTTAATTATGTTACATGTTATATATATCTATATATATATATATATATATATATATATATTTGTTTATTATAAGCGACTTGCCTCGGTTTCGTCTAGTAAGGATCTATTAATGTGACGCTGTTCGAATTTAAGGTCATAATCAAAGACCATTTATTTTATCAAATTTTCGTTTTCTTTTTTTAAAAATACAAAAAAATTTCGAGTAAAATATAGCCTAGATACCTCCTGGCATTAGTTTCTTTATGTTCGTAAAGTTTCTTCACACACGGTTCAGCCGTACTGAAAATTAGACCGGACAAATTGACAGACAGACAGGTAGGCAAAAAATTTAAAATAAGTGTTTTATATATTAAAGACGCAATTAAAAAAGCAAATAACCCAAAGAGCTTAATAATTTTGTATGTCAGTTATTTCAACATCACAGACAGATACTTCAATTTGACTTATGTGTGTAGATATATTCTACTACAAAGCAGTACGAGTTCAAATAATTTTCGATCACATAATGAGATCTTTATTTATGTATTATTATTTTTACTCTTTATTGTACACTAAAATACAAAATAACGATTATAGTTAAATTTTAAGTAGAATATGTACAACAGGTGGTACTGTTTGAGTATCACTCTGAAAGTGATCTCTTCCAAACAATCTTTGCGTAGAGAACCGATACAAACAATAGTTAAAATAGAGCGGAGCGTACAAAATAGAAAAAAATGAAAATACATATAAATATAGATAAGTGAAAATTATATATAATATGATATAATAGATTAAATGAAGACAGACTAAGAATAAGGTAGTCGCCAAGTATTTAGTAAAAACTATCTCCGGTACGCTGCCGAGAAGATTATAATGAAGAATTTTACTGTCGGAGTGTGGACTTTTCTAGGTGGAGTGACCCATTCGTCCGTAGGTACAACAATAAGAATAGTTTGAAAACGATGTAGTAAGTGTCCAGATTTTACATTGGATCTTGATAAGAAGTCACGTTACGCATAATGTTATTGCCCGCTTGCGTAAAATAAATAACGGGAGTTCCCAAAGTGATAAACGTGGACGGTCACTATACTGAGTCATTCTCTCACAGACAACATGTTCTCGTACACAGCATCCGAAACATGAGAATTCACTTGGAAAATAGAATCCGAATTCTTTTGTGAACATTACGAAATGACAACGCGAACCCTTTCCTAAATAATTGCTTACTTACTTACTTACCTATCTTCACGCACAATCCCTAACGGGGTAGCCAGAGAGAACAGATCGCCAAGTGTCACGATCCTTACATACCTGTTTCGCTTCTTTCAGGTTCATTAACTTCTTCATACATGCACGTCTAGGTATCCAAGTACTCTTGACCCTCCCCTCTTCGAGCAATTTGCTCACATGGTCTTCGAAAGTTAGTCTCGGTCTACCTCGACACCTTTTAATATTTACTTTCGCTCTATATATTTTCTTCACCATTCGGTCTTCACTCATTCGTTCAACGTGCCCAAACCATTGGAGTACGCCCCTATCAATTTTTGTGATAAGGTTATCTTTCAATCCTGCCATATTGTGAATCTCTTCGTTTCGCTTTTGGTCGGATATGGTAACGCCACACATTTTACGAAGAGATCGCATCTCCACTGCATTCAACTTGCTTTTATGCTTCTTCTGGCATACCCAGGTTTCGCTGCCATATAACAAAGTCGGTACCAACACTGCGTTATGTATTGCAAGGCGTGCACTCTTCACCACGCCTTGTCTTTTGACTAATGCATTCAGGGCACCATTGACTTTGTTTCCGGCAGCGACACGCCTATCCACATCTAAATCACATCTTCCATCCCGGCTGAAAGCACTCCCCAAGTATACAATTTCATTTACCTGTTCTAGACAAATAATTGGATTCAAAAAAATATAAACCGAATATAATTAATTTTCTATCTGGTTTCTAAATAACATGAAATTAATAAACACAACAAAATAACATGAAATTATATTGTATCTATTTAAGATACCACTACTTATTCTACAAGATTTATTTAAAAGACAACCACAGGACAAAACGATTGATTGAACTGATGGACTTTGAAATTCTAACGACTTTTTGCCTGTTACTAATTTAATATCAATTAATGACCAATGATGACTACGCTAATGAGGCATTTGCGAGGTTTTATGCTACCAGGGCGGCGCAACATAGAAATAAGGCTCAAATATATTGACAATGTATGCCCCGTTAAAATAATATAGGCGAATGATGAAAAAATCTCCATCATTCTTTTCTTTTTATCTTTTAAATTCAGGATTCGTGGTAATGCATTATTTAAACTGATTGTCATTCATAAATATCTAACGCCTACTATTTTATTATGCATGTACACATTGGTAAGGGTCGCTCGGTTACAATTTAGTATCGCGCGTCTTTCCCCGCCCTTCTGTAAATCGTTTCGTTACTAAATAATAAATGGACAATGTCCAAAATCGCCTTGTTCAATAAAAGCTTCGAATATACACGATAATTAAATATTTATTTTATTACATTTGTTGCAAATAATTTTATAACACGGACTAGCTACATGCCAAAATATACATTAAAAAGTATTATATTCGACAAATAAAGTTAATCGCCGCCATCTTCGTCAAACATCATGTGGTGTCAAAAATAATTAGGGAAGCCCAATCGATTGTAATCGATATTTTTTTATTTTTTTGTTGCATGCTTTTTTTTTAATCTGAATCACATTTTGAATTTATTTTGAATAAAAAGCAAATAGAAACTGCAATAAAAATAGTCAATCACCATTCCTTTATTGTTCTTCCCTAAAAGTATAATTTAAAAATCCTACTATACGTAATGAATGAGGTCATACTCGATTTTAAATATGTAGTTAGAATAATGCTGAAGTGGACAAAACCGAATTATTTCATCATGATCGTTATTTTAATGACAGTTTAGAAAAGAGTGTGCGGTTTACTCCTAACTAAGCGATCACTTACGAGTTTACGAAAGTTAATACAAAAAGTACCACTTATCGTTACTGCATGAATTCTAAATGTTTTATTGAAAAAAGCAATATTACAGTCATCATACATCTATATTGTATATACTTGTAACAATTCTAGTTATAACAGATGTTACAATTAATATTGCTACAATTATAGAAGAAGTAGAGAAGTATAGGGTTATAACATACTTGTTACAGTATTAATACTATCGTATGAAAAAGTTGTTGTAATACTGTTTGTAACCTATGGCTATAGTAAATCTTAGGAAATATCGGTAAATCGTATCGTATTTGTCACACCTTTTTGACATCACTAAACGGTAGCTTGTCATTGGTCAATTTTAAAGAGTACCTTTGTATAAAGTATAAACTGAAGTCAATCTCTCACCACTCTTATCACCTGTGCTCGCACCCTGTCAATTACATAGTCATCGCTCGTTCTTCATATTTATATTAGTGCGTTTTGGTGACTTTAAGGACTATCTATTATTTATTACCACTTGGCTATTTTAACGGACTCTAATTGCTTTTATAAACGACTTACCTAGTTTTGATTTTCGGAACTGTGTACCGCTCCAACCATAACCTGCCACTATAAAACCAAAGATATTTAAGTATGTAGTAGTAATAGACCGGACATCAGCAACAAAATTGTCGTCTGTAACTTTTGTCCTATAGGATATAACTCCAATTTTTGTCATTTAGTCTAAATGACACCACCGAAAGGTCAAGAGTTTTAGTTTCGTATATTTAAAAAATATTTTTAAAGAAAATATGCCCGGTTGTGCATTAAGCTATAGTAAGTTACGATATAAAGCAAAAAATGAACATGATTTCGGTTCATTATCCTAAGAATAATGTATATTTAGCAAATAATCTTTAAATTTTATTATTTCTGGTAGATTGTTCTAGAAGATAGAAAAAACATTGTAATAAGTGCCCTCTGTTATCCAGTAACGTCACTATTTATTTACAAATATGATAGTAATTGACGACGTGCCTAAAACCGATTTTTACCTTATGTTTAGAAGTGACACCTAATGGGAAATAGCTAAAATGTTTTCCAAATAAATATTCAGCGTAGTATTTCTATTTTTCGCTAGAGGGCTTAACACACGGCTTAACACACTCACAGTTTTTGTATGCAAATGTTTCCAATGTCCGCTCTATAGTATAGTACCCGGATGACCGAGCTTTGCTCGGTTTTTTTTTAAATTACATTCAGATACAAATTACATACTGATGGATAATATTTTTTGATCTTATTGATATAATAGAAAAAAGTGAACTGGTTATTTAAAAAAAATCATGAGTGCAGGTTTAATTAAAATTTTCGTATTTTTAAAAAATACTAAAAAAGGCGCTCGAAATAATAGATTTTCTCACAAAAGAAGGTAACTTGAAAAAAAGGGAAAAAAATCAGACCGGAGACGGGACGCGAACCCAGGCATTATGATTTCGCGACCGCTCTATATCCTATTGAGCTATTACGATCATTATCACGGTATCAAAATTTACCTTCTTATATTGTAGCAGTTTTTAATTGCATGAAAACACAGACAAAAAAATTCTAAAAATAAATCCTAGCTAGATACCCCCCCACCCCCCCGATTTTATGAAAATCGTTGGAGCCGTTTCCAAGATTCTGATATATATATATATATATATATATATATATATATATATATATATATATATATATATAAATATATATATATATATATTCATTACAGCCCCTCACAAGTCCACTGCTGAACATAGGCCTCCCCCAAGTAATGCCACAAAGCACGGTCCTGAGCCACCTGCATCCATCAGCTTCCTGCATGTCTTATCAGGTCGTCACTCCATCTAGTGTTAAATGTTAAATTTTTTTAATGTAAATAATTTACTTCATAAAAATCAATTTGGTTTCACAAGGGGTCGCTCGACAACTGATGCTGGTGTTGAGCTGATTACATATATATTTGATGCATGGGAGAATTCACAGGATGCTTTGGGTGTATTCTGTGACATATGCAAAGCCTTCGATTGTGTTCACCATGAAACATTAATCAGGAAACTTCAACACTACGGTGTAAGAATCGATGCTCTTAAATTAATTATTTCATATTTAAGTGACAGAATGTAAAAAGTTGTCATTAATAGTATGAGTTCTTCCGGGTCGATTGTACAAATGGGCGTGCCTCAGGGCTCAATTCTTGGCCCTTTTCTATTTCTTGTATATATTAATGAGTTACCTTACATAGTAGGGGATAACCATGATATAGTATTATTTGCTGATGATACTTCATTAATTTTCAAATTAAAACGACAGTTATTAAATTATGACGAAGTGAATAATGCTATAGCTAAGTTAGTCAATTTGTTTAATGTCAATAATTTGCATTTAAATGGAACTAAAACTAAATGTATGAAATTCGTAACTCCTAATGTCAAACATGTTAATGTTAATGTTATTTTAAATGAGGAGGAACTGAGTCTTGTTGATACCACCATTTTCCATTTTTCTTAGAATCACACTAGACGCAAAGCTTTAATGGATCCCCCATATATCAAAACTAGCTAGCCGACTTAGTTCTGCAGCATATACTGTAAAAAAGATTACAACTCTTACCAGTGTTCAAACAGCTAGAATAGTTTACTTTAGTTATTTCCATAGCATTATGTCGTATGGTATTTTGCTATAGGGACACGCGACTGACACTAAAATTATATTTATATTACAGAAGAAGGCCATTAGAGCAATATATAATTGTAAATAATTGTAATCCACCGAGTCAGTAATTCATTCTTGGGACGATTTATATGCTTTTAAAACAAAATTCCAGAAAATATACAAACTTTGTCATACACAAATTTCAAAAATGTTATTAAACTAAGTTTGTACAAAAAGGGTTATTATAATATTAAGGAATTTATGGATGATAATAACCCCTGGGAAGGGTGATCGCTACCAAGCTATTTCAAATGTTTCTGGTGTTTTTAATTGTAAACATGATTGTAAAGCTATTATTGGAAAAAAATAGACCCGCTGGGTTTCTTGTTGGTTCTTCCCAGGACAGAGGTTTTTCTTTGCGAACTAGTGGTAAATGAAAAAAGTGACTTTCAATAAGTATTGTTATAATCTACAGTGAATAAAAAAGTTTCATTTTCACTGTGAGGACTAATTAAATTTTCACTGTGAAAACTTACAGACATAACAAAAAGATTCTAATTAAAAGGGGAGCGCATGTACTTGTGGGTGAGTGTGTATGAATGAGTGTGTGTGTGTGTGTGTGTGTGTGAGTGAGAGTGTGTGTGTGTGTGTGTGTGTGTGTGTGTGTGTGTGTGTGAGCGTATGCTAGCATGCCTGTCACATAATTCTCTTAAAATTATAAGTAAAAGGATGAGAGATGGCAATTGGGGATAAGTTTGAGTGGTTAGGTAGCCCTTTTTTTTTTGCGGATGGAAAATCATCTAATGACGCCTTTCGCTCTGGGTGGAGCGTAAGGGAGTGTCAGACTTTTACTGACTAAAAACCATCCGTGTTCCTTCAGTGCCCTTACGTTCCGGAGCCGCGGTATCTCTTTCGAACAGCCCGCAGCCCCGGCAGGCGTCGGCCCTTGCGGGCCCCTTCTCGCTGCTGACAGCTCTTTGAGGCGCGCGTGGAACAAAACGCGCCGTCGACACGGCCTGTCGTCGTTAGACGGACGGACGGCGAGCTACCCATTGCTCGCCGTCCACAGGCCCGCGCCTACGGTGGCCGGGGGCCACGACGTAGCCCCCGACGCCCAGGGCGTCTCCCGCGGCGGCCGGGGAGGAGAGCTGCTGCTCTCCGCTTCTCCCGCTCCGCCACCTCCTTCGCTAGCATCACTGCTTCGCAGAAGGTGGTGACGGCATCCCATTCCGTCTCGCTCCGGACCATGGCTTCGACCAGGGCCGGACGCGAGAGGTCGCCGCCGCCTATCGCCGCTACGAGGACACGGCGGTGCTCCGCCCAAGCAGGGCACACCTCCACGGTGTGTTCCACCGTGTCCTCCGGTCCATCCTCGCAGTGGGAGCACCCGGGCGTTTCCTCCCGCCCGATTCGGTGCAGGAACCTTCCGAACACACCGTGTCCGGTGAGGACCTGCGTCAGGCGGAAGGTGAGGATGCCGTGGCGTCTCTCAAGCCACTCCTCAAAGAGGGGTCTTATCGCCGCTATAGTGGCGTGCCCAGCACGGGGTTGCGACAGTCGCTGTCTCCATGTCGCCATGAGATCGTGCCGGAAGTCTGTCCGCTGCGCGACAACTTGCCGCGGCAGCGGGGTTTCCCCACGGCATAGTGCCTCCGCGCGCCATTCGTGCAGGCGCGCGAGAACTATCGCCTCCAGATCCCATGGCGGCAATCCGGCAAGGAGGCTCGCCGCCTCGCGGGAGATCGTGCGGTAGCCGCGAACCATTTTCACGGCAATCACCCTTTGGGGCGCGTTCAGGTGGTGGACGGCAAGCCGCGCCAAACCACGCGCCCACATCGGGGCCCCGTAAAGGGCCATGGACCGCACGATTCCCGCGTAGAGCCTCCGGCAGGAGGCGTTTGGCCCTCCCAGGTTCGGCAGGAGCCGCCTGAAGGCAGCCCCGGTCCGTTCCAGTTTGGGAGCCAAACGTCGGAAGTGCTCAACGAAGTTCCATCGGCCGTCGAGGACGAGTCCTAGGTACTTCAGCGTCGACTCGACGCCGATGGATACCCCTCCTACCATCACTGAGGATCCCGGTGGTGGCCTGTTCCGAGGACCATGGAAGTGCATGGCCTCGGAATTGTGCAGAGCCACCTCCAGACCCAGTTGCCGAATCCTCTCAACGACTATCGCAACCCCGCGTGTCATAGTTTCCGCCGCCGCCTCGTACGACCCCCCTTGTGCCAGTAGCAGCGTGTCGTCAGCGTAGCAAACTACGCTGACGCCGGTAGGGAGGTCGGCGCGCAGCACCCAGTCGTAACCGATGTTCCACAGAGGTGGCCCCAGAACCGAACCCTGTGGGACACCGCACGACATCTCTCGCCGGTTCCACTCACCGTTGCGACCGGGGTAGATGACGGCCCTGTCCGTCAGGTAGTCCCCGACTATACGACGGAGATAGGTCGGCACCCGGTGATACCGGAGTGCCTCCCTAATGCAGCTCCAGGGCATGGAGTTGAAGGCGTTGGCGATGTCGAGAGACACCGCCAAGACAACCCCCCCTCTGGCCACTGCATCCCCCGTCGTGAGGGCTCTCACGCGCATGATGGCGTCCACCGTAGAGCGCCTCTTGCGGAAACCAAACTGGTGTTCCGCAAGATCCGGCCCCGTCCCCGCAAGGTGCTCGGCGAGGCGGTTTGCAATGACTCTTTCAAAGAACTTGCCCACCTCGTCGAGCAGCACCACGGGCCGGTATGCGGACGGAGAGTCCGCAGGGCGCCCCGGCTTCCGAATGAGGACCAGCTTCCCCGTCTTCCAACGAAGCGGGAATTGGCCTCTCTCCAAGCATGCGCTTAGGAGCCTCTCCAGTCGGGGCCCGAGAGCCTCCGAGGCCAGGACCCAGGCTTTGCCAGGCAAGCCATCGGGTCCTGGGGCGGTATTCCTGGCCTTGAGCCTACGCACCGCCACTCTCAGTTCTACCCCGGTCCCTTCCGTGATGTCGTCGTCGTCGTCCTGGTAGTCCGCTTCCGGCACCGCAGGTGGCGGAGCCATAGGCGGGGGCGGATGTTCCCCTCGCGCAGGGAACAGAGCGCTCACCACGTCCTCCACGAGCTGGGGCCGGAGACTTTGCGTCAGCGGGGGGCCCAGGTGCGGAGTTTATCCCGCACCATCTTGTAAGGGCGCCCCCACGGATCTCTGTTGAGAGTCTCCAGCATCTCCTCACGGGCTCGATCCCGGGCCCGCAGGACAGCCTCCCGGAGGGCGGTCTTCGCCGCTCTGTATCCCTCGTACAGCTCCGCTTCAATGGCTGCCGCATTCGGTGGACGAATGCGGAGCCTGCGATGCCTGGTGTACAGGTGCCGCGCGGCGACACACGCCTCGCGCAGAGACGTCAGCTCACGCGACCACCAATACACCTGACGCCGGGCGCTTTCTGGCCGGACTCGGGGCATTGCCACGTCACATATCTCGGATATGGCTTCCTGGAACCACCCTGCCTCATCATTGACGTCGGCAGGCCTGTCCGGTGATGACACCCAGGCCTGCACGATCGAGGCTTCCAGGAGGAGCTCCCGGTCCAGCTGCTTCAGCGCCCAACGCGGACCACTCGGGGCCTGTTGGACTGGCGCGCTCGAGGACTGGGTGGAGACATCAAACCGGATGTACCGGTGATCGGAGTAGGTCTCCACCCCCTCCATGACACGCCAGTCAATGGCACGCGGCGACAGAGCGGGGCTAGCGAACCAGATGTCCACCACCGACTCGCCTCGCATCCGCACACACGTGGGGACAGAACCCCGATTTAGGACGACCAGGCCTGTCTCCAGAGCCCAGTCTTCCACCATCCTACCCCGCACATCTGTACGACGAGAACCCCAAGCCAAGTTCTTGGCATTGAAGTCCCCGAGGACAAGTACGGGAAGGGGATAACTTCCGACGACGACTGCTCTCAGCTCTGCAAGAGAGTTGTGGAGCTCGGCGAGAGATCGGTTCGGGGAGAAGTACACCCCCACAACGACGAACTCCCCGAACCGTGCTGCTACGCACCCCTGACCCCTCCTGACACCTTCAAGGGTCGGGGTACCGGCGGCGGCCGAAGAAATGATGGCCACTGATGGCCAGACAAAATACGGCTCAGCGACCACAGCGATGTTAATCGACCACTGCGCCATGCTCTGGAGCAACAGATCCTGAGCGCAGGCGCAGTGGTTGATATTCGCCTGGAGGAAGCTTAATGGGGCCGTTATAGGCATTCCATTTCAGCTTCCTCCACGGGGTGTCCCTCTGCGGGCGTCGGTGTCGCGGCGGCGGCGGCGGCGACAGTGACCGCGGTGGCGGTGGCAGTTGCGGCCGCGGCGGAGGCCACAAAGGCGATGGCGGCTTTGGCCCCTACCCTACCCGCGGCCTTGGCCTTGGCGGGTGGCACGCAGGCCTTGCTTCCGGCCCGGTGATCGGCTGGCTTGCCGGTCACCGCACATGCATCACAGTGCGGCGTGGCGCAGCAGGTCGCCGATATGTGTCCGGGCTGACAGCAGCGGAAGCAGAGGCCACTTCGGTCAACCTCCGAGGCGCATCTCACTGATACGTGGTGCCCCACGAGACAGCGATAGCACCTCAGAGGTCTGGGCTCCAGCAGCTTAACCTGCGCTGAGACCCAGCCTACCAGAAGCCTTCGGCCCTCCACTATGGTTTTGGCCGCCGTAACAGGGCAGCGCACCGTGGCGGCATGCAAACCCTGTTGGTCCGGGCGTATGGCGCCTGACCTGACCTGGTCAGTAGTGCACCCCCGGACCTGGCGACGGCGGCTACCAACTCCTCCTCCGATACCGAGTCGTCCAGACCCATGATGCACAGGTCTGCGCATCTGACGGGCCTTGACACTCGGGCCTCTTCCGCGTCCAGAGACGCTCTGAGCTTCGCAGCCAGAGCGTCCGCGGTCGCGCCGCTGGATTCCCCGGGGACCTCCAGCATACGGGCCCCCGTCTGGGTGACTTTGAGCCGGAGGCCCCCAGTGATCCCGAGCTCCCCGAGATCCACCGCCTCCTTCGCCTTCACGAGCAGATCGCGGTAGGTAACGCCCTTCTTTTCCGCATCCGGCTGTAGTGTAATCACTACAGCTGCGGTCTTCGGGGCGCGGAGCCTAGCCGCGATCTTGCGCGCCCTGAACTGGCGCTGTCGCTCCTGCTCTTTGGCCTTTTTGGCTGCCTTCTTCCCCTTCTTTTTGTCCCCGACCACCTGCCAACCGGCTTCAGCCGTGGGAGGTGTAGGGAGCTGGGGGGGTGGTGACGGCGGCGGCGGTAGCTGGCTTGCCGCTGGCGCTGGCACATTCGCCGTAGGCACTGGGGCTGGTGCAGCCATCACCTGTGCTGCCGCCTTGCCCTTTTTTGCCTTCGTCTGGCCTCTCTTTCCCGTCGCCGGCTTAGCCGGAGCCGGTTCAGCCGGTACCGGTTTTGCCGGAGCCGGCCTTTCAGGGGGGGGAGGGGCAACTGCAGCCCCGCCCGAGGGCTGACTGGACGGCCCCGGCCTGAATGCGGTAGCCGTGGCCGCCGCGTACGTTACCGGCCTCGCCGCCGTCTTGTTTGCCCCCAGGGGGGGCGCAGGACGATGCCCTCCAGCACGGAGAACCGATGTTGGAAGGCAGCCAGCTCCTGCCGGACCAGGTTCAGAACCTGGTTCTCCAGCGGCACGGGCTGGCTTGGACGCTGCGTCTGGGGCGCCGCGCGAGAGGCAGGCTCACGTAGACTGGCCAGGTCTGCGCGGAGCTGCTCATTCTCCTTCTGGAGAGTCTCCATGGCAGACGTCAGGCGGGCCACGTCCGCCCGCAGCTTCGCCACCTCGTCCGCATTAGGCCCGGCCCCAACAAAGTTGGCCTCCGCAGCCGCCATGATGGAGGCGGAGGCCCCGGGAATGGCCTTGAACTTTGAGGAGGACTTTTGCTTGTGGGCCACGACCTTGATCGCGGCCTCCACCTCCTTTACGAATCTGGCCTTACGCTCCACCTCGGAGCCGCCAGTCGCACTCGTCTCGTCGCCTGATACCCGAGCCGTATCGCCCGGGTGGCGCCCCTCCTCGGCAAGCTTTGCCGCTCGTTCAGCCCTCTGATTGGCATTCCCCTTGCCTCTCAGCCCGCCCCGCCCGTTGGTGGGGATTTTCCGGGCCGAGACCTCTTCTTCACCGGATGACGGCCCCTGGTCGCCATCCCGCCTGGACCGCTTGCGGAAGAACTTACTGTTCTCCGCGGTTCCAGGCCTCACGCGTCGAGAGCTCCCTGGGCCTCCCACGCTGCTCGATGCGGCGTCGGACTCTGTCCCCGCATCGCTCCTCCTCTCCTCTATGTTGCCGTTGCCGGCGGTTTTATTTGTTTGTTTTTTTGTTTCCATATTTGTACCCACGATTATGGGGGAATAAAAGGTCCACCTTGGCAGAGACCCCTGTACCAAGGTAAGCAGATTTAGAGGATTTATTACTCGCCAGGGGTCTGCAGGTACCCTGGCGAGGAGCGCACTTGCGGCTGATTTGTTCATAGAACCCCGTCAGCCATCCATCCCCTCGCGGTGCGTCGCCGCTTGGGATTCGGGGTAACTTTTTATAGAGGTTTTCTCCCTCGCGGTCCGGGCGATTAAGCCAAGACCCTCGGTCCTTATCAAAGCCGCGAGACATGATCCACGACACTTCGATACTGGGATTACGAGATCGGCGGTGACAGCAAAGGATGAATCCTTCACTGTCTGCCCGGAGGCAGGGTAAGTGCACACCGAGCCCGCCCTCGCTCCTCTGCTATGCCCTCTGCTGATCAGAGGGTCACGCAAAGGAACGCACTGTTGGTCCGAGATGGACCCCCCCCATGTCAGAATAATTAGCCGCGGCAGCAACATTCCCCAAGGAATAAGAATTTCTTCTCATTTCTCGAGGAAGATAACCGCCGCGCCCAGGGTGCACCGGCCCAGTTGCTGCTCTTCCCTCCAGACGTATCGAGAGGGACCCGCAACTACCAGGCACACGTGGAGGACTTCTGACTTCGCACCCCAACTAAGCACTGTGAGTGTGTGTGTGTGTGTGTGTGTGTGTGTGTGTGTGTGTGTGTGTGTGTGTGTGTGTGTGTGTGTGTGTGTGTGTGTGTGTGTGTGTGTGTGTGTGTGTGTGTGTGTGTGTGTGTGTGTGTGTGTGTGTGTGTGTGTGTGTGTGTGTGTGTGTGTGTGTGTGTGTGTGTGTGTGTGTGTGTGTGTGTGTGTGTGTGTGTGTGTGTGTGTGTGTGTGTGTGTGTGTGTGTGTGTGTGTGTGTGTGTGTGTGTGTGTGTGTGTGTGTGTGTGTGTGTGTGTGTGTGTGTGTGTGTGTGTGTGTGTGTGTGTGTGTGTGTGTGTGTGTGTGTGTGTGTGTGTGTGTGTGTGTGTGTGTGTGTGTGTGTGTGTGTGTGTGTGTGTGTGTGTGTGTGTGTGTGTGTGTGTGTGTGTGTGTGTGTGTGTGTGTGTGTGTGTGTGTGTGTGTGTGTGTGTGTGTGTGTGTGTGTGTGTGTGTGTGTGTGTGTGTGTGTGTGTGTGTGTGTGTGTGTGTGTGTGTGTGTGTGTGTGTGTGTGTGTGTGTGTGTGTGTGTGTGTGTGTGTGTGTGTGTGTGTGTGTGTGTGTGTGTGTGTGTGTGTGTGTGTGTGTGTGTGTGTGTGTGTGTGTGTGTGTGTGTGTGTGTGTGTGTGTGTGTGTGTGTGTGTGTGTGTGTGTGTGTGTGTGTGTGTGTGTGTGTGTGTGTGTGTGTGTGTGTGTGTGTGTGTGTGTGTGTGTGTGTGTGTGTGTGTGTGTGTGTGTGTGTGTGTGTGTGTGTGTGTGTGTGTGTGTGTGTGTGTGTGTGTGTGTGTGTGTGTGTGTGTGTGTGTGTGTGTGTGTGTGTGTGTGTGTGTGTGTGTGTGTGTGTGTGTGTGTGTGTGTGTGTGTGTGTGTGTGTGTGTGTGTGTGTGTGTGTGTGTGTGTGTGTGTGTGTGTGTGTGTGTGTGTGTGTGTGTGTGTGTGTGTGTGTGTGTGTGTGTGTGTGTGTGTGTGTGTGTGTGTGTGTGTGTGTGTGTGTGTGTGTGTGTGTGTGTGTGTGTGTGTGTGTGTGTGTGTGTGTGTGTGTGTGTGTGTGTGTGTGTGTGTGTGTGTGTGTGTGTGTGTGTGTGTGTGTGTGTGTGTGTGTGTGTGTGTGTGTGTGTGTGTGTGTGTGTGTGTGTGTGTGTGTGTGTGTGTGTGTGTGTGTGTGTGTGTGTGTGTGTGTGTGTGTGTGTGTGTGTGTGTGTGTGTGTGTGTGTGTGTGTGTGTGTGTGTGTGGTGTGTGTGTGTGTGTGTGTGTGTGTGTGTGTGTGTGTGTGTGTGTGTGTGTGTGTGTGTGTGTGTGTGTGTGTGTGTGTGTGTGTGTGTGTGTGTGTGTGTGTGTGTGTGTGTGTGTGTGTGTGTGTGTGTGTGTGTGTGTGTGTGTGTGTGTGTGTGTGTGTGTGTGTGTGTGTGTGTGTGTGTGTGTGTGTGTGTGTGTGTGTGTGTGTGTGTGTGTGTGTGTGTGTGTGTGTGTGTGTGTGTGTGTGTGTGTGTGTGTGTGTGTGTGTGTGTGTGTGTGTGTGTGTGTGTGTGTGTGTGTGTGTGTGTGTGTGTGTGTGTGTGTGTGTGTGTGTGTGTGTGTGTGTGTGTGTGTGTGTGTGTGTGTGTGTGTGTGTGTGTGTGTGTGTGTGTGTGTGTGTGTGTGTGTGTGTGTGTGTGTGTGTGTGTGTGTGTGTGTGTGTGTGTGTGTGTGTGTGTGTGTGTGTGTGTGTGTGTGTGTGTGTGTGTGTGTGTGTGTGTGTGTGTGTGTGTGTGTGTGTGTGTGTGTGTGTGTGTGTGTGTGTGTGTGTGTGTGTGTGTGTGTGTGTGTGTGTGTGTGTGTGTGTGTGTGTGTGTGTGTGTGTGTGTGTGTGTGTGTGTGTGTGTGTGTGTGTGTGTGTGTGTGTGTGTGTGTGTGTGTGTGTGTGTGTGTGTGTGTGTGTGTGTGTGTGTGTGTGTGTGTGTGTGTGTGTGTGTGTGTGTGTGTGTGTGTGTGTGTGTGTGTGTGTGTGTGTGTGTGTGTGTGTGTGTGTGTGTGTGTGTGTGTGTGTGTGTGTGTGTGTGTGTGTGTGTGTGTGTGTGTGTGTGTGTGTGTGTGTGTGTGTGTGTGTGTGTGTGTGTGTGTGTGTGTGTGTGTGTGTGTGTGTGTGTGTGTGTGTGTGTGTGTGTGTGTGTGTGTGTGTGTGTGTGTGTGTGTGTGTGTGTGTGTGTGTGTGTGTGTGTGTGTGTGTGTGTGTGTGTGTGTGTGTGTGTGTGTGTGTGTGTGTGTGTGTGTGTGTGTGTGTGTGTGTGTGTGTGTGTGTGTGTGTGTGTGTGTGTGTGTGTGTGTGTGTGTGTGTGTGTGTGTGTGTGTGTGTGTGTGTGTGTGTGTGTGTGTGTGTGTGTGTGTGTGTGTGTGTGTGTGTGTGTGTGTGTGTGTGTGTGTGTGTGTGTGTGTGTGTGTGTGTGTGTGTGTGTGTGTGTGTGTGTGTGTGTGTGTGTGTGTGTGTGTGTGTGTGTGTGTGTGTGTGTGTGTGTGTGTGTGTGTGTGTGTGTGTGTGTGTGTGTGTGTGTGTGTGTGTGTGTGTGTGTGTGTGTGTGTGTGTGTGTGTGTGTGTGTGTGTGTGTGTGTGTGTGTGTGTGTGTGTGTGTGTGTGTGTGTGTGTGTGTGTGTGTGTGTGTGTGTGTGTGTGTGTGTGTGTGTGTGTGTGTGTGTGTGTGTGTGTGTGTGTGTGTGTGTGTGTGTGTGTGTGTGTGTGTGTGTGTGTGTGTGTGTGTGTGTGTGTGTGTGTGTGTGTGTGTGTGTGTGTGTGTGTGTGTGTGTGTGTGTGTGTGTGTGTGTGTGTGTGTGTGTGTGTGTGTGTGTGTGTGTGTGTGTGTGTGTGTGTGTGTGTGTGTGTGTGTGTGTGTGTGTGTGTGTGTGTGTGTGTGTGTGTGTGTGTGTGTGTGTGTGTGTGTGTGTGTGTGTGTGTGTGTGTGTGTGTGTGTGTGTGTGTGTGTGTGTGTGTGTGTGTGTGTGTGTGTGTGTGTGTGTGTGTGTGTGTGTGTGTGTGTGTGTGTGTGTGTGTGTGTGTGTGTGTGTGTGTGTGTGTGTGTGTGTGTGTGTGTGTGTGTGTGTGTGTGTGTGTGTGTGTGTGTGTGTGTGTGTGTGTGTGTGTGTGTGTGTGTGTGTGTGTGTGTGTGTGTGTGTGTGTGTGTGTGTGTGTGTGTGTGTGTGTGTGTGTGTGTGTGTGTGTGTGTGTGTGTGTGTGTGTGTGTGTGTGTGTGTGTGTGTGTGTGTGTGTGTGTGTGTGTGTGTGTGTGTGTGTGTGTGTGTGTGTGTGTGTGTGTGTGTGTGTGTGTGTGTGTGTGTGTGTGTGTGTGTGTGTGTGTGTGTGTGTGTGTGTGTGTGTGTGTGTGTGTGTGTGTGTGTGTGTGTGTGTGTGTGTGTGTGTGTGTGTGTGTGTGTGTGTGTGTGTGTGTGTGTGTGTGTGTGTGTGTGTGTGTGTGTGTGTGTGTGTGTGTGTGTGTGTGTGTGTGTGTGTGTGTGTGTGTGTGTGTGTGTGTGTGTGTGTGTGTGTGTGTGTGTGTGTGTGTGTGTGTGTGTGTGTGTGTGTGTGTGTGTGTGTGTGTGTGTGTGTGTGTGTGTGTGTGTGGTGTGTGTGTGTGTGTGTGTGTGTGTGTGTGTGTGTGTGTGTGTGTGTGTGTGTGTGTGTGTGTGTGTGTGTGTGTGTGTCGGTGTGTGTGTGTCGGTGTGTGTGTGTGTCGGTGTGTGTGTGTGTCGGTGTGTGTGTGTGTCGGTGTGTGTGTGTGTCGGTGTGTGTGTGTGTCGGTGTGTGTGTGTGTCGGTGTGTGTGTGTCGGTGTGTGTGTGTCGGTGTGTGTGTGTGTGTGTCGGTGTGTGTGTGTGTGTGTCGGTGTGTGTGTGTGTGTCGGTGTGTGTGTGTCGGTGTGTGTGTGTCGGTGTGTGTGTGTCGGTGTGTGTGTGTGTGTGTGTGTGTGTCGGTGTGTGTGTCGGTGTGTGTGTGTCGGTGTGTGTGTGTCGGTGTGTGTGTGTCGGTGTGTGTGTGTCGGTGTGTGTGTGTCGGTGTGTGTGTGTCGGTGTGTGTGTGTCGGTGTGTGTGTGTCGGTGTGTGTGTGTCGGTGTGTGTGTGTCGGTGTGTGTGTGTCGGTGTGTGTGTGTCGGTGTGTGTGTGTCGGTGTGTGTGTGTCGGTGTGTGTGTGTCGGTGTGTGTGTGTCGGTGTGTGTGTGTCGGTGTGTGTGTGTCGGTGTGTGTGTGTCGGTGTGTGTGTGTCGGTGTGTGTGTGTCGGTGTGTGTGTGTCGGTGTGTGTGTGTCGGTGTGTGTGTGTCGGTGTGTGTGTGTCGGTGTGTGTGTGTCGGTGTGTGTGTGTCGGTGTGTGTGTGTCGGTGTGTGTGTGTCGGTGTGTGTGTGTCGGTGTGTGTGTGTCGGTGTGTGTGTGTCGGTGTGTGTGTGTCGGTGTGTGTGTGTCGGTGTGTGTGTGTCGGTGTGTGTGTGTCGGTGTGTGTGTGTCGGTGTGTGTGTGTCGGTGTGTGTGTGTCGGTGTGTGTGTGTCGGTGTGTGTGTGTCGGTGTGTGTGTGTCGGTGTGTGTGTGTCGGTGTGTGTGTGTCGGTGTGTGTGTGTCGGTGTGTGTGTGTCGGTGTGTGTGTGTCGGTGTGTGTGTGTCGGTGTGTGTGTGTCGGTGTGTGTGTGTCGGTGTGTGTGTGTCGGTGTGTGTGTGTCGGTGTGTGTGTGTCGGTGTGTGTGTGTCGGTGTGTGTGTGTCGGTGTGTGTGTGTCGGTGTGTGTGTGTCGGTGTGTGTGTGTCGGTGTGTGTGTGTCGGTGTGTGTGTGTCGGTGTGTGTGTGTCGGTGTGTGTGTGTCGGTGTGTGTGTGTCGGTGTGTGTGTGTCGGTGTGTGTGTGTCGTGTGTGTGTCGGTGTGTGTGTGTGTGTGTCGGTGTGTGTCGGTGTGTGTCGGTGTGTGTCGGTGTGTGTCGGTGTGTGTCGTGTGTGTCGGTGTGTGTGTGTGTGTGTCGGTGTGTGTCGGTGTGTGTCGTGTGTGTGTGTGTGTGTGTGTGTGTGTGTGTGTGTGTGTGTGTGTGTGTGTGTGTGTGTGTGTGTGTGTGTGTGTGTGTGTGTGTGTGTGTGTGTGTGTGTGTGTGTGTGTGTGTGTGTGTGTGTGTGTGTGTGTGTGTGTGTGTGTGTGTGTGTGTGTGTGTGTGTGTGTGTGTGTGTGTGTGTGTGTGTGTGTGTGTGTGTGTGTGTGTGTGTGTGTGTGTGTGTGTGTGTGTGTGTGTGTGTGTGTGTGTGTGTGTGTGTGTGTGTGTGTGTGTGTGTGTGTTGTGTGTGTGTGTGGTGTGTGTGTGTGTGTGTGTGTGTGTGTGTGTGTGTGTGTGTGTGTGTGTGTGTGTGTGTGTGTGTGTGTGTGTGTGTGTGTGTGTGTGTGTGTGTGTGTGTGTGTGTGTGTGTGTGTGTGTGTGTGTGTGTGTGTGTGTGTGTGTGTGTGTGTGTGTGTGTGTGTGTGTGTGTGTGTGTGTGTGTGTGTGTGTGTGTGTGTGTGTGTGTGTGTGTGTGTGTGTGTGTGTGTGTGTGTGTGTGTGTGTGTGTGTGTGTGTGTGTGTGTGTGTGTGTGTGTGTGTGTGTGTGTGTGTGTGTGTGTGTGTGTGTGTGTGTGTGTGTGTGTGTGTGTGTGTGTGTGTGTGTGTGTGTGTGTGTGTGTGTGTGTGTGTGTGTGTGTGTGTGTGTGTGTGTGTGTGTGTGTGTGTGTGTGTGTGTGTGTGTGTGTGTGTGTGTGTGTGTGTGTGTGTGTGTGTGTGTGTGTGTGTGTGTGTGTGTGTGTGTGTGTGTGTGTGTGTGTGTGTGTGTGTGTGTGTGTGTGTGTGTGTGTGTGTGTGTGTGTGTGTGTGTGTGTGTGTGTGTGTGTGTGTGTGTGTGTGTGTGTGTGTGTGTGTGTGTGTGTGTGTGTGTGTGTGTGTGTGTGTGTGTGTGTGTGTGTGTGTGTGTGTGTGTGTGTGTGTGTGTGTGTGTGTGTGTGTGTGTGTGTGTGTGTGTGTGTGTGTGTGTGTGTGTGTGTGTGTGTGTGTGTGTGTGTGTGTGTGTGTGTGTGTGTGTGTGTGTGTGTGTGTGTGTGTGTGTGTGTGTGTGTGTGTGTGTGTGTGTGTGTGTGTCGGTGTGTGTGTGTCGGTGTGTGTGTGTCGGTGTGTGTGTGTCGGTGTGTGTGTGTCGGTGTGTGTGTGTCGGTGTGTGTGTGTCGGTGTGTGTGTGTCGGTGTGTGTGTGTCGGTGTGTGTGTGTCGGTGTGTGTGTGTCGGTGTGTGTGTGTCGGTGTGTGTGTGTCGGTGTGTGTGTGTCGGTGTGTGTGTGTCGGTGTGTGTGTGTCGGTGTGTGTGTGTCGGTGTGTGTGTGTCGGTGTGTGTGTGTCGGTGTGTGTGTGTCGGTGTGTGTGTGTCGGTGTGTGTGTGTCGGTGTGTGTGTGTCGGTGTGTGTGTGTCGGTGTGTGTGTGTCGGTGTGTGTGTGTCGGTGTGTGTGTGTCGGTGTGTGTGTGTCGGTGTGTGTGTGTCGGTGTGTGTGTGTCGGTGTGTGTGTGTCGGTGTGTGTGTGTCGGTGTGTGTGTGTCGGTGTGTGTGTGTCGGTGTGTGTGTGTCGGTGTGTGTGTGTCGGTGTGTGTGTGTCGGTGTGTGTGTGTCGGTGTGTGTGTGTCGGTGTGTGTGTGTCGGTGTGTGTGTGTCGGTGTGTGTGTGTCGGTGTGTGTGTGTCGGTGTGTGTGTGTCGGTGTGTGTGTGTCGGTGTGTGTGTGTCGGTGTGTGTGTGTCGGTGTGTGTGTGTCGGTGTGTGTGTGTCGGTGTGTGTGTGTCGGTGTGTGTGTGTCGGTGTGTGTGTGTCGGTGTGTGTGTGTCGGTGTGTGTGTGTCGGTGTGTGTGTGTCGGTGTGTGTGTGTCGGTGTGTGTGTCGGTGTGTGTCGGTGTGTGTCGGTGTGTGTGGTGTGTGTCGGTGTGTGTCGGTGTGTGTCGGTGTGTGTCGGTGTGTGTCGGTGTGTGTCGGTGTGTGTCGGTGTGTGTCGGTGTGTGTCGGTGTGTGTCGGTGTGTGTCGGTGTGTGTCGGTGTGTGTCGGTGTGTGTCGGTGTGTGTCGGTGTGTGTCGGTGTGTGTCGGTGTGTGTCGGTGTGTGTCGGTGTGTGTCGGTGTGTGTCGGTGTGTGTCGGTGTGTGTCGGTGTGTGTCGGTGTGTGTCGGTGTGTGTCGGTGTGTGTCGGTGTGTGTCGGTGTGTGTCGGTGTGTGTCGGTGTGTGTCGGTGTGTGTCGGTGTGTGTCGGTGTGTGTCGGTGTGTGTCGGTGTGTGTCGGTGTGTGTCGGTGTGTGTCGGTGTGTGTCGGTGTGTGTCGGTGTGTGTCGGTGTGTGTCGGTGTGTGTCGGTGTGTGTCGGTGTGTGTCGGTGTGTGTCGGTGTGTGTCGGTGTGTGTCGGTGTGTGTCGGTGTGTGTCGGTGTGTGTCGGTGTGTGTCGGTGTGTGTCGGTGTGTGTCGGTGTGTGTCGGTGTGTGTCGGTGTGTGTCGGTGTGTGTCGGTGTGTGTCGGTGTGTGTCGGTGTGTGTCGGTGTGTGTCGGTGTGTGTCGGTGTGTGTCGGTGTGTGTCGGTGTGTGTCGGTGTGTGTCGGTGTGTGTCGGTGTGTGTCGGTGTGTGTCGGTGTGTGTCGGTGTGTGTCGGTGTGTGTCGGTGTGTGTCGGTGTGTGTCGGTGTGTGTCGGTGTGTGTCGGTGTGTGTCGGTGTGTGTCGGTGTGTGTCGGTGTGTGTCGGTGTGTGTCGGTGTGTGTCGGTGTGTGTCGGTGTGTGTCGGTGTGTGTCGGTGTGTGTCGGTGTGTGTCGGTGTGTGTCGGTGTGTGTCGGTGTGTGTCGGTGTGTGTCGGTGTGTGTCGGTGTGTGTCGGTGTGTGTCGGTGTGTGTCGGTGTGTGTCGGTGTGTGTCGGTGTGTGTCGTGTGTGTGTGTGTGTGTGTGTGTGTGTGTGTGTGTGTGTGTGTGTGTGTGTGTGTGTGTGTGTGTGTGTGTGTGTGTGTGTGTGTGTGTGTGTGTGTGTGTGTGTGTGTGTGTGTGTGTGTGTGTGTGTGTGTGTGTGTGTGTGTGTGTGTGTGTGTGTGTGTGTGTGTGTGTGTGTGTGTGTGTGTGTGTGTGTGTGTGTGTGTGTGTGTGTGTGTGTGTGTGTGTGTGTGTGTGTGTGTGTGTGTGTGTGTGTGTGTGTGTGTGTGTGTGTGTGTGTGTGTGTGTGTGTGTGTGTGTGTGTGTGTGTGTGTGTGTGTGTGTGTGTGTGTGTGTGTGTGTGTGTGTGTGTGTGTGTGTGTGTGTGTGTGTGTGTGTGTGTGTGTGTGTGTGTGTGTGTGTGTGTGTGTGTGTGTGTGTGTGTGTGTGTGTGTGTGTGTGTGTGTGTGTGTGTGTGTGTGTGTGTGTGTGTGTGTGTGTGTGTGTGTGTGTGTGTGTGTGTGTGTGTGTGTGTGTGTGTGTGTGTGTGTGTGTGTGTGTGTGTGTGTGTGTGTGTGTGTGTGTGTGTGTGTGTGTGTGTGTGTGTGTGTGTGTGTGTGTGTGTGTGTGTGTGTGTGTGTGTGTGTGTGTGTGTGTGTGTGTGTGTGTGTGTGTGTGTGTGTGTGTGTGTGTGTGTGTGTGTGTGTGTGTGTGTGTGTGTGTGTGTGTGTGTGTGTGTGTGTGTGTGTGTGTGTGTGTGTGTGTGTGTGTGTGTGTGTGTGTGTGTGTGTGTGTGTGTGTGTGTGTGTGTGTGTGTGTGTGTGTGTGTGTGTGTGTGTGTGTGTGTGTGTGTGTGTGTGTGTGTGTGTGTGTGTGTGTGTGTGTGTGTGTGTGTGTGTGTGTGTGTGTGTGTGTGTGTGTGTGTGTGTGTGTGTGTGTGTGTGTGTGTGTGTGTGTGTGTGTGTGTGTGTGTGTGTGTGTGTGTGTGTGTGTGTGTGTGTGTGTGTGTGTGTGTGTGTGTGTGTGTGTGTGTGGTGTGTGTGTGTGTGTGTGTGTGTGTGTGTGTGTGTGTGTGTGTGTGTGTGTGTGTGTGTGTGTGTGTGTGTGTGTGTGTGTGTGTGTGTGTGTGTGTGTGTGTGTGTGTGTGTGTGTGTGTGTGTGTGTGTGTGTGTGTGTGTGTGTGTGTGTGTGTGTGTGTGTGTGTGTGTGTGTGTGTGTGTGTGTGTGTGTGTGTGTGTGTGTGTGTGTGTGTGTGTGTGTGTGTGTGTGTGTGTGTGTGTGTGTGTGTGTGTGTGTGTGTGTGTGTGTGTGTGTGTGTGTGTGTGTGTGTGTGTGTGTGTGTGTGTGTGTGTGTGTGTGTGTGTGTGTGTGTGTGTGTGTGTGTGTGTGTGTGTGTGTGTGTGTGTGTGTGTGTGTGTGTGTGTGTGTGTGTGTGTGTGTGTGTGTGTGTGTGTGTGTGTGTGTGTGTGTGTGTGTGTGTGTGTGTGTGTGTGTGTGTGTCGGTGTGTGTGTGTGTGTGTGTGTGTGTGTGTGTCGTGTGTGTGTGTGTGTGTGTGTGTGTCGGTGTGTGTGTGTGTGTGTGTGTGTGTCGGTGTGTGTGTGTGTGTGTGTGTGTCGGTGTGTGTGTGTGTGTGTGTGTGTGTGTGTGTGTGTGTGTGTGTGTGTGTGTGTGTGTGTGTGTGTGTGTGTGTGTGTGTCGGTGTGTGTGTGTGTGTGTGTGTGTGTGTGTGTGTGTGTGTGTGTGTGTGTGTGTGTGTGTGTGTGTGTGTGTGTGTGTGTGTGTGTGTGTGTGTGTGTGTGTGTGTGTGTGTGTGTGTGTGTGTGTGTGTGTGTGTGTGTGTGTGTGTGTGTGTGTGTGTGTGTGTGTGTGTGTGTGTGTGTGTGTGTGTGTGTGTGTGTGTGTGTGTGTGTGTGTGTGTGTGTGTGTGTGTGTGTGTGTGTGTGTGTGTGTGTGTGTGTGTGTGTGTGTGTGTGTGTGTGTGTGTGTGTGTGTGTGTGTGTGTGTGTGTGTGTGTGTGTGTGTGTGTGTGTGTGTGTGTGTGTGTGTGTGTGTGTGTGTGTGTGTGTGTGTGTGTGTGTGTGTGTGTGTGTGTGTGTGTGTGTGTGTGTGTGTGTGTGTGTGTGTGTGTGTGTGTGTGTGTGTGTGTGTGGTGTGTGTGTGTGTGTGTGTGTGTGTGTGTGTGTGTGTGTGTGTGTGTGTGTGTGTGTGTGTGTGTGTGTGTGTGTGTGTGTGTGTGTGTGTGTGTGTGTGTGTGTGTGTGTGTGTGTGTGTGTGTGTGTGTGTGTGTGTGTGTGTGTGTGTGTGTGTGTGTGTGTGTGTGTGTGTGTGTGTGTGTGTGTGTGTGTGTGTGTGTGTGTGTGTGTGTGTGTGTGTGTGTGTGTGTGTGTGTGTGTGTGTGTGTGTGTGTGTGTGTGTGTGTGTGTGTGTGTGTGTGTGTGTGTGTGTGTGTGTGTGTGTGTGTGTGTGTGTGTGTGTGTGTGTGTGTGTGTGTGTGTGTGTGTGTGTGTGTGTGTGTGTGTGTGTGTGTGTGTGTGTGTGTGTGTGTGTGTGTGTGTGTGTGTGTGTGTGTGTGTGTGTGTGTGTGTGTGTGTGTGTGTGTGTGTGTGTGTGTGTGTGTGTGTGTGTGTGTGTGTGTGTGTGTGTGTGTGTGTGTGTGTGTGTGTGTGTGTGTGTGTGTGTGTGTGTGTGTGTGTGTGTGTGTGTGTGTGTGTGTGTGTGTGTGTGTGTGTGTGTGTGTGTGTGTGTGTGTGTGTGTGTGTGTGTGTGTGTGTGTGTGTGTGTGTGTGTGTGTGTGGTGTGTGTGTGTGTGTGTGTGTGTGTGTGTGTGTGTGTGTGTGTGTGTGTGTGTGTGTGTGTGTGTGTGTGTGTGTGTGTGTGTGTGTGTGTGTGTGTGTGTGTGTGTGTGTGTGTGTGTGTGTGTGTGTGTGTGTGTGTGTGTGTGTGTGTGTGTGTGTGTGTGTGTGTGTGTGTGTGTGTGTGTGTGTGTGTGTGTGTGTGTGTGTGTGTGTGTGTGTGTGTGTGTGTGTGTGTGTGTGTGTGTGTGTGTGTGTGTGTGTGTGTGTGTGTGTGTGTGTGTGTGTGTGTGTGTGTGTGTGTGTGTGTGTGTGTGTGTGTGTGTGTGTGTGTGTGTGTGTGTGTGTGTGTGTGTGTGTGTGTGTGTGTGTGTGTGTGTGTGTGTGTGTGTGTGTGTGTGTGTGTGTGTGTGTGTGTGTGTGTGTGTGTGTGTGTGTGTGTGTGTGTGTGTGTGTGTGTGTGTGTGTGTGTGTGTGTGTGTGTGTGTGTGTGTGTGTGTGTGTGTGTGTGTGTGTGTGTGTGTGTGTGTGTGTGTGTGTGTGTGTGTGTGTGTGTGTGTGTGTGTGTGTGTGTGTGTGTGTGTGTGTGTGTGTGTGTGTGTGTGTGTGTGTGTGTGTGTGTGTGTGTGTGTGTGTGTGTGTGTGTGTGTGTGTGTGTGTGTGTGTGTGTGTGTGTGTGTGTGTGTGTGTGTGTGTGTGTGTGTGTGTGTGTGTGTGTGTGTGTGTGTGTGTGTGTGTGTGTGTGTGTGTGTGTGTGTGTGTGTGTGTGTGTGTGTGTGTGTGTGTGTGTGTGTGTGTGTGTGTGTGTGTGTGTGTGTGTGTGTGTGTGTGTGTGTGTGTGTGTGTGTGTGTGTGTGTGTGTGTGTGTGTGTGTGTGTGTGTGTGTGTGTGTGTGTGTGTGTGTGTGTGTGTGTGTGTGTGTGTGTGTGTGTGTGTGTGTGTGTGTGTGTGTGTGTGTGTGTGTGTGTGTGTGTGTGTGTGTGTGTGTGTGTGTGTGTGTGTGTGTGTGTGTGTGTGTGTGTGTGTGTGTGTGTGTGTGTGTGTGTGTGTGTGTGTGTGTGTGTGTGTGTGTGTGTGTGTGTGTGTGTGTGTGTGTGTGTGTGTGTGTGTGTGTGTGTGTGTGTGTGTGTGTGTGTGTGTGTGTGTGTGTGTGTGTGTGTGTGTGTGTGTGTGTGTGTGTGTGTGTGTGTGTGTGTGTGTGTGTGTGTGTGTGTGTGTGTGTGTGTGTGTGTGTGTGTGTGTGTGTGTGTGTGTGTGTGTGTGTGTGTGTGTGTGTGTGTGTGTGTGTGTGTGTGTGTGTGTGTGTGTGTGTGTGTGTGTGTGTGTGTGTGTGTGTGTGTGTGTGTGTGTGTGTGTGTGTGTGTGTGTGTGTGTGTGTGTGTGTGTGTGTGTGTGTGTGTGTGTGTGTGTGTGTGTGTGTGTGTGTGTGTGTGTGTGTGTGTGTGTGTGTGTGTGTGTGTGTGTGTGTGTGTGTGTGTGTGTGTGTGTGTGTGTGTGTGTGTGTGTGTGTGTGTGTGTGTGTGTGTGTGTGTGTGTGTGTGTGTGTGTGTGTGTGTGTGTGTGTGTGTGTGTGTGTGTGTGTGTGTGTGTGTGTGTGTGTGTGTGTGTGTGTGTGTGTGTGTGTGTGTGTGTGTGTGTGTGTGTGTGTGTGTGTGTGTGTGTGTGTGTGTGTGTGTGTGTGTGTGTGTGTGTGTGTGTGTGTGTGTGTGTGTGTGTGTGTGTGTGTGTGTGTGTGTGTGTGTGTGTGTGTGTGTGTGTGTGTGTGTGTGTGTGTGTGTGTGTGTGTGTGTGTGTGTGTGTGTGTGTGTGTGTGTGTGTGTGTGTGTGTGTGTGTGTGTGTGTGTGTGTGTGTGTGTGTGTGTGTGTGTGTGTGTGTGTGTGTGTGTGTGTGTGTGTGTGTGTGTGTGTGTGTGTGTGTGTGTGTGTGTGTGTGTGTGTGTGTGTGTGTGTGTGTGTGTGTGTGTGTGTGTGTGTGTGTGTGTGTGTGTGTGTGTGTGTGTGTGTGTGTGTGTGTGTGTGTGTGTGTGTGTGTGTGTGTGAGCGTGAGCGTATGCTAGCAAGCCTGTCACATAATTATCTTAAAATTATAAGTAAAAGGGTGAGAGATGGCAATTGGGGATAAGTTTGAGTGGTTAGGTAGCCCTACGATTAAATTCTTGGGATCGGACGACAGGGCATGCGTCAGTGCTGTCCACTACTGTTCTAATACTTATTTAAGGGTCACCAATATTTCTTCTGATTTCTCATAGTCCCAAGTCAATAAATGACTTCTCATTTTTATTTTAGCCTCATAAAGTTGAGATCGTTTTAAGTCTTATAAGTTGACTTGATTGTTGTAGATGCGAGGGAATAGGAACAGGCTGAAATGATGAGCGAAAGATGTTTTAACTAAGTTTGTGGGGATCTTAAACACTCTTTTATTTATTAAAATATTAAACGTCGGTAGAAGATACTAGCTACGGACACTTAAAACTTGAGCTTCTCTAAAGAGATCTGACCGTATTGGCGCCTTGGTTTACCCATAGCTACCTTAATGGATTATATGCCACCCCACGCTAGTATAAAATAGCTAAGTATGGACTGACATATTGCAAGGTAGACGTACTTTAAAATGCTGCCATCAGTAGAATCTCTCAATAGTCTCATCGTGTGTATCAGCTTACGGATCCTGGCTGATGTCGCCGATATATCGCTTTTAAAGTTAAGATTTTCATCTATTATAATGCCCAAGTATTTGAGGGAGCCGACCCTATTTATCTGGTCACAGTTACAATTTGGAGAGCTCGGAGCGAAAACTACAGTTGGTATTGTGTACTTTAAGGCTATTGAAAAGTGAGGGTGGCGGTTCAGACACCGCAGTTTTATGAAAACTAATTAATATAATAAAAAAGGTAATTACAAGGATCGTGCGTAGCTCCATTCTTGTATATGGGGATAACTGCCGCAACTTTCCACCGGCTTGGGAAGACTCCCGATGAGATACTTAAGTTAAATATAGCAGCCAGGGGCTCCGCGATTGTGTGGGCTACTGATCTTAAAAGTTTGTTAGTGATGCCGTCCATACCTGGGGCACTACCTGTATCAAGAGACCGGATGAGACCCAAAACTTCCAGTTCGTCCGTAGGATTCATGAAAAATGAACCAACGGGTTGTTCATGAATGAGAACTTTTTCGGCAAGGGACTCTTAAGTCTCATTTAATTTGAGCATGATAGAGTTCGCCAGCTTATTACCTACAGAGGCAAAGCAGGAGTTGCAAACATCAAGAGACTCCTTTACAGAGGGCCTTGATTTGATGAGAGCCAGGGAAGAACTTGAGCTAGTGTCTTTGCCAATTATACGGTTAATAGTAACCCAAGTTTTTTTGGAGCACATTTATTTTTATTTATTTCTTTTTTATTGTAATCACGTTTTAGTCTTCTAATTAGACTTATGTAAAAATTTCTGTAGCGCGTATATATAAGTTTTTTAGTTGGATTGTTTGGGTCCTTGCGATATTCAATGTGAAGCTTATCGCAGTGTTTAGAGCATCTGATTAGATCAGGATGATCATCCAGGGGTGTAAGGTGGTTCTGAAGCGGCTTATTACACAAGTTTTCGAATATCTCAATATTGTCTGTGATACCGACTTAGTAAAATGAGTTACAGACTCTTTAACAGGGCTGCAGTTTATTGCTGGGGACCAGTCCGTTCCCTTCAGCTCTGATCTTATTGAGTTTATGTCAACTATTACTCTTGATCGAATAGGTTTTGGTCTTTTTGGTTTGTGTGTCTTTAACATTATGCCTGCCATAGTGATATCATGGTCAGTGGCCGCATTGAGATAGACTACGGACTCCGCATTAGATTTTACGGGTATAAAAATGTGATCTATGCAGGTTTTGACCCGAGTTGGTTTGGTTATAGATGGAAAAGTCCGTACTCTGCTAATACATTTAAGTACTCCGTGTACAAGTTTTTGTCAGCTGCGGACCCAATAATATTTAAGTTTATGTCTGCAGCAAAAATAAGACAAGGAGAGGGACTAACCGTTAAGTTAGCGTCAAGAGAACGAATAAATGTTTCTGGGTTGGTGTAACTAGGTGATCTGTAAGCGGCTGCTACTGAGAGTGATTTGCAACATCTGCAAGAATAAATTTACCTTCGTCAACGTTCAGCTCAGAAAAGTTGGCTGTCCACCTATCTCTTATGTAGATAGCGACTCCTCTTGCCCTGTTAATATAATTTTTAGGGTAAAATGATGTAAATCCTTGCAATAGGGGGACCGTCGGAAACTCATCAAGCCAGCACTCGCTGAAGACAATAGCGTCGAAATCAAGATCCAATCTTTTTATGGTTACTGTTTAGTATATACATCTATGTATATACTAAACACCCAAGCGCGGAGTGTTTAAAATTCGGAACTTAAATCCTACAAGAGCGTGTATTACTCTGGCACATATAATATTAAAGAACTTCATATGTTTGTTCAGGACCAAGGAAATATCGATATCAAATATCAAAATCCGTTCAATCATTTTACTGTTAGTAATTATAGAATTTAGCTAAACTAAATATCTATTCCGTGGTTTTCCGAGATAAAATAATCATGTGTCTTATTAAAAGACTTGAAACACCTCCATACTATTTACAAATTAAATTAAAAACCGTTCAGCTTTTTTCGAATTAAAAGACTTGAAACACCTTCATACTATTTACAAATTAAATTAAAATCCGTTCAGATTTTTTCGCATTAAGAAGTAATTACAGAACTACGCTCTAGATCTCGATTGACAATCCGCTTGCCAAGCGTGGCAACTATGGTTAATATCCCCCCTATAAGCGATCCATGAAGGAGGCCTATGCTCACGTTAATAGGCTGTAACGGTAACTTTAACGACTCTTAATCTTACAGAATCTGTATATTATTCCGAAACAAAAAGTAGCCTATGTCACTCTCCAACCAATAAATCATCCGATATATGGCCAATATATAAAAAATCACGTCAACCAATTTATGGCAAGTGAACATTATGTTGAACGCCAGTCCACGAATGAAACTAAACCTAAGATAAGCCGACATATCTGAAGTACATTTTATTATATACTAAGATTAGCACACAAGGTCCATCGATGCCGGGGTATCCATCCAGCTCTTATGATTGGGCCATCTCTTCCCCACATTATTATTTATTAGTACCTATAATCTTCCGATTCAAATAAGTAAATACTAATAAAAAGTGAATTTATAAGGTTATTCTATGAAATTATACCTGTATATATATATATATATATATATATATATATATATATATATATATATATATGTTTATTAATGTAATTGGAAACAGAAACATAATTTTTTTCTATTAGATTTTCTATAGATTAGGGGCCATTCATTAATTATGTAAGGATGACTTTTTAGGCGATTGTTGACTCACATGTTGACCCACCCAGCAAGAAACCACAGATCGTATATGTCATAGAATTAATAACAGAAAATAAATTCGAAATAGCTTGGTAGCGATCACATTCCTAGGGGTTATTTTCATTCATAAAAACGTTGGCATGTCTGAACCCGCTCTATAGATTTTGTATTTAGATAATTTTTCCTTTCCAAGTTCATGTATCTATACAGAGTTATTTTGCAATAAGTGGCCAAATTTGCAGAGAAGGTTCAGAATAAGTAATATAGGCAAATGGTGAAGAAAAATTTATAAAAAAAACTCAAACATTCTGTTCTTTTAATCTTTTATATTTAAAATGCGTGGTAATGCATTATTTTAACCGATTTTACTGCGCACGCACACATTGTAAGGGTCGGTCGGTAGGCAAAAACATTATTTCCCATAAATCACCTTTTTCATTTAATTTGGGATAATTTCAAATAAAAGTTATATAAATATAAGCCTTATTTACTCGTATTTAAAAAACTGCAATATTAGTATATCTTTGAATTATTATATATTTGAACTTATGTTTAAAATTTGGCTACTATTGAATAAAACTATTTATACAGATTTTATCGCGGTCAGTTAACTTATTTTTTAATTTCCAGACGTTTCGGGTCCTTTACAACACCCATGGTCACGGAGGGGACTGAGATGTTTGACGTCCCAATGTCATAATTAGCCCGGCTACCTTCAGTTTTGAATATTAATTTTTGGTTCGATTTATGCAGAACGATCTTACAGTATCTTGAACTCTTGCAGTGGTATGCTTGGGTCTGGATTTAATTTTGTTAATTATAGGATCCCAAATAGATGGCAACACCCATCCATCTTCTCTATTGAAATTAGAATGTTTTTTTTTAATTTCAATAGACTCGCGTATCCCTCCTTGGTAAATATCGGTATTCTTTTGCAAGGATTTGTGATTTACCAAATCTGAGTAATGATGAGGACGATCTTGAAGATGTTCCCAGGCTGCATACTTCCCCGAGCGTCGGTGCTTTACGACAGTTCTATATGTTCTTTACGCCGGATTTTATAGATCTTTTTGTTTGTCCTATGTAAGAGAGACCACATTCACAATCTAGCTTGTATACTCAAGCATCTCTGAGAGGAATATTACACTTGATGGATGGTAAAAATTGACTAAACTTCTTCGGCGGCTTGTAGCAATTGCCCCTTAATGGAAGCTCACTTCAAGATTTAGCCAATGTCTGTGACTCCTCTGTCATATGGTAGTACAGCAGGCGCATGCTCGACTGTGGCCGGCTTCACCCGGTCACTGTGACGTAGAAGCTTGTTGTCTTGCTATACTTGCTTGACATTCTGAAGCTAGGCGGCCAGATGTTTTCTGTCACAGATCCCTTGTGCTCTCTGTAACAAAGATTAACCTACGGTGGCTTACTGTGAAGGATGATGGTGAGATTCACCATTTAAATATCGGTTGGTATGAGTCTTTTTCCTATTCACAGTGTAACCGATAGCGTTATCAGGATTTCGGATGACCAAAACATCTAGGAGAGCCAAATAATTTTTTGCCTCTAACTCCATTGTGTATTGTATTTTAGAGTGTATAGAGTTAAAGGTGGTCTAAAAATGCAGTTACTACGTCGGGAATTAAAATAAATTAATTAACACGATAAAATCGGTATACATAGTTTTATTCAATGTGTAACGTTCGCCTAAATTTAAGATGTCATTATTTTTTTATAGGATAGCGTGACAAACGAGCACACAGTCCACTTGATGGTAAGTGGATGCCGTGGCCCATAGACATCTACATCTATCCTCGATTACGAATCAAAATGCAGATGCGTTGTCATCTGTGAAAACTAAGATGGAATGCCTCATTTCCATTTATTTGGCTACTCTTTGGAAAATAAGCCGAGCATATGAAAATAAAACTCAGTCGCTTAAGTACTTATAAAATATAAGTAAGTCCCTACAAATTTATGACGTGACGACCATGTCTACTTAAATTATACGTTTAAAATTATTACATTTTTCCTGTATGATAGTCTTGCATTCAAAACACTCAATTAATTTGCTTGCTTAAATATCATAAATGACGTCATTGCCTTTAAAGAATGTTTGTTATAATGCATAAATATCTATGTTTATTCAACTATTTCACTTTATCAGCAGCTCGACTTTTCTTTGTTTATTAGGATACAGTTAAAAAATGATTGCAGTTACATGAAGCGAGTAATTTATACTATGGCAGTCTTCTAATAGTCAGTACTAATAGACTTTACACATACAGAGTCACACACACACACATATATACTTCGACTTTGTGCATTTAGTATCTTTATTAATCGTAGCTCCTTCAAGCTAGGGGCAACCCCTACTGTCGTTCAACCACTGTCTTCACTTTGAAATACTTCTCTCTTATCTAAGTAAACCCGTCCATAGTTTACGTTCGTTGGTAAATTCCCTTATTACAAATGTTAATTAATTATTATAATTCTTAGTTTACAATGCACGATTCAATGCTTCATTCTTGTACATGTACAGCATTACATTAAAAATGTGATCGACTTACGATTTTATGATTGCGTATTTTACATTTTTTTTCTCTGTCGTTTTATTCGTCACATCATTTGTATAATAGAAAATAAACAATATATGTTGCTGTATATTTTTCTTCCTTATAATATTTTAATATTTTATTTTTAGTTTTAGTGACTAAAACCAAAAACAATAACAGTTCATAAAAGCCTATTATGGTAAATCTTCACATTATTTCAGTATTGCAGCAAACGGAGATTTAATTATTATGGTTCATCATCACCATCATTACTGCCCTTCACAAGTCCACTGCTGAACATAGGCCTCCCCCAAAACATGCCAGAAAGCACGGTCCTGAGCCACTCACTCTAGTCGTCACTCCATCTAGTGGGGATTCGCCCTACACTTCGCCTACCGGTACGAGGCTGCCATTCGAGAATCTTTTTTCCCCAACGGACCTCTCAGTCGAAGTTGGATTTACCTAGTCGGACTATTTGTCCCAGGTAAACGTACTCGTCAACAACTTCGAGCCTAGTGCTCCCAACCACTACGGGAATAGGCTGGTGTGACATGGACATTAAACATGATCTTTGTTTTGTTCATGTTCATCTTAAGACCTATCCGTTGGGAGGCACGGGTGAAAATGGGCTTCTTCCATTGGTAGGTCTTTCTTAACAGGTTTTTCAAGTGGGCAGGTTGATTTAATATCGCAACACCAAACGTTTCGCAACTTTGCCGCTTCTCCTCGTCGTCGATTTAAATATTTTATCTTTGGCGTCATACTAACTGCCATCTTATAGAAACCGTAACATCTTTCTGGGGTTTGCCATAGTCGCCTCTTTTGATAATCATGGGAAGAAATGGGTGATAGATTCTCTTACACTGCCACCAAACAACTCAAGAGGTAGGATTTCTTATTAAAAAAGAGAACAATCTTATTATGAAAATTTCAAGGCACAAGTAATTTCAAATGACTTTGATCTGTATTAATAATAACAGTAAATGCCCTTTCCGTATCTGTTTGTGCCAAAATTAAAGGTAATGAAATGATAAAACAATAGATTCACACACACACACGCGCGCGCGCACGCACGCACGCACACACGCACGCACGCACGCACACACGCACACACGCACGCACACGCGCACGCACTCGCGCACGCACTCGCGCAAGCACGCACGCACGCACGCACGCTCACACGCTCGCACGCTCGCACGCACGCAGGCTCGCACGCACGCACGCACGCACGCACGCACGCTCGCACGCTCGCACGCACGCAGGCTCGCACGCAGGCTCGCACGCACGCACGCACCCACACTCACACAAACACACACACACACACACACACACACACACACACATACACACACACACACACACACACACACACACACACACACACACACACACACACACACACACTACACTACACACTACACTACACACACACCACACACACCACACACACATATACAGCCTATCTATAGAGTCTTCAATGTGCGTGTGCTCACAACTCTTTTTACGTACTGAGTCAGGTTATTTCTTAGGTATTATTTTCCCTAATGCAAATTTGACAAAGCTGATGCGACACCAAGTCACTATTGTGCTAAATTATAACAAGACTTTATGCTGTGTGTATGTGTATGTGTGTATATTTTATTAGTTTTTTCCGTGTCAGAATCTTGCCAAATGAAAGTCCGTAGCTTCTGCCTACCTCTCTGGGTGACAGGAGTATTTTACAAGAGAGTGTTTATGTATTTGTATGTTTTAGTCTTTGGAGTTCTAAAACGTCAAATGGCAACGTGGCGTATGGAGAATAAATAATTCTCCTTTTCTTTCTTCTCATCTACACCAACCCGTAAAAATTGCTGGCCGGGACCCACGGCTGTTCTGTTGTAGAAAGGATTTGCCTTAATCGACACGCTTGCCAGGCGGATTGCCATTCACCATACATACAACCCGCCTTGCTATTACGACGCTGCCCGTCGCCGACTTCGGTATATAGTACACAGTCTACCTGATGGTAAGTGGTTCAGGCATACATCCATCTTCGATTAAGAATCAAAATGCAGATGCATTTTCACCCCTGAGGACTAAAATGAACTGCCTCGTTACCTGTATACATGTTTATATAGCAATATTATTCTGCTGTTTAACGCTAGTATTCTTTGAGAGCGTGGTAGCAGCACGCTCTCAGCTCGCGTCTTCCCCGATTTGACCGACCAATTCGTGCTGCAGCTATATATAACTATGACGTGGTTCTACCAAAGAAATGTTTTTAGATTTTTTTTTCATTGGCAAATTCGCTTATCATCAGGTGAGCCGTATGCTAGATACGGCTCACCTGATGATAAGTGAATCCCGCCGTCTATGAACAATTGCAACACCAAGGGAATTGCGGATGCGTTGGCGGCCTTTTAAAAATGATTAGGCTCTTTTCTTGAAGTTACCTAAGTCATATCGGTCCGGAAAAATTTCTGGTGGTAGTTGATTCTACAAGGAAGTTGTGCGAGGAAGAAAGCTTCTTTTAAATCGCATAATGGTGGACCGCCAGTCATTCAGATGGTATAGACGGTACTTAAAGCAATGTCGCGATGTGCGATGGTGAAATTCTGGTGCTAGAATTAGTCCCAACAATTTTTCAGAGCATTTCTCGTCGTACGTACGCAATGATAGTGAGTCATGCCGATCGGAAAGAGCGCGTTCACCAATGATTCGAATGGCTCTGCCCTGGATGCAATCAAATAAAAGAAGCTAGCACTGGGAAGCCCCAGCCAAGATATGGGCACAATATTTCATTTGCGGCCAAACCTGCGGCGCCGTGTAAAGTTGCAGGCGTTGTGCCGGCATGAAATACTGTCCCGATCTGCTGAGCACCCACGAAACTGCACGTCACTCGATATGTCCACGTCGGGGATTCCGATACTGGCTGCGGCAATAAGGGGCAATAATAATAATATATAAATAATGAGGTAATAATATAATAAGAAAAATATTAAGGCAATAATAAGTGCCTTGAAACTGAGGAGATACGACGAAGGGGTTTTTCTAAATACTGTCCCGTTCTGCTGAGCACGCCAGGCTGTTTGCGAGACCAATTTGGCCTTATCTTCCAAGTACCCACTAAACTGCACGTCACTCAATATGTCGACGCCGAGGATTCCGACACTGGCTAAGGCAAAAGGGGCAATAATAAAATATATAAATAATAAGGAAATAATATAATAAATAAATTAATATAATAAATAAATTAAGGCAATAATACGTGCCGTGAAACTGAATGTGAATGAAATCAAAATAATAAGTGCCTTGAAACTGAGGAGATACGACGAAGGGGGTTCTTTTTAGCGGTAAACTTGTATCTTTTCGGGTTTGAACTGGACTAAATTTAGTCGCCCCCAGTCCCAGACCTTGTTCAACATGTCCCCAAGGGTACGATCCAAAAAAAGACCCCATCGGCGGTAGTATGCAGAACGCAACCGCGATGGGAGCGTGAGTGGCACCGTACTCCGGATCAGACAATGATCCGAGGAGCCAAGAGGGGCATTGACGGAAACCTGATATCCATCCGGATAAGAGGTGAGCAGAAGGTCCAACAGGGAAGGTACATGATCTTCCACATCTGGGATCCGCGTACGCGAGGTAACCAGTTGTATCAGACCATGTGCCAAGGCAAAGCCATAAACAGATCTACCCGCATGGTCAGTTAAACGGAAACCAGCCATTCAGCGTGGTGGGTATTAAAATCACTAAGCAACACAATCTCTGCGGATGGGACCTATTTTAGCACGGAGTTTGCAGCCATTTGGACGTAGTCGATGAATCGGTCTGTGTCGGCATTACCGCTATGGGGCCTATAGAGGGGATGGTCGTCGCTGTCTACGCGCAGCCATAAGATGGACAGATCCGTACCTACAAGGCTGCCGAGGCGTCGAAAACAGAGGTCCTATCTGACGTAAATGCAAACTTCAGCCCGGGGCACAAAGGAGTGCTTTAATTTGTACCCCGGTTAGGAGAGATACGAAGTATCAGCCGGAGAGGACACCTGTGTCTTGGTTAGAAAGAGCAAAGCTGGCTTCATCGTTTCCAGATGATAGTGGACGGTTAAGGTTTTAATAAAGTCCCCTGATGGTGCAGACATTTACGTATAACGTGTCAGGCGCCTTTGTCGTATTGCTCCGTTTGCCCCTAGCAGGTTTAGTCTTGAGCGGAATTTTACCTCCCCCGTCTCCCCCAGAATACGCGAGACAGCCTGAGCACTCACGCTCAGGAAGAGTAGGGTAGCTTGGGCGTGAATACTTAGCGAGGGATTCTCCGTCACCGGGGGTGCTAGTACTCTCCTGGGGTAGTGTTCCATTTAACTCCGCTACCATGTTAAAGGGGTGGGGTGGGAATCAGGTCTTCGGCCACCTGCACTCACCAGACGAAATGCAGATATATACGACGTACCTCTTCGTTTTTGGTATTCCGCTACCGACCCATTTGAAAAAAAAACGTCAACCATGCACAATACTACCCTTTATTGTACACTAAGAAGAAAAGTAACAATACAAAAAACGGACGGAGAGGAAAACAAAAGGCGGTATTATTGCTATACAGCAATTTCTTCAAGATAAACTAAATAGGAAAAATAAAAGTGATAAGTAAATTAATTTAATATAAAATATAAAATGTAAGTTAATGAACATGCCGAAATTTACTTAATTGACAGACTAGTGATCATAAAGTGACAGGAAGAGATTAAAGGAAGGGGAGAATTTAGAAGGAAAGATAATGTTTCTTAACTTGGTTTTAAAAGGAGTCTATTGTTTGAGCACGTTTAAAATTACTTAAGCTTTTTGAGGACTAATATTATAATGCAATAGAAGAAACTTTCTTATGGTGTATTAACTCAAGCCTTCCTCAATCGCAGACCTTAACATCATCTGGTACATCAATGGGCGTCCCAAACGCCACTTCCCTACATGTCGGTGCGCATGTCGAAATGTATATTTAAATTTTGACATGTATTTCCGCGTGTCTACTTTTCCTTCAACTTGTTCTCTCTAGTCAGGTAATTTCAACAATGGCTAAATCCAATGACATATCTATTAATGTATATTTCAACTGTAAAATTATTCCGAACATATGTAGCACAATATGAATTTGAAAAAGTAGGAAAAATACGTACTCGTATGTTGCTTTTATGTATTTAGCCGGTAAGTACCTTAGACGTACTTCTTTAACACCTCTACCTCACGATTCTATACGCGAAGAGATGCAGTCTGACATTTGTTACGTTTTGACATGAGATATTGGAAATAAGTATACAAAAAGTTCATTTGTTAGGAAAATGTAAGTAATTGTAATGTTTTGTTTTACAATATTAGTTATATTTTCTATTAATTAGATTATAAATGAATAAACTAAACTACAGATATTCCTAAACGTAGAATTTTTTTTAAAAAAGAGTTCAAAATGAGAAAAACGTTCAGAAACAAGTCACGGAGGCATTATTTGTGTATTTATCTAATACTCTACAAAACCGATAAAATTTTATTTAAAACACAACTTTTCAATTATATGATATTGTGTAACAAAACACTTAGCCTCAGTCACCACTAGTAACATCTGGTAAACGAAAAATTATTAACGCTAATTGCCCTAGCATTCGCGACATCTATGTCGTGTAAATAACTCTGCGCATTACGCAAATGACTAGGAAGTTAAGATACATCATCAAACACAAAGATACATTGAAACACCGTAATTGCCCCGCGGCACATTCTGCAGACGACCGAAGAAAAGCTGCAATCTTTCACTTTGTCTTGCATATGTGGATTAAAGAAAGATATTTGAATAAGTCGAGGTGTGGGCGGTGTTACATTCCCTTGGCGGTATCGGACTGGCCGTGGGTGTAATGAGGTGTTAAAGTTTGTGCGGTAATACATTATAAATAATTGTTCCAAGTGGATTTGTACATGTAAAATAAAAGGCTCCCAACATCCGTCGTCTATGAGGGTCAAGATTTAAAAAAAAAGAATTGAACTTCAGTTACAAACAATTTACATACACTTACTTTACAATACAATTACTCTTTGCATCGATAGATAGATCAGTGGTCACTGAACGCGGACGTCTTCTTCAAGCGTCCGCGTTGGTCACAGATCGTTGACTTCGAGACGTCCAAATCTTTAAATGTCGTTTCTTCTGATGTTAAAAAAGTATAAACAAAAACATAGTGAAAGACTGTTCTGTTTAGTTACGTATAAACAACTGATGTTTTTTCTCACAAAATAAAAACTACAGTTGTTTTATATCACTTAATTTATTTTATACTTTTTACACTTTTTAAATTTCTCTTGCGAGTACTTTCGATACCATTTTTTAGTTAATGTTTTGTTTTCAATGCTTGAAAGATTAAAAAAATGAAGGTTATGTAAATTTTGTCAATTTGCACTGTTGTATTAACACACTTTTCTATTCCTCGATATACTGAGATAATATCTGTTCATTTCAAGCTAATATCAAATGAACACTTTAATCTTCACATCGCGTCACAACAATGATAATTCAACTTTTACCGGACTGTCTCAGAAGTCAGAAGGCAGTTTTTTTTTGCGCCCGAAGCAAATAAGGGCAACTCTCCGGTAACGGGGGAGGGAGGTGGAGAATGTTCATAGTATACCACGCAGCCTTTAACACAATAAAATTTCTACTATCCTATACTATATTCCGATCTACACAAACACAATAAAATTTAACAAAAGTTAAATTTTAATCTATTGTAACCGCGGTTAACTATGACATCTGGACGTTGAACATCTCAGTCCTTCCCGTGACCATGGGTGCTGTAAAGCTCTCGAAACGTCGGGTATTAAAAAGTTAAATATACGCGATAAATTCCGTAAAAACTAGTATTATTTCAATGTGTAGTGTTCGCGTAAATATAAGAAATCATTATTTTATTTTTGTTAGTCCTTTGAAGTTGGCTTTTACTTACGGCATTTAGTTTTTGAAAAAAGTTAAATTTACGAAATAAGATGGATGGATACAGGACACAAAAAACACATTTCTAATAGGTACTTAGGGGGTTTTATTTTAATAAACTATTTTATTATAGTTTTATCAATTTTTGTATCAAATTGCAACATAATGTACCTATCAGAACTGACCCAAAGACTGAAAATAACCTAGGGTTTCCTATCGCACGGTAGTTGTAATGTATCACTAATTTTGTAACGATTTTCTTTAGGCCCTGAATTTTGAGAAATTTTTCTAAATTAATAACAAATTATGATAAATTATGTTGGGATGGCATAAAAGAATCTATAGTTGCACTTTGTCTATCCGCATCCGCGACCGTCATAGAATAAGATAAAGGGAAATAATAGGAAAATTTTGTAATACCATGGGTACAATAAATTACTTTTTATTGGACACCAATGAAAGATTTTACATAGCAGAGCAAGGCTACAGATATATCACGACTGTAGCGCGATTGGGTCGGTGCAACCGGAGTAGGGCGCTTTCCACGTAACTTAAAACAGCAGAATAACGAGCTTGAAACAGCTGAGTTTCGTATGGAGAGTTCGTTTTTACATCCAGTAAAAAAACGAGGCATTCCATCTTAGTCCTCACGGGTAAAAACGCATCTGCGTTTTGATTTTTAATCGAGGATAGATTTAGATTACTATGGGCCACAGCATACACTTACCGTCAGGTGGACTGTGTTCATTTGTCACCCTTGTTCTATTTTTAAAAAAATGGCGGAAAAGTGAAACAAAATAAAAGATAACAGAATCTTTTACTCAAGATGTCCCCAGAAGTTGTCCAGGCGGAATTCCGGCCACCGCGGCCAATGTCAATGGAGGCTAGTTATCAGCGCAGGACTTAATTTTAACGCACGAGAATGCGTGCAAACACTGATGCACTCTCTATTTTTTCACGCTCATAACTCGGTAGAACGACAATCTGACACAACTTTTTCGAGGAACGGGGGTAAAACACTTCCGGATCAAATCCAATTTGCGTACACACCTATTATTTAAAGGTTAAAGGACTTTCCTAGCTTGAGTATTAGTTATGTTTTTCATTTCTATCTATATTATATTTACCTTGCTAGTTGAGACAAGAGAGCTATAATATTGATAATTATTTAGTTTTATACATGTTGTTAGTAAAATCACTAGCTATAAATTTCAAAGTACGCGAACAAACCGGGTTCGATCCCTGCTGGCAACTTAAAATGTTGATTTACCCCGTGCTTGGCGGAAGCACAGAAAAACATCGTGAGGAAACCTGCATATCTTACAAATAAGAAATAAAATTTTCGAAATCATGTAAGGTTCGCCAACACACTTTGTGGCAGGCCTGTGACAGGACGTATATAGCCTATTACTTTACCTTACTACTAGCTGTGCCCCGCGGTTTTACCCGCGTATATCACGCGTCTGAGCCGTGTGACATGACATCACATGACATCTGGCTCATTTAGTTCAATAATTTTAGCTAAATGATTCGCAAAATTATTGGAGAATTTTTATCTATCGGCATATGTACAATATGTCGCAATATATATACTGCAAATACCTCCTCCCCCTCCCCCTCCCCCGCTCCAGATAGTGCCCCGATACTAATACTAACTATACACGGAACATGAAAAGTGTGGAGGTACAAAAAAAAAGGTTTCTATCAACCTTTTATACATACAAAGCGATATCATTTATAGTTTTCGCGCAATTTGCAACAAAATATGATCATTTTTTATCATATCGAATTTTTTTACTCAAAGTTTAGTTTTATTAAAATTTCTAACTTTATCTACCTACGGCTAAAGTAAAGAAAATAGAACATGCTTTTTTAAAAGAGGCATAAATTATTTCCTAACTCTTTCATTATGACAAAACAATGTATTTGAATAAGAATTAATACTACGATACGAATGTGACCAACTTTTGTTTTAACCAGCGATCTTATTATATTTTAGAACACAAAATCTTCTATTGTAACTTAACTATGATAGTTAGATATATTCCCAGGCGGACTTTTTTGTAGGTAGTAATAAGTAATTTTATCATACTCTACATAATTTTTATGTATCGTCAATAGTTTCCTCAGCGCACGCCAAATCATGAATTTTGTAGGCAAAATTTTGCTACTATGAGTTTCATTATTGCAATTTTCTTAAGGCTCCCTACTTTTTTTTGAAAATAAATTATAGCCTTTATTACTTCTCGATAATTTAACTTTCTATTGGTGATAAAGTATCTAGTTAAATCATTCCAGTATTTTCGGAGCTTATTCGGTACATACAAAAGATATTTCCTCTCTTTAATATTAGTATCTATAGATTATATAAGTATGTACATATATAGATTTTGTTAGTAAAATAGGTTTTTTTGCCCTAACCAGGGATGCAATCCTGGGGCCTCGTAACCAGCAGTCGCGCTGACGATCGCTAGACCTATGAGGGAGTCATGTAAATAACAAGCAAAAAAAAACAAGTAACAAGTGTAAGCGACAGATTAATCTTCAATTTTTACAGTTGTTCTTAAAGTTATGTATGTCTGACTCTAAAAGTCTTACGCTTTAGCATATTTGGAAGCTGCTACAAATTATCAGGCCCGAAGCATGATAAAGTGTACGGGTTTTAAGTATTGTCCGTGCATTATACTGTAGACACGAGTGATTATTTTAAATAGACTTACGAGTATTGTTATTATTAAATTTACTGTATATAAACGTTTTATTGTAATAATGGTAAAGAAACAATCAGCTCGAACTGATGTAAGTTAGTCGTTGTTGCTAATGATCTGCACCTATTCATAACATCGTTACTAACTCTCAAAAAGCGGCCAAGAGCGTGTTGGGCCACGCTCAGTGTAGGGTTCCGTAGTTTCCCGTCCGTCACAATAAGTGTTCCCACTTATGAGTTTAAAGGTATCCATTATGTTCGCGCTCCAGCAGCGCTCCGCGCTCTTGCAACTGCTCCCGGTAGTAGGTACCTACTGTTGTTTCCATCCAAGTTCAAAATAATTTTCCTAGAAAGTCCTTATAAAGTTCTACTTTTCAGATTTTTTTCATAATTTCTAAAGTTATGGTTCAAAAGTTAGAGGGGAGGGGGCACATTGTTTTTTAATTTTGTTGCGATTATTTCCGAAATTATTGACATTATCAAAAATGAATTTAGTAAACCCCTATTCATTTTTAAATACCTTTCCAACAATATATCACACGTTAGGGTTGAAATTAACAAAACATCACTTCCCACTTTACATATAGGGGGGCTACCCTAATAAAACATTTTTTTCCAATTTTTATTTTTTCGGCGTGATTGATACACATATTGGTACCAAATTTACTTTGTCGGCGTGATTGATACACATATTGGTACCAAATTTCAGCTTTCTAGTGCTAACGGTCACAGAGATTAAGCTTGGACGGACAGACGGACAGACAGACATGGCGAAACTATAAGGGTTCCTAGTTGACTACGGAACCCTAAAAATTCACTGTCACTGCTCACTAAACCTAGGCCTATATGTCAACCGCAGTTTTTTTATCGTTATTAGGAAGACACTGCTCACCGTTTCATGGTATGTTGTCCCTTCGTCGCCTCTCACAAAACGTACGGGATGATATGGGGTGGTGGATACAAGACACTACATGGTCAATATCAATAATAAAAAATATAGCAATCTACACAATCCACCATTAAAATTGAACCAGAAACAGAAACAGAAACTTGTTTATTCAATACCAGTGATCCGTCCCGGCATCACACATGTGCTTTTTGGAACTCGACAACAGCGCCACCTACCGAGTCCGATTGCGAATTGTTTAGATCATCCAGGAACCTACTCAAAAACACACAAAAATCTTCTTCAAAATCGATCCACCCATTGTCGAATTTCTGGGAGACTTGCCGACAACAATTCATTTTTATATATAGAAATATATTATAAATAATACTTATTGAAAGTCACTATTCTGTGTAATTTGGCACTGGTTCGGAAAAAAGCTCTATCTTGGAAAGAACCGGAAAGAAATCCGGCTGGACTTTCATTATTCAGATTTTAAATAACAGCTTACAATCATGTAACAATCATTTATGATACAATTATTATTTGCATGTGTAATATTTAAAGCAGTCATGTATAATTCTGTAACATATATAATTGCTTACAATCATGTATGATACACAATTAACAACAGAAACAAATCACCTCATTCCCAGTGGTTATTATCATCCATAAATTCAATTTTGTTTTGTAGTTTTTCTAAAAATCGGATAAGAGGAATGGTTAGGAAACTAAAGGATAGTAGAAATTTTACATCTAATAGATAGTAAGCAAAGCAAAAAAAAACGTTATGGAGGCCAATAGTGTTCCATCTGCAGTCACCTGTCCTACTGCGGTGTACCTATATGGAGATATTATTTACCAGGAGAGAGATTGTTGTCCAGTTAATTGTTAATAATGACTGTACAATAAAAGTAAAAAACTCCATGTCTCTTTCCTTATTCAACAGAAGTGTGACTGCACGCTAAATATAAGAAGATATTCTTAAATTGAATATGCCGAGGCTACTGCGTGGGCTAAGCTTAAAGTTATTTCACTTTTTGTTATTTCAGAAAACCAAATTGGTAAAGCTCAAGTGTAAAACTTTATTTTATACTGTCACAAAAATAGCGATAAGGCGTGCAAAAAATAAATTGTCATATTTTATGTTAAAATAACGTGTTTATTTTAACATAACAGTTTGGCAGAATTGGCAATCGCAGCACCAGACGTCTCAAGCCCCTGACACTGCTTCTATCGGTCTAGATATTTTACATCTTTTTTTCTTGTGAATAAATTTATTATTATTATTTATTATTATTATTATCTAAAGTAATATGGTCACCTTAAGCTTTGTCGCCCTATAAAAACAAAATTAGGAGGAGGATAGATACAAAAACACAAAGGTGTGTACACTATAACTAATATATATTAATAAAAAATAGCAAATAAACTTTGGCAATAATTAGGAACACTTCGAAAAGCAACTTAATAAAAACTAACTACATTAAGCCATACTAAAATCGACGAAAATATTTACTATAATATCAACTATTAAAATGGCGTCGATAAACCTGCGTCCTTTTTACTCTTTATTATTTGATTGACTGATGAAGACCTATCGTATCATATAGCCTTCTATGCAAATAATGCCGTAGTTTTTGAGTTATAAGAAAGTGACCATATTAGTCGGATGACCCTCACATATTATTCTATTTCTATTCTATTCTATATTACTATTCTATATAATCCTCTCGAATACTATATTTATAGTATTCGAGAGGATTATACCAATGTCTTTACGGTTACCTCTTACGATTTCCATAAGATAACATGGGTTGACGTTTCATTTACACGGAAATGATTTATTTTATACGTGGTAGAGCAGTGCTGCAGCTATATTATGGCTGTAGTACCAATGTGTCGGCTCGACCATGGTAGGACCACGCTCTCACAGAATACCAGCGTTATTTGCTTCTGTGTTTCGTGTGGTGAGTGTGAACTGGAGACCCTTTTTACTAGAAACGAGACATTCCGTTATCTCTTAGTCCTCAGGGGTGACAACGCATCTGCATTTTGATTCTTAATTGAGGATAAATGTAAATGTCTTTGGGCCACACAGCATCCACTTACAATCAGGTGGACAGTGTGCTCGTTGGCCACCCTATTCCATAAAAAAGTGTAAACAGGTACATACTATGCTAATTGCGTACCTTTCAAAATTTCAGTGTCACCGGTCATAAGGACAAAAACCTTCGGATCGCCATGACGCTAGTCTGTTTAAAAGGCTTTCACACTAATTCCTTAATGTCTGGATTAGTCGCGATTAGGTATAGCGCGCAAATATTTGAGACTGACGGACTCTTTATGGCGTTTCAGGGTCATTGGTCTCACAACAAGATAAGAAAGTGACATACGAATTCTGGATAACAAACAAAAGTTACGAGGATAAGTGAGACATTGCCTTGAGCTGTGGTAGCAGAGGCCTAGCGGACGATTTTAATTGCAGAGAAATGTAAACATTCGATATTACTACTAAATGACGCCTATAGGCATTAACTACGCTCTTTATGTTCTTTATGATTAAAATAGAGTACATGGCGAACTCCTTAGTACTACATTTATCTCTCTAAAAGACAAGGAGCAGCACCCAACCGCAAGGTATAAGGTAATATAGTTTCGTACCCAAATAAGGGTAGTCCGAGTGGCGAGTGGTAATAAATCGTTATCCATCCATAGCAGAATTTGATTTGAATTTTTATCAAGAAGAAGCTGCTGCCCATCTCCCGCTTCAGTTTCCCTGCGTCGCCTCTTACGTCACATAGGGATAATATGGGGTATTCCTATACCGCCAATACACGATACACCGTCACTACACGGTATACAGGTAAGTAAATAGTTATGCTATTATACTCTGTGGAATATACTATATATATAATACTCTATAGAGCCGAGGTAGCTCAGTGGTTAACGATCGCTGTAAATACAACAGAACGCGAGTTACCCGGGTTCGATCCCCGCCGGCACCAACGAAATTGTTAATTGCAATTTTAAGTGCTGATTTACCACGTGCTCGGCGTTGAAGGAAAACACCGTGAGGAAACCTGCATGTCTGAGGAATAAGAAAAAAAATATTTCGAAGACATGTGAAGTTCGTCAACACGCATTTGGGCAGCGCGGCGGACATTTCCTTGCCCTAAACCCTCTCAGAAATGATGGGAGGCCTGTGCCCAGCAGTGGGACGTATATAGGCTGTAACTTTACTTTACTCTGTGGCTTACCTTGGGCAAATAACATAAATGTTTCTTTTTTTCTCTTTTCTTTCTCCACTAAGGCCTCAGCCTAATGCATTTAACCTGATATATATGTCGGATAATTGCTGCATTTATATGCATTGCATTTATGCATATTTGGCCGTTAATCATTTTACTTTAACGAATATCATTTGTAGTATTGACTTCAACTATAGATATTGAGATTATTTATTATACTGACCTTCTGACTTCTTCCGATAGAAGTCGGAAGTTGTCCAGGAGGACATCTCCTAGTGTGCTACATGTCACATACAATACAATTAACATGTATATATAAAACGAGCAAAATATGATCGAATGGAATATGCAACTGACGAAAGGCGCCGTGGAATCAGGAAATACCTACCGGTATATACATATCTCGTATATCGGTTCGACCATTTTCGTTCTGAAATGTTTGATATAAAAAACTAGTTCCCCATTCTAAAAACTATAACTGACAATAACGCATTGAAAACAGTAGGAGAAGCGGATTCATCTTTAACCCAATCATATAACAGTATCATCACATATAACAATAGCCTACATCATAATTGCTAAAATATAATTATTTAATTTGCATTAAACTGAGAAATTAAAAAAAAATTGGAAAGTTACTTAAGAACAACAGAAAACCCACAATGAAGATTACCTTTCTAAAAAAAAAGTACACGAAATAGGGGGCTTAAAGCAAATTACCACTCGTGATGAAAAGCAGATCCCTAGCGGGAATTAAAAAGTTTAACACATTGTTTGTACCTAAACTTATCAACTTAGCCATGTTCCTACTGCCACTTTGAACTATTAAACGTAAAATCAACTAAAAAAAATAGTGTACTATCTAGAATTGCAAATGATGAGCAATTGCTGAAATTAAATTCGGTATTAAACGACCAAGACCTTACTTTAAAGTAAGTCTTATTCGTGAGTAAAATGATGCAGGTGACATAGCACAAAAAATCAAATGGCTGCTGTTTTGTTAATTACTTAATCGCAACTCAGAAATTCTCCACTTAGTAAGAACTATTAATGAATCTTAAATTGACTGTGAATATATACAAAACAGCACAATTATAAATGTTATTCAAGTAATATATTTCCCTTTTCGTAAGGTTACAAAGTTCTGCATGTTTACCTTGAAATTTTGTAGTACAATGTCATACGGAATTTCGCTATATACTTAGAGACAGGCTGCAGTAAGGACAGGAAAATGCATATTTAAGGTTGCAGCACGGATGAATCGGCTCGACTGAAGAAAACCACCCACTCACAGAATGTCAGCGTAAAATAGCTTAATGCTGCTGCTTTTTATAGCGGAGTGTAAAGACCTGGAGAGCCTTTATTTTTCTGGTAACGAGGCATTCTATCTTAATCCCTAAGGATTAAAACAGAATGGCTAGGGATAAATGCATCTGAATTTTAATTCTTAATCGAGGTTAGGTGTAAGTATCTACTCGTATAGGCCACAGCATTCACTTACTATCACGTGGTCTGTGTGCTCTTATTTTATGAACGAGGGCCCATTAGTTTAATCCGATAAGATACGATAAGTCGGTTTGTTGGCAAAAATGTTCATCCTAATTGGGGCAATAGTAAAATGACTGTGAACATTATACCATAAACATTGTCTGAAATTTACTCAATTGTACAGTATGTTTAGCTCCACTGGAAGTAAGTACAGCGAGGTCGATTGCAAAAATATACTCTTCAGAAAAGTTACATTATTACAACTCTTGATAGTTATGAGCAATTTTCATAAATTCTTTAAAGGTTAAGTCGCAGTTATTTTCATCGTTTTTTTAGGTAAAAGAAGTTTTGCCAGCATTGATGATCGGACTGGTGTCGGATGCTTGTATTTTTTATAGGATAGGGTGACAAACGAGCACACAGTCCACCTGATGGTAAGTGGTTGCTGTGGCATATAGACATCTACATCTATCCTTGATTACGAATCAAAATGCAGATGCTTTGTCACCCGTGAGGACTAAGATGGAATGCCTCGTTTCCAGTAAAAAGGTCGCTTTTCTTCCACCGTGATCGCCGACAGTAACGGTTTCGTTCACTCCTAGTTTTTTAAATAAAATAAATGTGTCTAGTGTGTAAACTTACTTAAAATTAATATCAATAGATGCAGTGTTTCATTGGAGTTCGAGTGGTTAAATCATTCAGTGTTTTCATGTTAAATTGTGATAGAAATACTCCAAAAACTTTGAGAAGCACCCTAGTCATTTTTAAAAGTTGCAGTCAGTTGTTTATTTTGCAACGGGTATGCAATAAATTATAAGTCACAACTTACATTATTCAACGAACATTTATCTCCGTAAAGTGACTCTCTTATTCAAAGAGTATATCAGCGAACAATTGGCGCTGGGGCTTACTCATTAAATCAACAAGAAAATAAGTATAAGAGGCGTTAGATCGAATCCCAACAGCTGAGGTCTTTTTTAACTTTATTTACCAAAATTTCTTATTTTGAGTTTAATAAAACAATTAATATGAATTGCTCTGCCTGCAACAAGAAGCTACTTCGCACTGACCGCTGTTTAGAATGTAATCACTGTCATTCAAAATATCATATTGAGTGCCTAAATTAAAAAAAGAACAATTTACGGCTTTAACCTCTGAATATAAATCAAAGTGGATGTGTCCATCTTGTAGTAATTTAACTAAACGTAAACGATCGAATATCAATACACCTGTCCAACAAACGCTTGTACCACTCGTAGAGAAACCACTGAATACGCCCCTTGAAAATTCAAGCTGTTCATCAACCGATTCCCAATTATTTTCCTCAAACAACGACAATCTCGTCACCATGGGTAAAATTAGTACCTTATTAGATAAAAAACTTAATAATTATCTATCGGATTTCGTGGAAAGTTTTAAAAAAGCATTGAAGGATGACGTCAAAAGTTCAAGCTGAGATGGACTCAGTCGTGCAGCAGCTAAAAGATGACTTTTCTGTAACCACTAACTTTATATGTGATGAACAGTCTTCCCTAAAGCAAGAAATTGAAAATAAGAGTCACATAATAAAACACCTAGAACCTGAAACTCTTCGACTTCAAAAGGAGATTAATGTTCTGACCAATCGTTTAACATCAATCTAAAAAATTTCCCGTAGCAAAAATTTTGAAATTCGGTTAGTACCAGAAAGTCAAACTGAAAATCCAATGCTGTTATTCCGCAAATTGCGTAAAACAGTAAATATTCATATAGACGATGAGAACATTCATTCTTGCCGTAGAGTTGCCAAATACAACATCTCCTCCGAACGCCCTAGAAATATTCTTGTAACACTCATTAACCCACGCTTAAGGGACCAAGTTCTCTTCGCATGTTATCGTTATAATAAAGCCAATAAAGACAAACCCTTGAATACGAACAACATCGGATTAAATTGCGAAAAGCGAAAAATTTATGTGACTGAAGATCTTTCTCCAGAATGTAAGGCTCTTCATGCTGCTGCTAGAAAATTTGCAAAGGAGAATAAATATAAGTATGTATGGGTTAAGTTCGAACGTATATATATTCGTAGGGAAGACACTGCGGCCTGCATACACATTAGAAATATGGAATGCTTAAACAAGCTGTCATTATATCAAAAAAAAGTTTTATAGCTATATCCTATACTATTAAACGAGCAATTCTTGTATATAAATATATATATAATCGGGATCTCGGAAACGGCTCCAACGATTTTCATAAAATTTAGTGTCCAGGGAGTTTCGGGGATAATAAATCGATCTAGCTAGGATTTATTTTTAGAAAATGTCTTTTTGTCCATGTTTTTAGGCAATGAAAAACTGCTACAATATCGTTAGAATAAGAAGGTAAATTTTGAAGGGTTGTTAGTGATTATAAATAGCTTAATTGGTATAATGGTCGATCACAGAATCTTAAAACCCCGGTTCGAGCCCAGACCGACCGACCGACTTTTCTTAATTTTTTTTTCATGTTCTTTTCTTTTTTGAGAAAATCTATTTTTTCGAGCCCTTTTTTTAGTGTTTTTTAAAAACACGAAAATTAAAATTAAAATAATTGCACTCATGATTTTTTATTCAAATAACCAGTTCCGTTTTTTCTGTTATGTCGCTAAGATCAAAAAATATCATTTATATTTCATCTAAGTATAATATCCAAAACACATGAATTAAAAAAATCGAGCGAAAAATACCGAGCAAAGCTCGGTCAACCAGGTACTTTGGTTTATGTATTTGAGAATTTTACTATTGTATAATGTTAATTTATTATCAAAATGTTAATCGCTTAAGATCAAAAACAAAAGAGTTCTATCTTAATGTACTTAATAATGATTACGACGTTATCTGTATAATTGAAAAAAACTTAAATAGCATTCATTGGCACTCGTTATAATGTTGTAAGGCGCGACAGATATCAATCAAATACACGTAAATCTGAGGGCGGGGAAATTCTAATTGCCGTTAAAAAAGAAATAAATTTTATCTAGCAAGCTTCCTGGAATAGTGAACTAGAAGACTTGTGGATCAGCATATTGCCAAAAGCCACTAATGTTAAAATTATTAATATTTGTCTATGTTATCTTCCGCCAGATCTGCCTTTAGACTGCATCGATAATTTTTTTTACAAACTGTCAATACGTAATTATGCGACATCGCAACACAGAAGAATTTCTTTGTATAGGGGATTTTAATATACCCGACGTTCACTGGTCCAAATCATCACAGTATAATTTTATGATTCCTCTTCACCCGCGAGGTCAAAAAGCTAATCTGCTTTGTGATACCCTTAGAATATGATGTAACCTTGATAATTATAACAGTATATCAAATAACAACGGATGATTTTTAGACCTAATTCTTTTCAGTTCGAACAGCATTCAGGTTTATGAAGTGGAGCCATTAAGCCGCTTAGATAGCCAACACCCGTCATTAGTTGCGGATAGTAATCTTGTTGAAATAAACTCAAATATTTTTAAAAACAAAAAACAAAAACGACCTAATTTTTTCAAAAGCAATTATTCAAAAATAAATCTTGAATTAAAATCAGTTAAATGGCATAATATCTTGTCAATTCATAAAGATATCGATAGCATGACTGATGCATTTTATGCAGAGCTTAGGAATATTATTGCAAAACATACACCTATGACCAAAATTGACACAAACAACTATCCGGTATGGTTCACACCTGCTTTAAGGCAAAGCTTAGAAGAAAAACTAAAATATCATCGTCGTTTCAAAAAGTATAAGAATCCTCGGGATTATGATACATTTTCCATGTTACGCAACATATGTAAAAAACTTATTAGTAATGACTATAAAAATTTTGTTTCGTCCGCCGAATCTTCTTTAGATGACGACATAAAATTCTTTTGGCGTTTTGTCAATGACAAGAAAAATAATGCTAATAGTATTCCCAAAACGATGAAATATGGTAATCACATCTCTTCCAATGAAAAAGAAATATGTGAGCTTTTCTCTAATTATGTCAGTTCTGTCTTTGCAAACCCAGAGGAGACTATCTTATCTTCTCACAATGAATTATCCAATCGTAGTAATTGTACCCTAAGTGATATCGCAATCACACAAGAAGACATACAAAGATTGCGAAATTAGACCAAAGAAAAGGCTCTGGACCAGATGGTATTCCTCCTTTATTTATTAAGAAATGCGGCAAGGAATTAAGTAATCCCTTGTGTATTATTTTAATGCATCCATTAAGGCAAGTATTTTTTCATCAGTATGGAAAATAGCTCATATCGTTCCGATTTATAAATCCGGCGACAGATCAAATTGTAAAAATTATCGACCCGTAAGCATCTTGTCTTGCCTTGGTAAATTGTTTGAATTATTGGTGTATGATTCTCTTTATCACCATATTCAACCTTTCCTATCGCTTCGACAACATGGCTTTATTAAGAACAGATCGACGACTTCTAATTTACTTGAATACAAACACTATCTTTGTAGTGCTTTCCGCAAGAGAAAACAGTTTGATAGCATATATACCGATTTCTCAAAAGCATTCGATAGAGTAAATCATAATATTTTACGTATCAAATTAGCATGTTACGGAATACATGGAAGAAGTTGAGATGGACTGAATCATACCTCCACAGGAGAAGTCAGTTAGTTACTATAAAAGGTTTCAAATCCTCACCCGTTTCTGTGACATCGGGTGTGCCACAAGGGTCCCATTTAGGTCCTTTATTTTTATTACGTTCATTAACGATCTCATTGATAAATTAACATGTCCACGCCTGTTGTATACATGTGATTTGAAGCTATTTTCCGTTATCGATACTCTCGGTGATTCGTTCAATCTTCAGTTGAATTTAGACTCCATTCATAATTGGTGTAAAGAAAACCTAATGCATCTGAATACGAGAAAATGTTTTGTCTTATCATTAAGTAACAAGAAGCACAGACTTACATTTGAGTATAAAATAATAAGGATCTTGGAATACTGTTTGATGAAAAGCTTACGTTCCGCGATCATTACGATCATGTGATATCTAAAATTACAAAACTTCTTGGCTTTATATTTAGAACTGCAAAGACTTTTAAAAATCCACGAAGCTTTCTTATTTTGTACTGTTCCCTAGTACGCAGTATTTTAGAGTACAACTTAATTATTTGGTTTCCATACTACACTGTCCACGTAGATCGTATTGAACGTGTTCAAAAGAAATTTCTATCAATCCTCTACTATAGGTACGGTTTAAATAGAAGTCTGCCCTCCTATGAAGAGAAACTGAAAAAGTTTAACATTGTATCACTACAAACTCGGTGTAAATATCAGGATATGACTTGCCTTTTCAAAATTATTCATTCCCTTGTAGATTCCCCCACCCTCCCATTTGTCAAGATTAATACTAAGCCCCATCGTCGGTATACTTTCCTAAATACTTTCGCTTTGCAAGTTTATAAAAATAATACGTCCTATTACAATCCTCTTGTAAGAATGTGTCGCCTATATAATGGGTGCGTTTGGCAGAAAAAAGCGCTAGCAAGCGGTTACTAGCGCAAAAATAGTTTTCGGCCAGGACACGATTGCTACTTCAATAGCGCTTTTGACACGATCCGCCATTTTGCTTATTTAATTTGTTTGTTTTGAAGTAGAGTTTATAAGTTGTTTTTTTGCAATATTAGTTTTAAGTAATATAATGACATGAATAGACATATACATGTTGTTAAAAATTCATGATTGGTAAGTTTTTAATATGAATACTTTACAAACATGTATTTAAATTAGGTTAGGTTCCCCGGTTAAAACTAACATCGTGTCCTAGAGGAAAATAGCTACTTACGATTTGACAGCGATTACCGCTTACGATCGCCATTTTGCTTACAAGCGCTTGCTAGCGCTTTTTTCTGCCAAACGCACCCAATGACTTCTTCTTCTTCTTTTTTAACTATATGGCCCTTGGTATTGTGATAATGTCACAATAATTCTGCCAATGTCCGGTTTTATGTGGTTTTATTATTTTCTATGTATTTTCTCTTAGTCTGTCATTAAAAATATTGTGCCTTCAATTTATGTTCTTTTTCTTCACAATATGTTGATGCGTCACATTGCGAAGCCCTTGGGAGATTTTGACGACAGCTCAACCTAGCGGACAGTTGATGACGACAGCCACTCAAGTTCATGAGGCGCCCAAGCGATCAAAATAACTTGAGGTTTATATCGACATCAAAGCACTTGCTTGTCGTTTTCTCTGATAGTTCACACGCGCGGACACTTAATTCACAAAATTGCATCACTTTTACAAATCAAAATCCACTTCAAACCATTATTCAAGCGACAAAACAGGAGCGACAATCCGTCTACGGCCAAGTTCCCGCCAAAAACCCCCACCCAATGACTTATTGATTAATAATAGTAAAAATATAGACATTTTAATGACAAATTAAACAATTTCAAAAAATCCGTATTAGATATATTTTGTAAATAAGGCAGTCAAGTCTTAAAATTTAAATTTAAATGTATAGGTAAATGAACATTATTTTAATAAAGATTTAATTTTCACAACATAAATTCATAAATATAGTATGTTTATAAGTAAGGTTATAATTATATGTGCCGTAAAATCGTTACTCTTAGGTACTTAATATCATGTTGTGTGCACATGTTTTGGAATACCATCCAGATTGTAACTTTGTATTTTTTATTTTCAATTGTTCATGTTTTGGTGTTATTCTGTTTTGTGTACCTAAATAATAAATAAATAAATAAAGGGTCTCCGGTTCTCTACACTCACCATACGTTACACAGCAGCATTAAGCTGCTATTTTACGCTGGTATTCAATGAGAACGTGGTTCATGCTAGCAAGCACAATAGCTGCAGCGTGGCTCTACCACATATAAAATAATATATTAAATTTATTTATTATATAATAATGTATAAATATATATATTCAATTTATTAAAGATGTCAAAAATCAAGTTGCTAAGTTCCGCGTAATAAAATAAAATAATGTTTCTTACCTTCCTAGTTTGAAGAACACCTACCGTCCTCCCTCAATTGCGTGCACTATCTCCGTCATCACTAGTCTCAGGACCACTACTTCCAATCCAATCTATATATATGCTCGATTAAGAATCAAACTTCCACTACGTTGTCACTCCTGACGACTAAGATAGCCTATTTAGCAGTAAAAAGGGTTTTTGTTTCCTTACGCTCACCATACGAAATTCAGCAGCATTGTACTGCTGTTTCACGCAGGTATTCTGTGAAAGTGGTCTTACCCTGGTCAAGCCGATCACAAATAAGAGTTTCTTTTCCACTAGTCTTTAGAATTCACTGCAGGAAATTAACCTTTTCAAGGATACGCCAAATTTATTGATCACACATTGAGCGCATTTATTGATCACCAGTTTTTGGCATTAGGATTCAGCATTTTTGAAACATTTTCATTAGTCTGTCACCAGAGTCTCGTTCTTTAGTTGGCAGGATGCACAGCATACATGTATGGTTGGCATTTGGATCATATTATCACCACTGAGCCATGGTAACTCAGGGGATAAACGTTTGCCTCAAATTCCATAGTGCGCGTATAAACCGTGTTCCATACTAGCGCGGCGCACTCCTGTTTATCCTAAAACCGTCTTTAAGAATGGGAGGTGACTTGGACCCGTGGCATAAAGATAATCTATATTATGCCTCATTTTATTTTATTTTACTTTTATATCCCCTTTAAAACTCAACAACAATATTCTGATGTTAGATATTTTTTATAGAATAAGGGTGACAAACGAGCACACAGTTCACCAGATGGTAAGTGGATGCTGTGGCCCATAGACATCTACATTTATCCTCAATTAAGAATTAAAACGCAGATGCGTTTCACACCTGAGGACAATGATGTAATGCCTCGTTTCCATTAAAAAAGGGTTTCTGGATCTCTACACTCACCATACGAAACACAGCAGTATTGAGCTGCTATTTTACGCTGGTATTCTGTGAGAGTGTGGTCCTCCCCCGGTCGAGCCGACCCATTCGTGCTACAACCTTAATATACGTGCAGCGTGGCTCTACCGCTTACATATAAAATATATATTAGCCAGTCAATAAGTTGCAAGGTAGTCATAGATTTTTATACATTGTTTGACCATAGCGTTTTTATGTATAGTATGATCAGAACGGCAATGACATCGAAACACGGACATATCCGACTATCTTCCTATAGCGCATTGGCATTCTAATCACTAGCGTAATGACCACGTAGCGGTATCACCATTAAATACGATTTAGCGAGTGCACAACCTACTAACAGAATACGTAATGAAGTAGCGGGGACGTTTAACTTAAATATATGGCTGAAGGGAGTATATTCTCAAAGCGGGAATACTCTTTTCGTTTCAAAAATTGAATCAGCCCAAATATTTTATATGTTACCTACGAGTGTAAAATAAAATGAGTGTTCTATAAAAATAATAGATAATATTTTTTTTAGGTACAGACTTCATAACCTTAAAATCTATAAAACTATTTATATGTTATAATACTTACCGATAATAATTCAATATAAAACTAATAGATTTATTTATATGAAAAAAACCTTCTTTGTGCATGTGACCAGGATTAAGAAAGGAATGCTTTGCTGGTTTGGACACACAGAAAGAATGAAAGATAGACAATATAAATGAATGCGACAGAAGTGAGTGGCAGTGTCGTCATGGTTTAAATTGTCCAAATTGATGTCCATAACCAAATTATCGATATAAGATGAACCAAATTAAGAGTCACCTAACCGCTGAGCACGTTGATATATAGATATTAGGTAGTATGTGAAAGAAGCGAAGTTTGTCAGAATCGTAACAAACGGAAGTCCGTAGTAGTAAGTTACTTACATTTTTTTCTATGCTATTTACATTTTTTATTATTTTATATATTTAGAAAATTTCGTTGCTGGGTTAAGCCGCCGACAAAATCTGCTGAAATGTGACGCATGATCTTGGAGAATAAGATCACGCCAGACATTAATATATTGTGAACTCTATGGATTAGGCTGTTCAGTTTTAATTTCTTTTGCTTTTTAATCATGAAAAACCAGTAAGAGCTCTTTGGTTTGGCCATAGCCAGTGTTGCCGTTTTAGCGACTTTCTCGCTAGATCTAGCGGATTTTAACAATGTTTAGCGGATAAAAAAATCACAGTCACAAACATTTGAACTTTTGAGATGGCGACTTTTTTTATAAAGTAATTTATTTCAAATAAGTCATTTATCTTATGTCCAATTTTGTAATATACCGTTGGTAGCTATAGATATATATATATATAGATATATATATATATATAATATAATTTATATAATATAATTTATATATATATATGTATATATATATATATATATATATATAATATAATTTCACGGGAATTCCCGAACATCAACTAACAATTCAATGTCGTTCATTCACTCTCATCTGTTTCGAGATACAAAAATGCAGCAGGAGTAAAGATATTCGAAGATTTATGTAATTTTGCAATATAAGCCACGCAGATAGATAATAGATCTGAAAATGGCGGCGGGTACACATGGTACGGTTGGCAAAACAAGTTCTCGATTTTTACTTTTTTATTGACTTTTTTTATTATAAATTATTCTTTTTTAATATTATTAATTAATAATAGTAGAAATAATGTCCAAAAATATTAATAAAATAAATAAGGAGCAAGGGTACATACGACACTGGATTTTAAAATTTGTCTTTATTAATTCATATTACAAAAAACAATCAAACGTAACGCAAACAAATAACAATCAAACTCAACAAAAACAACAATTAATATCAACGAAAACAACTAAAAACGGAACGAATGTAACGATAACTCGGAGTGCGTCAAGTAGCGGGGAAAGCGAATCTTGACTGACTATTTTTTTGTAGCGCGTATTTCACTGTGTGAGTATAGACAGCGATTGAGAGTGAGCGAGAATGCATGTGAGTGGACGCCATTTTCAGATCTATTCTCTATCTGCGCGGCTTATATTAATATTGTCACTACCGCACTCAAATGCAGAGTTTGAACGTGTATTTGGTGCTATAAATATAGTTAAAAGCAAACTGCGAAACTAGCTATCGGAAAAAACTTTGAAATTCTTGTAATAAGAAATCAGCTATGGATTAAAAAAAAGAACTGCACAACGTATGATATTCCTAAAGATGTTGTCAACCAAGTCGGTAAGAGCAAACCAAAGATGCGAACTGGAGACATTGGCGGAGCTTCAACTTCCACTGAAGTTCTTTTTGAAAATCTGGATCCATACTTCGCTATTAATTTTGAAATTTAGGTACAAGAACGTACTGAGCTAATTGTTTTATTTTTAGTAAGATGACTAATATTTAAACGTGGTTTAAAGATTTATTTTTTTAGATTTTTTTATTTTGAACATGAATAATTTTTCTTTTGGTTGTCATGTCATTAACCTACACTATAAATAACTGATTTATATGAAATAGAGTCCGCTCTTTTTAAGGGGAAATATAATCTCAAATGGCTTAGCAAGATCCTTCGTTATGCCGAAAATATTGCAGCATTAATTTTGAAATAAATATATGGTAAAGTTGAGGATTAATGTTAAGGATTATGTTAGGCGAAAACACGATTTCGTGAAATTTTCTCATAGAAAAAAAATCCAAAGTTACCTCCAAAATAAACAATAAACCGCTGTTATTCATAAAATACTTTAAATAAGATCATGAAACTTTGCATACTAACTGAACTAACTATAAAGCAGTGCTTATGTTATTTACTTTTTTTAAAATACCATTATTTTCACTGTAAAAAGAAATTACCTAAACTATCGGCCTTTTGAAGCGTGATTCCTGCAGCACGGTCACTTCGCCTCGGCCTTTGAACGGGGAGATTGTGTCGCTTACGATCAGAATATACATTACGCAACAGTACGACGTAAAATTAAAATGGGAAATAACCGTGATAAAAATAAGAAGCGGCTGGCTTGGCGTTAAGAAACAGGCATAAATATGATAAACCTAATGAAATAAGTGTCTAACGACCTTTCTACTTACATTATTAGTGATTACAAACATGTCGGTACATAGCATACGATGCGCGGGCAAGTGGGGACGAAATTAGAATTTGAGCCGACTTACTCTATCCTCTTAAGGTTTTTCTGAATTTATACATTTAAATTTTCGGTATTCGTTATATATACCATTTGGCAAGATTTTTCAGTTAGCCCAATGGTAGCATGAAAATGTACCTAGGGACATCTAGCGGATTTTAAGAAAAAGAAAAATCCTGTTTCTGGCGGATTTTTTCTGTTAGTCTAGGGACTTTAAAATTTGTAGAACGGCAGCCCTGGCCATAGTCAAAAATTTACCATTTGACTTTGACACTGACAGATGACACATACATCACATCTGTCCTTAGATTATTAGTATCCGCTATCCTTCTTTATTATAAAGTAAAAATAAAGAATAAACACGTTTTAACTTTTAAACTCAACAATCCTTAAATCATGGATTTTCAAAGTAGACAACTAGCAGAAGATTTCTTCCTGCGTGAACCCGTTGATGCCCGCATAAGGTAGCCCTAACCTCTGCAAATCCTGTACCTATTTATTTAATATTATTTTAATTAAACATGTTTCTATCTCATAGAAAGCCCAAACATGAACCCGAGGAAGATTCTCATCCGCATCTTAAAGTGGAAATGCAAACAATTCGCCTCAGTTCCGACTCGCAGAAGCTTGTTTTAGATACATTAAGATTTATTCACGGACCAGAATTTAAACTTGGCAGTGCAGGCATATATAAGGTAAATAATATAAATAAGGTAACATATTGCCAATCTTCCCCTTAAAGAGTAGACATAAGGATGCCTAATATAGAACCTGAGATTCTAGGTTTTGGTGCCTCGGAAGTCACAGTGATGAAGTGAAGGTTTGTGGACTCCACTAGAGTATACAGTCTTGAAGTATATCACATCTTAACATAAGACATCCTTGCACTACTGAGTGTAATGTAGTATAAAAAGCGCACTGTATTAAAGAGTCATATATATAGCAGGGGTAGGCAGAGACTACAGACTTCCATTTGGCACAATCCTGACACACCTCTCACGCCTCCTCCTCATATACCTATGCATACATGCTCGTCGGTTAAGGGTACTCTTAATTTGGCCCATTTTAAATATATTGCCGGTTTAGTCGACAAACTACTATTATAGAATCCTAGATCATAATATGCAGATTTTCACAATTATAGTCAAAAAACATCGCCTGTATGGTTTTATGTTTGGAAAATTTAAGCCATTTGTACATATGTGATTGATTCCCAATAAGTATTATCATTTTATTGTTTGTCTTCATATCTTTGATACTAAATTGAAATTAGTGGTGGGTTGTTAAAACTTTGATCTTCTTTGTCGTAAACAATATTTTCATCAGTAGACTAGTTTATTAACCATTTAATTTGTTAGTTATTTTGTTTCATTGATGTATGTCTAGATTTTGTTGATGTATTTTAGCATTTCTGGTTGATATAATTTAACAGTCAGTTGTTAAGCAAAAATATATAATAAAACATCACCATTTTGATTACTGTTTTGTACATGTAAGAACATTACCTTTTACTGCTAACTGGCAAATTAAGTGACAAAACTGAGGATAACAGTTGACTTTTGATGTGAATGTTCAACTGTTGCACAATATTGAGAATATAACATGCAATGCAATCAGTCATCTGTATGTGTACAGGTCACACAGACAGTCTGCCTATCGTCATGAAATAAACAGTCAATTCTATTTCATTATATAACATACACTGTTAATTCAAATATCTGAGATGTTAGTTATATAAGCATAACAAAGGACTCAAACTATGATAGGTGCATGTCATCGTATATTCATACACTATGGTTTTATTTTCTGTAACAAGTCCTACACAGTTGATAAATCTTTAATACACATGGTGTATGGAAGTCAGATCAGAGATGCAAAGCCTAAAAGAGATGATAACTTAAAGTATTTAGAACATATTAAGCTAAACTTGTCTTCAACAAAGTCTGCTCTTTTTTAAATTGAATTTGTAAGGTTTTTAACAATAAAACCTTTTTTTTTTCAATTAATTGTAATAGTGTCCAGTAACAGTTGTTATGTTAATATTTGTTATTTATGTAATGTGTGATTACCCAAACAAAATAATTTGCAAGCATCTTCATCATCCAAAAAATATTCTATGCATATTTAAGTTTAAGAAACCAAAAAATAATTAAAGAAATGTTGTGTTTATGCCATCATAAAAAAATGACCTTTGTTGTTCAAATCTTTTTAAAAATATGTTTAGTATTTGATCTTTCTTTTGAGGTATTATTTACGCAGATGTCTCATCAACTCTTGGAATTAGGGTGTACAAAGAAAATCGCAGAGAAATGACGAATATTTTTAATTTTTAACAGATGAATAAAACAACATTGTTGACTGCGATTTCTGACACAAGCGCGGGCTCGTCTTCTCACCTCTGTGGTCGTAATTTTCATTTTCACCTGCTTCATAACTTGAAAGGTCGTATGGGATATCTTGCTGAAAGATCATTGATCTACTCGTTGCTAATATTGGTGTTTCGGTATGGCTCAGAAGCTCTGGGAGATTGTTTGTGAGGAATTCCGGGTAATTGTCTCCATTTAAATTATCTGGTAGGAAGTGGGGACCAATCAACATTCAGCTGATTACGCCTGCTCATGCTTTGTCTGCAATTTGCTTGTACACTCTAATTCCAAGAGTTGATGAGACATCTGCGTAAATAATAAAAAAGAAAGGGCCATAACTAATCGTGTTTTTAGAAGGTTTGAATAAAGAGGGCTATTTATTTTTGATGGCACTAACACGACATTTCCTTTTTTTGTTTTGAACTTAAATGTGGGTAGAATGTCTTCTAAGACACGTTTACCTTAATATGTTCTAAATGGTTTAAGGTATCTTCACCTTCAGGCTTTACACCCACCTTCTAGACACCCTGTATACCTAAATAATATTTTTTACTTTGGTTACCGTTACTGTTACAGCCTAACAAAGTCCACTGCTGAACATAGGCCTCCCTCATAGATGGCCTCATTTTTTTATTGGATAGGGTAACAAACAAGCACACAGTTCACCTGATGGTAAGTGGTTGCTGCGGCGCATAGATATCTGCATCTATCCTCGATTACGAGTCAAAATGCAGATGCATTGTCACCCATGAAGACCAACATGGAATGCCTCGTTTCCAGTAAAAAGGGTCTCCGGTTCTCTACACTTACCATACACAAGAAACACAGCAGCATTAATCTACTATATTACACTGGTATACTGTGAGAGTATGGTCCTTCCCCGGTCAAGCCAACCCATTCGTGCTACACCCATACTAATAATATTATGCAGCTTGGCTTTACCATAGTGTCTATGCTTGGCAAGCGGGTTGAAAACTGCGGTTTTTTATATTTTAAGTTGTTATTACAAAGATGCTGCTGCCCATCTGATTTGTATCCCTCGGTCACCTGCAACACCTACATGATGATATGGGTAGTGGATACTCCTACACCGCCATTACGCTGGGTTTATTTAAATGATGAAAATTTAGCCTGGTGAGAACATCATAATAACTGTTTCATTAGTTCGATATCGAAGTTTGAAATAATTTTTGCTTCGCCACATGGTTTTGGTTAATAAAATATTAAGAAAAGGACCTATTTCTGAATAGTATTTTTGTAACAAAGAGGAAATGCATGCTCTCTGTTAAAATTTAAGCCTAATAGAAATAGTATAATAATGCATTTGTAAACTATCATTAGGTATGTAATTATTTATCATTTTTATTTTTTATATTTTTAAAGGATAAAGGTTCAAACTTGGGTAATCGCTTCTGGATGGAAAGGGGTAATCTAGTGGTGCAAGGTGGATGTGATTATTCTGTAACAGCAAAGCCTGATATTCAGACATCAGAAGCTAGATTAAGAGCTTTTGCTTTATCCAAATTAGAAAAGTGAGTAAAAATTCATATTATTGAAACTTAACCATTTGCTGTCTAGTAAAACATCTTTGACATTTTACTTTTTATTTATAATACTGAAGTGATAAACGGATTGTTTGTCACTTCAGTACACTACATTGGAAGGTAAGTGGCTACTATAGTCTAGACATGGGTAACACTGCGCTGTTGCACTAACTCACTTCACTGCGCTGATATGTTAACTCACTTCTTCAAAATGTGCTGGTGCACACCGCATAGGACCCGTAAATTGGAAAGTTTTGAAGATGTTGTTATTTTATTTTTATAACCTGCAACTCTGTTAAATGTAAAAGGAGTGATACATAGTTACCTAAATATGCAGGTAATCTTTCTTTTCTACATTTTATTTTACTTACTGGCCACACGGTTTTATTTCGACAGATGGCTGACGTGACAGATGTGTTTAAAACTTGTTGCGCCATTGCGCAATTTTGCTTTGACGCAATAAGCCAGCACAGTAAAATGGGTCTGAGTTATTGAGTTAACTAAACGCATTTCGCTGTGTTACCCATGTCTACTGTAATCCATGAGTCTATGGACAGCCAACTTCAAACCAAAAATGATACATCTGTATTTTTGATTTACATTGTCACAACAGTCTCATCATTCATCATCAGTTCACCTTGTTGAAAGTAATATTGAATGCCTAACAGCTTGTGTTTATGCTGGATCTCGATACACTTCAAATCTAAACACAGTAATGCAAGAACTGCTTTTTTGGGGGCAGAAAAAAATAGATAAGTGGGTGGTAACCACTTACCTATTTCTGCCCCCTTTTTTAGATGGAGAACCATGCTACTGCTTTATTATGGTTGTAGTATGAATGGGTCGGTTTAACTGGGAAAGGACCACATTCTCACAGAATAATAGCATAAAATAGCAGCTTTATGCTGCTTCGTTTCGTATAGTATGTGTAGAGAGCTGGAGACTCTTTTTACTTAAAACGAGATCTGCATTTTTATTTTTAATCGAGGATAAATGTAGATATTGATAGGGCCACTTATCATCAGGTGGACGATAAGCTCATTTGTCACCCTTATTCAATAAAAAAAAAACCTACCCAGGTGGACTCGTAGACAGGAAAAGATTCATACCACCTAGTAAGTTTTATTTTTGTAATATTGCATTCATTACTTGGTATTTTATTGTTCAAGGTCGAACTAGAAATAGTTATCCATAATTTGTTTTGTGTCTGATATGAAGTTTATATTAAGGGAAACAACCATAAATGTAGAACAACTTATGTTTTGATGGTTCTACTTTTTTATATGGAATATGACGTTCCTTGCCTCAGTTTTATCATAACAAGATATTATTTTGTGTAGAAAATAATGTTAACAGATGTAACCCAGTGGTGGATGAAATTGCCAATCCGTCTGTCAATTATGAGGATGATGTAACAACCATAGGTAAAACAAGTGTAGTTCACAAGGGTTTTACGTGGTAGAGTCATGCACCAGCTATACTTTGGTAGAAGCACAATTGGGTCCGCTCGACCGGGGTAGGACCTCGCTCTCACAGAATACCAGCGTAAAATAGCAGCTTAATGCTGCTGGGTTTCATATGGTAAGTGTAGAGATCTGGAGATCCTTTTTACTGGAAATGAGGCATTCCATCTCAGTCCTCAGGGCTGGCAATGCATCTGCATTTTGATTCTTAATTGAAGATAAATGTAGATGTCTATGGGCCACAGCATCCACTTACCATCAGGTGGATTATGTGCTCGTTTGTCACCCTTATTCTATAAAAAATACAGCACAGATCATACTGTATTCCTATGCATTTGATGTATTTAATTTAATAAATTAAAAATTAATATAAAATCTGGTAGCCGAGCAAGAAGAATTTCGTACAACAACCTTTGTGGTTATTACCAGTGATCATAACATTTTAAAATAAAGTGTGGATCTATAAAACATTGTGAAGTAACCAAGAGTAAAAAAATAAATATATGATATGTATCAAAATATAATTTATATTTGAGATAGTTCTCACGAGATGAAACTTCACCTTCATTTGCGATTTTGATTGACACATACCTGTTATACTTATATTTTTATAGTGACTTAGATACCTACCCCGGCTTCGCACGGGTGATTTTATGAATCTCTTAGACAACTACTTAGTCCAATTGTGAATCTAAACCATTCTCTAATTTATCACACACAAAATTTCATCAAAATCAGTTCAGTCTTTTAGGCAGACTTCAGTCACATACACACAGACAAGAGTTTTATATATAAAGATAAATTAAAATGTATGTGAAACAAAAAAACAATAAAAAGAATATTCAAAATGTAAGTAATTGTGTATGTACTTACATTATTAATCTAAATAGGTATAATAAGTATATATTATGTGTGCCCCGTATATATAGAAAATATGTGCCCGTGTGTATGTATAGAATTATTTATGTATACCTAGGCTGCACTAAAAGTATCGGGAATGGAATATTCCCACTGTTCCTGTCATGTTAAAATCTTTTTAATTGAAAACTCCTTGGTTTTAAAAATCGAATACCATTTATTTATTTAAAAAAAGATTCTCAGTCTTGTCACAAGGTTTTGTCAAACTTGTTTAGTCGTTGAGAAAATGGAATTGACTCGAGAAAATTCAAGAGCGATGATTTATTATGACTTTCGAAGTGGTTTAACACAGAAACAGTGTGTTGACCGGATGATTTCTGCATTTGATGGTGAAGCCCCATCCAAAAACACAATTTATCACTGGTTTGCTGAATTTCAACGTGGACGTGTCAAGCTCAGTGATGATCCCCGTCAAGTTCGTCCAAAAACTGCAGTCACCCAAGAAAACGTTGATGCTGTGCGTAAGCTGATTGAGGAAGATCGACATGTGACATACCGCGAAATTCAGGCAACTTTAGACATTGGCATGAGTCAAATACAAATAATCTTACTTGAACAATCAGGTGTAAAAAAGTTGTTTTCCCGATGGATACTGGTACCACGACCTCACAAAATACCGGCGTGAAGTGGAAGCTCTGCTTCCGCGTTTCGTCTGGTGAGTGCAGGTGGCCGGAGGCCCAAATCCCCCCCCCCCCCCCATCAACATGGTAGCGGAATTAAATAATGATAGACTACCCCAGGAGGGTACCAGCACCCCTGGAGAATCCCTCGCTGAGCATCCACGACCATGTTTCTCCACTTCTGAGCGTGGGTGCTCAGGCTGCCCCGCGTATTCTGGGGGGGGCAAAATTCCGCTCAAGACTACAACTGCTCGGGGCAAACGGAGCAACAAGACCAAGGCGACCCCTGCCACGCTGTCCGTGAATTTCTGCAATATCAGGGGACTTCACTCTAACCTAAACGCCGTCCACTACCATCTCGAGACGGCGAGGCCGGCTCTGCTCTTTCTGACCGAGACGCAGGTGTCCTCTCCGGCTGATGTCTCGTATCTCTCCTACCCGGGGTACAAACTGGAACACTCCTTTGTGCCTCGGGCTGGAGTTTGCGTTTACGTCAGAGAGGACATCTGTTCTCGACGCCTCGGTAGACTTGAAGGTTCGGACCTGTCCATCCTTTGGCTACGCGTAGACAGCGACGACCATCCGCGCGTCTACGGGTGCCTCTATAGGTCCCATAGCGGTAATGCCGAAACAGACCGACTCTTCGACCACGTCCAAATGGCTGCAGATTCGTTGCTACAGCAGATCCCCTCCGCAGAGATCGTGATCCTCGGCGACTTTAACGCCCATCACGCCGAATGGCTTGGTTCACGTTTAACCGATCATGCGGGGAGATCTGTTCATGATTTTGCCTTGGCATATGGTCTGACACAACTGGTTACTTCGCCTACGCGGATTCCAGATGTGGAGGATCATGCACCTTCCCTGTTGGACCTTCTGCTGACCTCTCACCCGGACGGATATCAGATTTCCGTCGACGCCCCTTTGGGCTCCTCGGACCATTGTCTGGTCCGGAGTGTTGTGCCACTCACGCTGAAATCGCGGTTGCATTCTGCAGGCTGCCGCCGTGTTTGGCACTATAGGTCAGCCGATTGGGATGGGATGCGGTCTTTCTTTGCATCCTACCCTTGGGGGCGGGTTTGCTTCTCGCCGGATGATCCCGACGTTGTTGCGGATTCTGTTACTGATGTGGTACTTCAGGGTATGGAACTTTTTATTCCTTCCTCTGTGGTGCCCATTGGAGGCAAATCTCAGCCATGGTTTGGTCGCTCCTGTAAAATAGCATCATGCTATAAGCAGGAATGCTACCAAGCCTGGGTTGATGCATCAGCGTCCCGGGATGTAAACACCAGCGCTCTAAAAAAGAAGTATAATTCCGCCTCTAGGTCCTTCAAAAGAGTCATTGCCAAGGCAAAGTCAGAGCACATAGGCAGAATTGGCGAGAAACTAGTTCGCCTTCCTTCTGGAACCCGTGCATTCTGGTCTCTTGCCAAGGCTGTCCAGGGGAATTTCTGTCAGCCATCTCTTCCATCTCTGCACAGGGAGGACGACTCACTGGCCCATACTGCAAAGGAGAAAGCCGATCTTCTAGGCTCTTTCTTTGCGTCTAACTCGACTCTCGATGACGGGGGGAGTACGCCGCCGACCATCCCGCGGTGTGAGTGCCCCATGCCGGAAGTGCAGTTCACACAGCGCTCGGTTCGCAAAGCACTCCTCTCCCTAGACATCCACAAGTCGAGTGGGCCTGACGGAATCCCCCCAATTGTGCTGAGGACGTGTGCTCCAGAGTTGGCACCGGTTTTAACGCGTCTTTTCCGGTACTCCTACTCCCTAGGCGTAGTCCCAAAATCATGGAAGACGGCTTTCGTCCACCCGATCCCTAAAAAAGGCGACCGCTCAGACCCGTCCAACTACCGGCCAATCGCCATCACCTCCTTGTTCTCCAAAACAATGGAGTCCATTGTAAACTGCCAGCTCATGAGGTACCTTGAGCATCACCAGCTGATTAGTGACCGCCAATACGGTTTTCGCCGTGGTCGGTCAGCTGGTGATCTTCTGGTTTACCTCACTCACAGATGGGCGGAGGCAGTAGAGTTCAAGAGGGAGGCATTGGCCGTTAGTTTGGACATTGCGAAGGCCTTCGATCGGGTTTGGCACAAAGCGCTTCTTTCGAAGCTCCCTTCCTATGGGCTTCCCGAGAAATTGTGCGATTGGATCACCAGCTTTCTTGCAGATCGGAGCATCAAGGTCGTTGTAGACGGTGCAAGCTCCGATTGCAAGCCTATTAATGCTGGTGTTCCACAGGGCTGCGTGCTATCGTCAACGCTGTTTCTTCTGCATATCAATGATATGTTGCATACCCGTAACATTCATTGCTATGCAGATGACAGCACTGGTGATGCTCTTTACACCGGCCGAGCCAATATTTCTCGGGAAAACGTCTCCGAGTGCCGGGACAAACTTGTGTCTGAAGTCGAGTCTTTGCTGAACAGAGTCTCGGATTGGGGACGACTAAATCTAGTCCAGTTTAACCCCCAGAAGACACAAGTTTGCGCGTTAACCGCTAAAAAGAACCCCTTTTTCGTATCCCCCTCAGTTTCAAGGCACTCCCCTTGTTGCCTCAGCCAGTATCGGAATCCTCGGCGTCGACATATCGAGTGACGTGCAGTTTCGTGGTCACTTGGAAGGGAAGGCCAAATTGGCCTCTAAAAAGCTTGGCGTGCTCAGCAGAGCGGGACAGTATTTCATGCCGGCACACCGCCTGCAACTTTACAAGGCGCAGGTTCGGCCGCACATGGAATACTGTTCCCATCTCTGGGCTGGGGCTCCCCAGTACCAGCTCCTTCCACTTGACCGCATCCAGCGCAGAGCGGCTCGAATCGTCGACGACCGAGTGCTTTCCGATCGGCTCGATTCACTGGCGCTGCAAAGAGATGTTGCATCTCTTTGCGTATTTTATCGCATCTATCACGGGGAGTGCTCTGAGGAATTGTTCGGATTAATCCCAGCCGCCAAATTTCGTGAACGCACTACACGGCAAACGTCCCGATACCATCCACACCATCTGGATGCTTGGCGGTCCACCACTGTACGTTTCACAAGGAGTTTTCTTCCACGTACAACCTCTCTGTGGAATAGTTTACCACCGGCGATTTATCCGGACCGATACGACCTGGGGACCTTCAAGAAAAGAGCTTACTCCTTTCTAAAGGGCCGGCAACGCACCCGCAATTCTCCTGGTGTTGCGGTTGATCATGGGCGGCGGTAGTCACTTAACATCAGATGAGCCGCATGCTCGTTTGCCCCCTCTTCTATAAAAAAAAAAAAAAAATTCGCTCTGTGAAGAGCAAAAAGCGGCTCGCGTTACTTGGTGCGTCAGAACTCTCGAAAGATTCCACGCAGGATCCTCAAATGCTGTATACAACATCGTATCAGGTAACGAATCCTGGATATATGCGTAAGAACCCGAAAAAAGAAACCAGTCACGAGTTTAGGTGTTCGAAAATGAGTTAAAGCCAACAAAAATTGTTCGTTCACGGAGTGTTGCAAAAAAAATGGTGGCCACGTTTGTCTCCAAAATCGGCCATGTTACGACTATTCCTCTTGAGGGACAAAGAACGGTTAATGCAGAATGGTATGCTAGCATTTGTTTGCCACAGGTCGTTTCTGAACTCCGTAAAGAGAATTGCAACCGCCGCATGGAGGATGCCATCACGACAATGCGAGTTCTCACGCCGCACACAGAACAAATACGTTTTTAGAGCAAGAAAACATAGAATTGTTAGACCATCCGCCGTACAGCCCCGACCTAGGCCCTAATGATTTCTATACTTTCCTTAAAATAAGGAATAAATTGCGTGGACAGAGATTTTCATCACCTGAAGAAGCTGTGGACGCCTACAAAACGGCCATTTTAGAGACCCCAACTTCCGAATGGAATGGTTGCTTCAATGATTGGTTCCATCGTATGGAAAAATGTGTCAAATTTCGCGGAGAATACTTCGAAAAGCAAAAAATACATTTTTAAATAGTAATGTTGTGTCACTTCCTTGATTCCCAAAATTTTCAGTGCCGCCCTCGTATATGTATGTATATGTTTATGTATATGTATATATATGTGCATGTATGTATGTTGTTATGCACTTAAGGTTGCCACTTAAAATCAGGGCTAGGATGACACATCTTAGCGTTTCCTGAGTGGGAGTTCTAATTGGACCATTTCCCATAAAAAAATTTTTTTAGTTAGCTATTTACTTTTTATATGTATTTTTTACCTATCTGCTTTGTCAATACGATTTATTTTTCGTTGTAAGTGTATAATTAAATCTAGTTATAAGATTACCTATATAGTACGCGTCACGTAAAAAGAACGCTGGCGGTCAAGCTGCGCATAGGCGATTTATCGGTCTACTTGGTGGTATGAGGTAGGGCGCGGGGCGGGTGAGCCACGCGCCGCATGTTTACCGATGCGCTATTGGTTCATCAGTTGAGCTTTGCTTCCCGCGTAGTATCCGAGACTGTACCCATGTGCAAACACACTCCCACCACTTTCTTCCAGCGTTCTTTTTACGTGACGCGTGCTATACAAAAAATTTGTTTTGAGTATTTAGTGTTAATTTTGGAATATTGGAAATGGCCAAATAAATACCTCTTTCTTTCTTTCAAACAAGTACATGTGTCAATCCAAATCACAAATGTATCTAAGTATATTTAGTATGACATCTTTCGTTTCTTTCACAGAGATAAGAAAGGTAGGTGGAGTTGGTTCCATTTTATAACAGTATTATTAACAGATAATAAAAAATGTTGAATAACGAAACAAGATAATAAAACAACAAACACACACACACACAACTAAATCGCAAAAACTATTCCACCTCGTCCGAGAAATAAATAATCACTAGCACCTCCTAATATGGAATGTTGTTAAAACTGTTATTTAAAAATGAATTAAAAATGACTATTTATCTGCGTAGGGGTCCATCTAGGTAGGTACAACCTTCTTTTTTATTTCTGCCGCCAAGAAACAGTTCTTGCACCGCTGTGTTCCGTTCTGACTGCACTTGGACTGCTGTAGCTTGCAACCATCACATTGACTGTAAAATCGTTTGTCAGCTTTATAAATGAAAAATATGTGCATAAGAATTAGACTTATTCGCAATATGGCAGGATTGAAAGATGACCTTATCACAAAAATTGATAGGGGCGTACTCCAATGGTTTGGGCACGTTGAGCGAATGAGTGAAGACCGAATGTTGAAGAAAATATATAGAGCGAAAGTAAATATTAAAAGGTGTCGAGGTAGACCGAGACTAACTTTCGAAGACCATGTGAGCAAATTGCTCGTAGAGGGGAGGCTCAAGAGTACTCGGATACCTAGACGTGCATGTATTAAGAAGTTAATGAACCTGAGAGAAGCGAAAGAGGTATGTAAGGATCGTGACACTTGGCGATCTGTTCTTTCTGGCTACCCCGTTAGGGATTGTGCGTGAAGATAAGTAAGTAAGTAATTAGACTTATTGTTATGGCTTAAAGGTTTGCAATGTCTGATGATGGCTGTCACCACATATGTGGGAGCGCGATGGCAATACATTTATGAGCGAGCTATAGAGACAAGCAATGGGTCATTGTACGAAATTCTTCGTGCTCGGCGACTGGGCTTTTGACGACGTCCATCATCCTGTAATGTGATTTTCATTGCTTATTATTTCAGATATAATTTTCATAAAACACATTGTGTAGAGGCACTGGAAGTGGCTGCAGAGAATCTCGAAAAGTCGTTAGAAATTTTATTCATTAAATATTTTAAAATAGACTTGCAAAATAAACCAGAGAACCTACCTTCAACTTCAGATTTATTGGAAATGCGAATGGATGAAAAGGCCGTGTTAGAATCAATTTATGATAATAGTTTTAAAGTAAAAGATACTAATGTATGGTCTGTAGCTTTAAACTTAGATTACTTAACTAAAATGTACGAAAATAAAGCTGTGGCTATACCAAAGAAAAGAGAGAGTATCAATTACAACAGTAACTTTAAAAAGAAAAAGGAAGTGTGTAAACTTTACCTTAAAGGACCTTGTAGATTCGGTGCCAAGTGTAAATTCTCACATGAAACTAGCAATGAAAGTAGTATTCCAAATGACGCAGAAACCCAAAACGATAAAAAGGTAACTTATGAATTAGAAGTAAGGTTTCCTGAAGATACTGCTTATCCCTACCAACCACCATTAATCTTCTTTAAAGTAGAAAGTCCTTCAAACATTATACCTGAACTAATTCTTCTTAGAATGACTGCAAGACTTCTTGAAGAAGCAAAAACCTTAGCACAAGATGGTATACCCAGTATTTATTCTTTGGTAGAACTTTTAAACAACGAGGAAGAAATATTAAACTTCATTCAATTTGATACTAGAACATTTCCAGATGCTTCTGAAGCCTTGTTCCCACAACTGATTGAAGACCCTAATTTAAACAAGGAAAAACAACCGTCGCATTATAAGAAAGGACAAGTAAATAATACTAGATCTAAGGTAGATTTTGAAGAAATATTAAAAGAGAACAAAGAAATAGCTAAAAGATGGTTAGAAAAGCCTGATAATAATAGATACAATAAAATGATGTCAGGCAGGAGAAGACTTCCTGCGTGGAATAAGAGGAAAGAAATATTAGGTGCTATAGAAAAATCACAGGTCAGTACTGAAGGTATTATGAAAACAAATGATTAAAAAAATACATTGCGTGACAAAGAAAAATAAAACTGCCATATTCATGTTGTGCAAAATTATATTAAGAATTGATTTCATTTAGAAAAAATCTAATTCACCTACAAATCTACAGGTTATAGTTATAAGTGGTGAAACAGGCTGTGGCAAAAGTACACAAGTACCTCAATACATTTTAGATGATTGGTTAGATAATTTCAACAAGGGTGGCAAGCAACATGTGGAAATAGTCTGCACACAGCCAAGGCGAATATCAGCAATTGGTGTCGCTGATAGAGTAGCAGATGAGAGAGTAGAGAAAACGGGACAGGTTGTTGGTTACCAGGTAAGATTTTTTTTATAAGATAGGGTGACAAATAAACATACAGTCCACCTGATAGTAAGTGGTTGCTGTGGCCCATACACATCTACATCTATCTTCGATTACAAATCAAAATGCAGATGCGTTTCACCCCTGAGGACTAAGATGGAATGCCTCGATTCCAGTAAAACGGCTCTCCAGTTCTCTACACTCACCATACGAAACACAGCAGCGTTAAGCTGTTATTTTACGTTGATATTCTGTTACAAGTGTGGTCCTACCCCGGTCGACCTGACCCATTAGTGCTACAACTATAATAATAATGTCCTCTAGACCAAATTGCTTCACGGTGGCCTGCCTCAACGAAGACTAGCCATCGGCGCAAGACAGGATTATAGTGCCCAAGTGTATGCGCAAGCGCAGGTGCACTCTCTATTCCCTCACTCATAATCCGATGGGACGGTAAACCGACACGACCGGAGAGAGATACGCAGGACCAACGGCTTTACGTGCTTTCCGAGGCACGGGGTAGAGACACCGCCATATGTCTAACTCCGGGCAGCTACTGAAAATTTCTTCGCAGAAAAACTCAATAAGTGCTTTTTTGGCCCGACCCAGGATTCGAACCCAGGACCTCATGATCAGCAGTCGCACTACTGCAACCACTAGATCAATGAGGCAGTCTACAACTATACTACTACAACGTGCGTGCGTGCATGCGTGCGTGCGTGCGTGCGTGCGAGCGTGCGTGCGTGCGTGCGTGCGTGCGAACGTGCGTGCGTGCGAGCGTGCGTGCGTGCGTGCGTGCGTGCGTGTGTGCGAGCGTGCGTGCGTGCGAGCGTGCGTGCGTGCGTGCGTGTGTGTGTGGGTGCGGGTGTGGGTGCGTGATTGTTCAGTTTATAATACATGTTAAAAAAAGGCTCTTAAGTTTATGTATTTACAGAAGGCATGTTTCAAATTTTCTGCAGCAATTTGCCGCTTTAGCAGTGCTGATGTATATGTAGCTTTAAAGCTTTCCGTACTCATTTTATTTCTCAGAGGAGGGGGCAAGTCGTTTCATATCCTTGCTGCAACAAATTAACTGTATATATTTTTCTTAAATGGAACAATTACGGTTAAATTTTTTAAGTTGGAATCAAAACTTGTATGTTGACCTATTATTATGAACGCATGTAATATTTTACAAAGAAATGACATAATTTAAATGTGTCATTGAAATATTGACATTTAATAATAATATTATTATTATTATTATTTAGCTCATTATAATATTTGATATTGTTTAATTTTATAATAGTATTTTAGTAAATACCATTATTAAATTCATCTATCTTCATACACAAAAATATATGTGAAACTCAAAACATAATATGTTACACTAATATGTAATATTTTAACACATTTTTGTTTTAGATAAGGTTGGAAAGTAAGGTGTCTTCCAAAACTAGATTAACATTCTGTACAACTGGAATCCTTTTACGAAGACTTGAATATGATCCTCAGTTGAATTCTGTCACTCATGTCATTGTAGATGAAGTGCATGAAAGGTCTGAAGAGAGTGACTTTTTGTTACTCATACTAAGAGATCTTATCAAAGTGAGGAAAGATCTAACAGTTATTCTTATGAGTGCGACATTAAATGCAGATTTGTTCTCCGATTACTTTAATAAGGTTCCAGTTCTAGAGATACCAGGTTTGTTTTTACAATGGTGTTATTTTTAGAATTTTTAAAGAGAAAACTAAAATATTGTTTGTTTTACTCGTGTTGCTCTTTGTTTTTATGTAATTCTTCAAAATGTCTATCATTTTTCAGGAAGAACTTTCCCAGTTGAACAATTGTTTTTGGAGGAAATTATGGAAGTGACCAATTATGTTTTAGAAGAAAATGGACCATTTGCACGCAAAATTAAAAAAGGTGATGTAACATTTGTCATTTATTTAAAAGATAGTAATTGTTTGTATCGACATCATCAACTTCAAGTCAAGTCTTTCCTAACCTCTCTTAATTAATTTTTTTACGTGGTAGAGCCATACTGCAGCTATATTGATTGTATGGTTGTAGCACGAATGGGTTGGCTCGATCGGGGAAGGACCACGCTCTCACAGAATACCAGCGTCAAATAGCAGCTTAATGCTGCTGTGTTTCGTATGGTAAGTGTAGAGAACCGGAGACCCTTTTTACTGGAAAAGAGGCATTCCATCTTAGTCCTCAAGGCTGACAACGCATCTGCATTTTGATTCGCAAACAAGGATAGATGTAGATGTCTATGGGCCACAGCAACCACTTACCATCAGGTGGACTGTGTGCTCGCATGGCACCCCTTTTCATATAAAAAAAATTAAGAACACTTATATTACATATTTTTGTAGCCAAACTGATGAGTAGTCACAGTTTCATGTGGTTGATGATGTTGATGGTCTCGAGTTTCGGACATGAAGCTAAAAGTTAAAGTTACAATCTATATACGTCCCACAGCTGGGCACAAGCCTCCTCTCACTTTTTATGGTTGACAGACTTCACATGTTATTTGTTTTAATTTCTCAGACATGCAGATTTCTTCACGATATTTTCCTTCACCGCCTAGCACGTGGTAAATCAGCACTTAAAATTGCAATTTAACAATTTCATTAGTACCAGCCGGCATCGAACCCGGGTTGCTTGCGTGCTGTGAAATTTACAGCGAGCGCTAAGCCCCTGAACTACCACGTCTTTCGGACATAAGGTTTCGAATAACCCTTTATCGATATTTTCGTCATTCTTCCATTATAGAGACAAGTAATAGATTCTCTTATGTCCAAATTAATATTAATATTATTGTTGGTAAATATATTTAAAAATAGACTATTTAAAAAGGTGAGGGCAACTAAAAATAAAAACTTTACAGGAGATAAGGACAAAAGGCAAGATTTGGAAACCGAGTTGGAAACGTGTGATGTACGTTCGGAGGCAACTGAACCACCCAAAGTCTCCATCCGAGATGACAACTTAACTGTGTCACAGATACTGGCAAGGTATCCACATTGCAGTAAAATTACTTGCAAGAACTTATACCTTATGGATTCTGAAAAGGTACTTATTATAGGTAATAGAAAGTATTAACAGTAATATTATTTTCTGGCTGTGTGGTGCAGTAGCTTAGCATTGACTTGTGATAAGCATAGCGAGTTCGAATCCTGCACTGTTATTGTATTAGGGCTGAATCTGACTGACAGAGTGAGAAATTGTGTAATAAGAGAAGAGTGTGGTATGTAAGATGATGTGACGAGGATTAAGAAAGGAATGCTTCGGTGGTTTGGTCATGTATAAAGAATGAATGAGGAAAGAGTGACAAAGCAAATTTTTGGTGGAGAAGTGAACGGCATAGTCGGTAAGGGACGCCCTAGGTGAAAATTTGTCGACCAAATTGGCGATCTATTGAAAGGGGGCCAAATTAAGAGTACCCTTAACCGACGAGCATGTATGCGTAGGTATATGGATGTGGAAGAGTCGAAAGAGGTGTGTCAGGATCGTGCCAAATGGAAGTCTGTAGTCTCTGCCTAACCTTCTGGGTAATAGGCGTGAGTGCTTATGTATGTACAAAATAATTTTATATAAATTGAACATACGGACATGGATTGTGTGAAGACTCATAATAATTGGCGCGATAAAATTACCGTAACAATGACGCTAAATTTCATTTTAACCATGTACCTTGCAGAGATTACTACTATTTTTATGGGAATATTGAGAACCCATTTTAAACAGAAACATTTTTATTCAATTATATATAAATTGTAAATAATACTTATTGAAAATCATCTAATAAACTTTCAATAACATTTCTCATACAAACTTTAAGTCGCGCAAAGTTAACTCTGTTCTTCCTTCTATCTTCATCTACCGAGGTCGGCGCTATCTGGCGATGATTGATAGTGATTAGTATTTAATGTCCTAACATATTGCTCATTCTTTATTAATCTATCCTAGCACCGTTTAATAATTAAAAGTAATAAGTAATAATTAAAAGTAATTTTCTCACGTAAGTGAATTAATGTTGTCGTTTCACCAATTTATTTTTATTTTTTCTTGTGAAAAATCCAGTGCCCGCCTTTCTCTCTTCCTTCCTCCTTCTCCATCTTTGATTAACATTGTTTTTTTTTTCAAATTTTCCTTGCTTTAGTACTTATTTGTGCGATAATTGAGGGGGTGCTATTTAAGGAGTATAAGAGTTTAAGTAAGCATCTTCAGTTGATAATGACAAATTTTCCTTTTCTGACAGATAAATCTGGAGCTTGTCGAACATGTGCTAACGTTTATTGTGGAAGGTGATCATAAATGGCCGAGAGAAGGTGCCATATTAGTATTTTTACCGGGTATAGCTGAAATAATGACATTGCATGACCATTTAGTTGAGAGCCATACTTTTAGTCCAAAGTGAGTACGGGATGCTTTTTTATATGCACCTTGTGTTATATTGTAAGGTCTTTATTATATGTAATATTTTTGTTAGATTCTCTTGTGTGCGTTCTTGTTTTTTAGCTCTTCATAATATTTAAAAATTCAATTTCCAGAACTGGAAAATACATTCTAGTGCCGCTGCATTCGACGTTATCGAGCGAAGAACAGGCGCTAGTTTTCAAAACGCCAAGACCGGGAGTTCGGAAAATAGTGCTGTCTACAAACATTGCAGAAACTTCTGTAACTATCGATGATTGTGTATTTGTAATAGACTGTGGAAGGATGAAGGAAAAAAGGTAATGTATTCGTCCTAATAGATATTAATTTCTAGTGATAAGAACGCTACTCGACAGCTGAGATAACCTAATTCGTAGGTTTCAGATTTTGTCAAAGTCATAATAAGATGTTTCCTCATTTTTACGCACAAGTTACTTGAATTAAACTTATTAAAAATAATAATTCTGTGTACAGACACAAGTGGCCATGTGCGAGTGGCGATGGAGAATCCATTACCCCATTTCAAATCGTGATTGATTTCTGGATTTTTGATAGACGGTGGTAGGATCATCTTGTATATTCCAGGTGTAATACCAGCGTTATGGACCAACTTCTAATATACTAGATTGTAGTACTACGATTGCCAGTTAGCCTAGCAAGAGTAAACGACGAATACTCTAATATCAAAATGAGCCATTAATTGGACTGATTACGATCTTACAAAAAATTTTAAATAAACTAATCGAATGTCCAAACATTGGTCCTTTGATGATTTCTTATATTTACGCAAATACTCGATATTTCATGGTCAAGCGGGGGAGGGAGGGATCAAGAGTAACTTACTAAAAATTTGTTGAAGAAGTTAAATCCTTAAAATTATAAAATTAGTTTTATTCAATTGGTCCTCAACCGAATATGGTTCTGTCACTAAATTCTGCTCGAATCGATTATATTATACTCATAAAAATATTATTTAACTGTATTAGCATATTTTTGATTCATGCTGTTACTTAACCTGAGTTTGGGTTACTGGGAATAGCTATTAAATGTAACTCGATTTTAATGGAATAAGCATTAATCGAATCTTAACATCCACGAGATTGGAAAGAGAAGGTAACTTTTACATTTTTATCCTGCCGTGAGAAGTTAATTCGAAGGTTTATTTTTAATTTTTTCTAACCCATTCGCATTTATCTTGTAGAGAATTCCATAGGACATTAAATCCGACTTATGTAACCCGTAGTTGAAGGTTTGTTGCGCTAAAAGACAAAATGAATAAAGAAATAAATATGCCATCAAAACATAACTTGTAAAAAAGCCGAGTCTCGCAACTCAGTTCTTCTACCGTAAAAAGTTGTGAGATCCATGTAACACCACGTCAGTTAATTTATTTAGTCCCTACTCAAGGGTCCTTCTGTTTTAAGTTATTATGGAATTAGCTAACCTAACAACATTTTATAGTGACCATATCGATGTTAAAAATCTTTTATGTTTTAAATAAATAGATTGACTTGGCCATCGCAAGAAAACACAGTGTATCTCACAAGTAATACATATTATATTAAATTAGATTGCTTAGTGCGAATGCCAAGTTAATCTATATATTTGAAACATAAAAGATTTTTAACATTGATATACCCGGATTCGATCCCCGCCGGCACCAATGAAATGATTAATTGCAATTTTAAATGCTGATTTACCACGTGCTCGGCGGTGAAGGAAAACATCGTGAGGAAACCTGCATGTCTGAGGAATAAGAAAAAAAATATTTCGAAGACATGTGAAGTTCGCCAACACGCATTGGGGCAGCGCGGTGGACACTTCCTTGCCCTAAAACCCTCTCAGATATGTGGGGAGGGAGGCTTGTGTCCAGCAGTGGGACGTATATAGGCTGTATACTTTACTTTTATGTCTGCTAGAAGTGCCTTAGAGTTTTGATGATCGGTCAGTAGTTAGTGACAAAATTAAGAAACTTTGACTATTATATTTCTTAAACTACTAGTTCTATTTGGATGAAAATTGAAATATACCATGTTTATGCAATGTCTACTCAGTTACTGAAACTTCAGGCTTATAGTTTTATCCACTACGAAGTTATAGGGGGTCGAAAATGGCCTGAATTGCTTCGAGAAAAGTATGGTACAGCCGTGCCGCTTTTTTGCTCGACTTGGCGTGGCCACTGCCGTGCCCCCAGATGTTTCTGGCGGTATGCGGTGTTACAATAAGGATTTATATAGGTGTAATGCTGTACTAATTTTCTAAAATAACAATATTTTGTATGAACAAAGTAATACAACACTATAGTAATTTTTACTTGACTGTACAGTGGCGATGTAAGTAATGATCGAAGATTACTACCTCGTATCATCCCGTGGGTGTCGTTGGAGGCGACAGAGATAAACAAATCAGGAGATGCACAGCATTATCTTCCTGCTTGCCAAGTGAGGCTACTATGGCAAATATCCCTCCTGCGAGCCAACCTATGTTTAGCAATGGACTTAGGCTAGGCAGTAATGACTGAATGATTGATGAATTTACTGTATTAATTCAATATATGAATACTAGATGATAGGGACTCCTATTCTGTCGAGAAATTCGCCTGGGTTGGTGCTACCCTCTTTGTAGTTTAGTTTAGTTTACGATGGGCTGTTTTCCGCAACTCCACGTCTAAGCGCGTATTTTGCGTGTAAGCGGGAATAATGTGATTTTTCGGGCCATGAAGTCTCCCCGACGAAGTTCAACAGTCCTTTGAGGTTGCAAGCAACTTCGGGGAGCGATCCTGGCGTGCCGAGATGTTTCGCCCAGTATGAAGCGACCTCCGGACATGTTAGCAACAAATGAGCCGCTTTTTCTTCCTCCCCCATACATGCCCTACACAGGGGACTATCTGTAACACCTATGATAAATAAATGTTTGTTAAAGAAGCCATGTCCTGTGATAGACCCTTTTATCTATTTCTGCCATCTAATAGCGCTTTGTTGTGGTTTAAAAGATATAGAGAACGAGTATAATCACGTTAAGTTGCGAGGTATAACATCTTAATCCTCAGTTGCCTTCTTCATTTGAAGTTGATTGTAGGTGTCCATGGTCTATAGCGATTTTGATTAATTTTTTTGTGTGTGTTTGAGTGGGTCACTGGACGGTTTAGATTCACAATCGGACCTGGTAGATGGCGCTGTTGTCAAGATCTAGAAATCACCCGTGCGAAGCTGGGGCGGGTGGCTAATTAAACAGATTAAAAATAGTAAAAATTCTAACTTTGTACTTTCCGTAAAATGAAATGAAATTGTAAAGCTATTACTAACTATGTAAAATTTACATTTTCTAGGTTCGATTCAAACCGCAACATGGAATCACTGGATCTGGTATGGGTCTCGAGGGCGAATGCTAAGCAACGTCGAGGCAGAGCTGGTCGAGTTATGCCCGGGGTGTGCGTACACTTGTTCACATCCCACCGGTATCAGTACCATTTGGCCGAGCAGCCTGTACCAGAGATACACAGAATACCATTGGAACAGCTGCTATTAAAAGTCAAAATACTGCCCCTGTTTCGAGATATGAGTGTGCACGAGGTTTTAGGTAAGTATTTTTATTTAGTTGCATTTTTGCAGCTTATATACCACTTTAAAATATCTAATTCTGCGATACGAAGATATGATAATCAAGAAATGTAAAGGGGAATCTATTTTAGCCCTTGAGTGTCGTATCGGAAATGCTAGACTGATCTAACCTGACAGATGGCAGTATAATCCTCTCAGGTGGAAAATTATCATTGTGGTGACATGAAACAGTGTCAGAGGTCCGAGACCTCTGGAACTGCTAATACTTAAACCTTATAGTACTTTCAAAATCCCCAGGTGTGTCAAAAGTAAATAAAAACATCAGTTTTAATTAATTTGTCCATTGTTCCAGATAAAACAATAGAACCACCAATAAAGTCGAACGTAGATGGTGCTCTTGCTCGGTTACAAGATGTCGGCGCGCTAGACAAGTCTTTCTCTCTGACTGCACTGGGAAAACATTTAGCTGCTTTGCCAGTGGATGTACGGATAGGAAAACTTATGCTGTTTGGTGCTATATTCTGTTGTGTGGACTCTGCTCTAACGATCGCGGCCTGTTTGAGCCATAAGAGTCCTTTCGTTGCGCCTTTTGGAAAAAAGGTAACATCATTGAATATTTTAAAACAAAGCCAGTCTTAAGTCATTTGTTGTACAATTCTCCCATAACTAGTCTAGTCTAGGACTCAAAGGTACCACGTGGGTCTTATAACAAAAAGACTGTGTGTGGGATGATTGTGCTTATGTAGGCGATGGGATAGCCACCCGTCACTTAAGTCACAATTTTCCGTCTATATATTTTTGGCATCATGTGGTTTGAGTAGTTCACTGTTCTTTGGACTCTACCTACCCTTCCGGAGATCACAAACGTGACGTTATGTATCTATGACGTCATTTTTCTGCGTCTTTTTTCGCTTAAACTTTAACCTGCTTTAAGCATTTTGATGCGATTTTCAACATCATTATCGCCCGTTCCATACTTAGTCCGCGAAACGCACTTAGGCGCGACATAGTGCGAAAGCATAATGTGGGACCGTTTCCTTCCTTAGCGCATTGTTCTCCGATTTTAGTCAGTATTTTCAGCATCCATAAAAGCGTAAAGCGCGAACTTAATGTGAAATTGCAAGGCTCTATACTACGCACTGTTCAGTTCAGTATCAGCAACATTTGTCTATAGTAGTTTATGGATTAATGAGCATAGCCTAGAATAATCAACTGTACAATGAAATACTTAGATATATTCATAGTTATATACCATCATTCTCTAAACCATTTCCCATTATCTGGGGTCGGCGCAGTAAACCTTCTTGTTCCATTCCTCTCTATCAGCCGTCATTTCCATACTTACTCCTTTCATTCTCATATCACTCTTCACACAATCGATCCATCTTTTATTCGGCCTTCCTCTGCCCGTGTGTCCCTCCACATTCATATTCAACACTCGTATTGTGACATGACTTTCATCCCTCCGCATCACATGCCCAAACCATGCCAATCTGCTTCCTCTCACCTTTTCTACCACTGGCGCTACTTTCAGGCTTCCTCTTATATACTCATTCCTTATCTTATCCATCCTTGTCACACCACACATCCATCGTAACATTCTCATTTCATTCGCATGCAATCTATTTTCATCCTTCTTCTTGACGGCCCAGCATTCACTTCCATACATGACGACAGGTCGGATGATCGATTTATAAATTTTCCCCTTCAGCCTTATTGGCATTCGAGGATCGCACGTTGTGGCTGTGACCTGTCGCCATTTCATCCACCCTGCGTTAATCCTATGCTGCACAGCTCTATCTATTCCGCCGTCGCCTTGAATGAGGGAACCGAGGTACTTGAAATCTGAGCAGGTAGGCAGTATAGCGCCATCCAACGACATGGGTACAGGACTGGAAAGACCGCCGAAATCACAGCACAGATATTCTGTTTTGGATCTGCTGATCTTCAAGCCAACACTTTCCAGCCTCTGTTGCCACCCCGTCAGTCTGCTCTGTACCTCGATGCCTTCTTCCCCGACAAGCACGATGTCATGGGCAAAGAGCATGCACCAGGGTGCCTCATCCTGCAGGTCCGACGTCAAAGCGTCCATAATCAATAGGAAGAGGTAAGGGCTCAATGCCGACCCTTGGTGCAGCCCTACCGCCACATCGATACTGCCCGTAGTTCCCGCGGCAGATCGTACACATGTACGGGATGCTCTGTACATAGCACGGACTAACCTCACATACTTCCCAGGCATACCTTTCATCTTTAACGCCCACCACAAAACCTCACGGGGAACCCGGTCGTACGCCTTTTCAAGGTCGACAAAAACCATGTGCAGATTTTTATGCACGCGCTTGTACTTTTCGCACAATTGGCGTAATGCGAAAATGGCATCTGTCGTACCTCGACCGGGCATGAATCCGAACTGGTTTTGTGTTATCTCACACTCTTCTCTCATTCTTCTCTCTATTATTCTTTCCCAGACTTTCATAGTATGTGACATGAGTTTTATTCCCCGGTAACTGCTGCAGTTTTGAACGTCTCCTTTGTTTTTAAAAATGGGAACCAGTATACTACTGCACCATTCCTCAGGTATTTGTTCTTCCTGCAACAATTTACCGAAAAATAAACTCAACCACTTCCATCCATCCGCACTCAGCAACTTCCACACTTCTACTGGTATTGAAATAATACTCGTTTTTACGGAATTTATCGCGTATATTTAACTTTTTAATACCCGACGTTTCGAGAGCTTTACAGCACCCATGGTCACGGGAAGGACTGAGATGTTTAACGTCCAGATGTCATAGTTAACCGCGGTTACCATAGATTAAAATTTAACTTTTGTTCCGATCTACACAGTATGAACTTATGGTATCATGAAGCCTTGCAGTTGTATGCTTGGGTTGGGATTTAATTTTATTTATTATAGGATCCCAAGCAGATGGTAGCACCCAGCCATCTTCTCTATTGAAATTAGGGTGTTTTTTGATTTCAATAGCCTCGCGAATCATCCTTGGAAGGAATCGGTGTTCTTTAGCGAGGATTTGTGGTCTATCAAATCTGATGTAGTGACGTGGGCGATCCTGTACATGTTCACAGACTGCAGACTGCAGCAAGCAAGCATACAACTGCAAGGCTTCATGATACCATAAGTTCATACTGTGTAGATCGGAACAAAAGTTAAATTTTAATCTATGGTAACCGCGGTTAACTATGACATCTGGACGTTAAACATCTCAGTCCTTCCCGTGACCATGGGTGCTGTAAAGCTCTCGAAACGTCGGGTATTAAAAAGTTAAATATACGCGATAAATTCCGTAAAAACGAGTATTATTTCAATGTGTAGTGTTCGCGTAAATATAAGAAATCATTCTACTGGTATTCCATCTGGGCCGACTGCCTTCCCATTCTTCATATTCCTAACAGCCATTTTTACTTCTTCCACACTAATTTCTCTCACTAAGCCCATATTCACTGGTGGGTTTTCAAGCATACCATTCCATTCATTCTCCTCATTCATCAATTTCTCAAAATACTCCTTCCATCGCTTCTTTATACTTTCATCGTCAGTCAAAATTTTTCCAGAATCATCTTTTATACATTTTACATGTGAAACATCTCTTCCATTCCTTTCTCTCGCTCTTGCAATTTGAAAAAGTCGTTTTTGACCTTCGGGGCTTTCAAGGGACCGATATAATTTATATTGCGCCTCTGCCCTACAAATAGCAACTTCCTTCTTCGCTCTCTTCTTACATTCTTTATACGCCTCTCTCTTACTTTCTTTTATGGATTCATTCTGGTCTTCTACGCTCTGCCATTCTTTAAAGGCATTTTTCTTTTCTCTCAAAACTTCTCTAATACTTTCACTCCACCACCACCCATCCTTATCTATCATACGCTTCCCTTTTGTTTCTCCTAACACCTTCCTTGCCACACTTCGGATACAATCAGCCATTTCCTTCCAGCACTCATTCACACTCATTCCTTCCATATCACCCATCTCTATCATCTTGTTTACAACTAGCTCTCTAAATTCACTTGCATACTCCTCCTCTTGCAACAAATGCCACTTTATTTTGGGTGGGGGACGATCCTTATGTTTGTTAAGGCGAACTGTTAAGCAGATGTCAGCCAGCAGAATTCGGTGCTGGGATACTAAATCTTCACCTGGAAGCACTTTGCAGTTTTTTACACTCTTGATTTGGTTCCGTCTTAACAGAAGATAGTCGATCTGTGTCGCGTGGTGGCCACTTTTATAAGTAACAAGATGCTGATCTCGTTTTTGGAACCACGTGTTTACTACAGCCAGGTCGAAAGCACATGCTGCTTGCAGAAGAACTTCCCCCTCACGGTTGCGCACTCCGTACCCCCATCCACCGTGTACTCTTTCATACCCGTCATTCACTCTCCCTACATGTCCATTAAAATCTCCTCCCATATAAACATCCTCACTCTCAGGTATTCCCATCATCATACAATCAAATTCCTCCCAAAACTTCTCTTTCACACTCTCTTCACAGCCTGTTTGCGGAACATACACACTTACAACATTCACTACTTTGTTTTCAATCATTAATTTAACAACTATCATTCTGTCATTTACTCTTTTCACATCTGTCACTCGTTCTTTCATTCCACTATCTAACACAACTCCTACTCCATTTCGCTTCCCGTCACTTCCACAGTAATAAAACTTGTATCCTTCCCCAATCTCTCTTGCTTTATTGCCCTTCCATTTTGTTTCCTGCAAACAGGCAACATTCACTCTTCGTCGTTTCAAAACATCTGCTAACTCTCTTGCTCTTCCAGTCATCGTACCTATATTCCAGCTTGCAAACCTCACTCTGACATTCTTCTATCTACGGGCTCGCCTCTTACGTCGCACCCGCTCCGTAAGGTGCGACAACCCTTGCCCACTTCCCACAGAAGCCGGGTGCTGCTCCTGCGCGTCGCCTGCGGGGTACGCCCTAGCCCTGTCATATATCCCACAACTCGTAATATTCATAAGTTTACTGCATGGGATTTGGCAAAAGTTTTACAGTCGGCCGCCTGCCTGACACCAACCCTCTTTGGGTATGCTATTGTTGGTAGAGGAAGCTACCATTTTGGGAAAAGGAAAAAGAAGGTTGGGGGTAGGAGCGTAGGTGTAAGGATACTGTTATCTCGGCAGGAAAGGTATGAGAATAACAGTAGCTCGGGGAGCCGGGGTCGCGTACCCGTATTCCATAACAGGATCACCGGAAAGGTAGACCAGCATGAAAACCCCCTGACTGTGGCAAAAAAATTCATAGTTATATACATTACATTTAAAAATAATGTATATATTATAATTATTAATTTAGAATCTAATGAATTGGATCATCATCGTACAAGGAACGCCACAATGCACGGTCCTGAGCCACATGCAACCATCGACTTCCTGCATGTCTTACCAGGTCGTCACACAATCGGTATCGCCCTACACTTCGCCTACCGATACGAAGCTGACACACGATAACCTTTTTTTCCCCATCGGTTGTCGGTTCACTACCACTACAGCAATGGCAACACGTACCGGTTGTACAATCTCGTTTTCAATTTTTGAGGTATACATGACGAGAAGATGTTTCGTAATTTCCCGAACGCTGTCTAGCCGAGTTGAATCTGTCGATTGACCTCTCAGTCGAAGTTAGACTTACCTAGTCGGACTATTTGTCCCAGGTAAACATGCTCGTCAAGAACTTCGAACTTAGTGCTCCCAACAACTACTGGCATAATCCGCTCCCCATGACTCCCCCTCACTTTGTACGTCGGATAATCCTATAAAATTCCAGCGCAACTCTTCTTCCAGCTCCAGGATCTTCTAGTCAGTCCTCAAGATACGTGCGTTATAAGTTGCCGGGTCGAGTCGTCCTAGGTGGCAAACCGAACCTCCCCCGTAGATTCTTAGCACCCCCTGCCCATCGTTATCATGATCGCCACCGTAGCCAGGAATAGCGGAGCCGGCGGGGACTAGGGGCCGTCTCTTCGTAACTCTCATCATGAGGGGTATATTGCCATAGTTGCCACGTTTGGCGAGCGAGTTGGCAACCGTAGTTTTTTAGTGTTATTTTGTTGTTATCAGAAAGATGTAGCTGACCATCTTCTGCCTCAGTTTCCCATTGTCACCTCTTACGACACCCACGTGAAGTAATGGGGTAGTGGGTATTACCCCACTACACTCAATTAGGTATTTATTGCTAATAAATAACTTGCAATCAATGCCTACCAAAATAAAAACTATTTCGTATCTTTATATAGTTTTTTTTTTAAGAATTTCAAAAGATTTGTTTCTCTCATTCTTTCAGTCAGAAGCTGATGCTAAAAGGAGAGAGTTTGCTTGCTCGAATAGCGATCAGTTGACAACATTACGGGCCTATAGGGTAAGTAAATCTTGTCGTCAATTTATTGTTTTCTATAAAAATTAATTAAACGGATCTGAACCAAAGGTGGTGGCGTGGTAGGTAGCTTTGTATAGATGCAAGACATCTGGTACAACAATAGCCAAATCCGCCTGTCGAGTGTAGGAAGGGCTATGTGCAGCATTTAATTGTGGTATGATGAAGTTCTTAGTCAAAACCGTTTGATTTCTATCCGATTTTTATATGGACGCGTATCAAACAGTTGCTTTGATTATTCTATTTTTCATATTTTTAATGACACAAAACAAAACAAGACGGCATAATAGCTTCCACGACCTTTTCTGAAATATTTGACAGATTTGATAGCATGGAAGTTAACCTGTTAGAAAAGTGTACGAGGGTGGCACTGAAAATTTCGGGAATCAAAGAAGTGACACAACATTACTACTACAACATAACTACTAAACATACTATTTAAAAATGTATTTATTGCTTTTCGAAGTATTCTCCGCGAAATTTGATACATTTGGAATGGAATAGAATCAATCTTTGAAGCAACCATTCCATTTGGAAGTTGGGGTCTCCAAAACGGCCGTTTTGTGGGCGTCCACAGCTTCTTCAGGTGATGAAAATCTCTGTCCACGCAATTTATTCTTTATTTTAGGGAAAGTATAGAAATCATTAGGGCTTAGGTCATAGCATTTTTCCCTCGCCTCTAAATTGATTTTATGCAACAGTAGTTGTAGATTGATGTGACCTGTAAGACGAATAAAATGACAGGTCAATCAATGTATGGAAAGTGGGCATACTTCTTTTACTAGGCTGCACAAAAATTATCGGGAGTGGAATATTTCCACTGTTCCTGTCATATTAAAATCGCCGTACACGGCGGATGGTCTAATAATTCTATGTTTTCTTGCTCTAAAAACTCTTTTGTTCTGTTTGCGGTGTGAGAACTCGCATTGTCGTGATGGATGATGATGCGGCGGTTGCAGTTCTCTTTACGGAGTTCAGAAACGACCTGTGGCAAACAAATGCTAGCATACCATTCTGCATTAACCGTTCTTTGTCCCTCAAGAGGAATAGTCGTAACATGGCCGGTTTTGGAGACAAATGTGGCCACCATTTTTTTGCAACACTCCGTGAACGAACAATTTTTGTTGGCTTTAACTCATTTTCGAACACCCAAACTCGTGACTGGTTTTTTGTTTCTGGTTCGTACGCGTATATCCAGGATTCGTCACCTGATACGATGTTGTATACAGCATTTGAGGATCCTGCGTGGAATCTTTCGAGAGTTCTGACGCACCAAGTAACGCGAGCCGCTTTTTGCTCTTCACAGAGTGAATGCGGTATCCATCGGAAAAAACAACTTTTTTACACCTAATTGTTCATGCAAGATTATTTGTATCTGACTTATGCCAATGTCTAAAGTTGCCTGAATTTCGCGGTATGTCACATGTCGATCATCCTCAATCGGCTTACGCACAGCATCAACGTTTTCTTGGGTGACTGCAGTTTTTGGACGACCTTAACGGGGATCATCACTGAGCTTGACACGTCCACGTAGAAATTTAGCAAACCAGCGATAAATTGTGGTTTTGGATGGGGCTTCATCACCAAATGCAGAAATCATCCGGTCAACACACTGTTTTTGTGTTAAACCACTTCGAAAGTCATAATAAATCATCGCTCCTGAATTTTCTCGAGTCAATTCCATTTTCTCAACGTCTAAACAAGTTTGACAAAACCTTGTGACAAGACCGAGAATCTTTTTTTAAATAAATAAATGGTATTCGATTTTTAAAACCAAGGAGTTTTCAATTAAAAAGATTTTAATATGACAGGAACAGTGGAAATATTCCATTCCCGATACTTTTAGTGCAGCCTAGTAAAAGGAGTATGCCCACTTTCAATACATTGATTGACCTGTCATTTTATTCGTTTTACAGGTCGCGTCAATCTACAACTACTGTTGCATAAAATCAATTATTTTTTATAATAACATAATAACTTATCACCTTTTTAGTTAGAGGCCAGGGAAAAATGTACTGTCAACTGTACACTACGGTATACTATGCTGTGGAAAGAAAAATAACTTCCACACCATAATATAAACTCACAAAAAATCGTATCTAATCATAAAATAATAAGTAACAAAAAAACAATTGGTTATTTTGAACATTCATGAACCACATGACCAATTAATAAGATTTTCGTAGTTTGTGAAACGAAATGTGTAGAACATGTTTTTTTTTAAATATATATTGTCATGACGTCTTGGCTTTTAAGTCAATGTTAAACGAGTTCCGTCTCCAAAAGTCTATTGAGAATGATAAACGTAGTAATATTACTTTTTTTCCTGGCTTTATTGAAAAAATCAATTATGCGATACGTAATAAGCAAAATAAAGGCAATTTTATAAGATATTTTACATCACAAGACGCGTTAGAAAATTTTCAGGTCAAAATTGGACATGATTATTTAAGCCACATAATATTCATTGAAAAACAATTGTTTATAAACACTGTTTCAGAAACTTATCATTATGCTTCAGAAACATACATGCCTTTTGTACGCCGTAAGTCATACTTGCGTCCTCGGCGGCCGAGTTGCAAATGATGGTTACATTAATGAACAGGTCATTAAAAGAAAGGGGAATGAAAGTGAACGCAAGTAAGATGAAAGTGATGGTTTTTGAAAGAGAAGAAAGCAAAACGGTATGTGAAATAAGAATAGAAGGAGAGTTAATTGAGCAAGTGGATGAGTAATTATATTTGGGATGTGTATTCAGCAGGGATGGGAGATATGATAAGGATATTGAACGACGAGTGAATGCAGGAAATAAAGTAAATGGGGCTTTACACTCTATTGTGAAAAGTCAGAATGTGTCAAAAAAGGCACGTATGGCAATTCACAATGCCGTATTAGTCCCTACTTTAACGTATGGTGGTGACAGTTGGGTGTGGCAGAAGAAGCACGAGAGTAGAATAAATGCAGTAGAAATGCGGTTGCTAAGGAGTATGTTAGAGCTGAATTTGAGTGACAGGGTAAGAAACTGTGTGATAAAAGAAGAGTATGGTTTGCAAGATGATACGGCGACCGGGATTAAGAAAGGAATGCTTTGGTGGTTTGGTCATGTGGAAAGAATGAATGAGGAAAGACTGACAAAGCAAATATATGTTGCAGAAGTGAATGGAAGAGTCGGAAAGGGACGTCCTAGGCAGAAGTTTGTCGACCAAATTGGCGATATACTAAAAATGGGCCAAATAAGGAGTACCCTTAACCGACGAGCATGTATGCGTAGGTATATGGATGTGGAAGAGGCGAGAGAGGTATGTCAGGATCGTGCTAAATGGAAGTCTGTAGTCTCTGCCTACCCCTCTGGGTGACAGGCGTGAGTGTTTATGTATGTTTATCATTTTGTTTTGGTAAACTTTACGTATTTATGGCATTTTTCAGTGCTCCCCGCTGTGAGTGGGGAGCACAGAAATAAATCAGTTGCACAACAGGTGCATACAAGTGTGGACACGTTTAAACATTTGTTTATAAGCATGGCTGTAGTGTGAAACGATAAAACTGTTTTTAAATTAATAGAAATGTTTGAGAAAAAACGAATATTATGGGATTGCTCGACAAAGGATTACAAAAATAAAACCACTTAATATGTCTTGTCTTCTTAGCAAGTAGTTCTTGACCCACAATCTTTTTTTTTTCTTTCTAGAAATGGACTTATGCAAAACAATGTAGGCACCACACAACACCACTCAGCAACTGATGTGTGGAGAGCAGTGTTTCCGTAACATTGTTCATGGAAACATCTACGTGATGTTTCAGAAACTGTGTATCCGAAACATTGTTTCTCAATGAGTATATGGCCTTAATGTTTCTTTCTGAAATATTAGTTATATCTTAAATTAATTAGATTAGAAACGAATAAACCAAACTACGGGCCTAAAAATAGAAAAATTTAAAATAAATTAATACAAATATGCAAAAAATTAAAGAGCGAACCACTGAGGCATTGTTTTGTTTATTAATAGAATTTTCTAGAAACTGATGAACATTTACTTAAAACTAAAATCTCAGTTAAATGGCATTGCTTGAGATAAAACTTTACCTCAAACTCAACTAATGACATCTGGTGAGCGGATTATTAGCCCTCATTGATAATATTTTTTGATTTCCTATCTTGGTCAAAATATTACAAGGCTTAGAAGTTGATTACAAAAAAAAAAATAACAAAATCATTGTGGCTCTTTAATGGAATAGGGGAGACATACGAGCATATCAATCCACCTCACAGTTAGTGCAAACTGTGGTCCATCGACTTTTAGTAATACCTTGTTATAAATAACAACATTCATATAGTGTCTTTGTCAAATAGATATGACATAACATTGTCTATATATTTTAAGCTGTTCAGTTCATAGTTATAGTTTTCATTTATTCATTGATAAAATATAAGCTTACAGTATATACAACCAAATCGCTTATATCTACACTAAACTTACAAAATAAAATAAAATACACGAGAAAAATATCACCAGTTATCTATATATATGTTATATATTAAATATTATCATACACAATATAAGTTACAGCCACTACAGTATAATGAGATGTTTTTACTTTATCGTAAATTAAACTTAATTACCTTAACTTATACTATTCTTCTATCTTACGAAGTTATTTAAGAATATTAACACATTTTTATACATTGTGCTGGATTTGTCAAAAAATATATCAGCGTCTGGATTACACACAACGCAGAAAACAGGAACACTGTTATCTGCGTTCAGTTGTTCAGGTTATAGTTGTATTATAAGGGGAGGTTATCCCCGACCCGTAGGCAATTATAACGCTTTCCCAGCTCACGCCATGTAGCGCGACTCACGACGTATTTATTCACGATGCGGTGTGTACCATAGGTACTCTATGCGGTAATACTCTCGGCGGGTCGGCAACTGCAGTTTGTTTTACTATTTTTAGTCGTTATGAGGGAGACGATGCTGCCCATCTCCTGACTTTTTCCCTCTGTCGCCTCTTAGTCTTACGACATCCACGAAGTGATGGTTATTCGTATTCGTACACACTACACTGCCTACACTGCCCGGTAGTTTGTTCACAAAAATGAATTTGTAAATTTACGACACGCACACAGACAGAGAGAGATTGAGAGAGAGCGAGAGAGAGAGAGAGAGCGAGAGAGAGAGAGAGAGCGAGAGAGAGAGAGAGAGCGAGAGAGAGAGAGAGCGAGAGAGAGCGAGAGATAGAGAGAGAGAGAGAGAGAGAGAGAGAGAGAGCGAGAGAGAGAGAGTGAGAGAGAGCGAGAGAGAGAGAGTAATATAATAAAAAAAAATTAAAAGAAGAATTAAATAAAAATAACATTTGCAATGCTTGGTTCCTCGAGGAACCATGTGACATCGACAGAGTAAGGGTATGGTAAAGCTTCCCATTTTCCTTATCTTGTAATGAAAGAAGTCTAAACTAATATAATAATAAATAAAAAGACATTGTCTCTTTTTTTTTTTTTTGATCAAGCCACGTAGAATGTATCGTGTTTTGAACTTTTAATATCTGTAAATAAAGGATGTGTCTATGACATATATATTTTTTCTGAACTTATACATATAGTAATTTATTTATTTAAAGTTAAATTTGCAAGAGCCAATATTGGGATAACACACCGTTAATTTATGCCAGTTTACAACCTGATTCCTTTTTTATGTTGTCTTTCTTATTCCTAAATTTTTTTTATCCAGAAATGGCAGCTCGCGATGAAATCAAGTATGCACGCCGCTTTAGTATTCGCTAGTGAAAACTTCTTATCTCATAAAACATTGATGATGTTGGCTGATATCAAGCATCAGTTGCTTGGTTTGCTAGCCTCCATTGGCTTTGTGCCAGACATGCCGGCTCTGAGGCGGAAGATGAGAAAGGACTCTGTCGCCAGTTTAACCGGGGAGGAGGTAAATGAACTGTTTGCAATTGAAAACTATATAAATAAGAATTGATGTCATTACTGAGTACAGTGTATATTTGAAAGTATTAAATATATATTTCCATTTACTTTATGTATACTTTAAAAAAATATTGCGTTGTCAAAACTCTCAAAAGCTGTATTAAAAGGATGTAGGGTGTATGTTACACATTTCATATTTTTGACATAACATACATCTTCTGTATGTTACGGACTTTTAATAATTTTTTCGAGCTGGATATGGGTCAATTAATAATGCAATTAATCTTTGTAACTATACATAGAAATCCCTAGAAGTAGCAATTATTTTTTAATTCGAGATGCAGGGATAGAGTTTTAAGACTGCGTCTTATAATCTCTTGTTACTTATCCATTTATTTTTGATAAAGAATTCTAATAACGCTATTAACATTACCAAATACTCCTGTTAACCAGAGCACGGCATGTGTTAAAATCCATTGGTCCATGTTATAATGCTTTTATCAGAAGTAGTCCACGGCAGTAATCTTATTACAAAAAGTGGTCCATAGTTAGTTAGGTTAAACTATAATGTCAAGAAATCCCACGGAAACATGTGAACTAAAATTTGATGTATGGAATTCGAAAGTAAACGTCAAATTTTATGAAGACAGTGGCACCGCGGCTAAGGGAACTGTTCTATACAGTAAAACTTAAAACATAGTATAAACCTGACACTATCTACGATAGACCATGTTTTTAATAAGACTGTTTTTCCTAAGTAAGTTAAAAAAGTAAGTTTTCAGTCCGCAACTTTAAGCTACTTTCGCACCCACTCTCTAAAGGTTAGAAGCACGAATAATTTTAAGCCTTCTGATTGTTAGTAAATAGTTTTTTTATGTTTATAAGGTTTTTTGTTTATGCTATTTTATGAATATGAGCTTTTGCTATATTCAATATAATTGTGTTTCTTTTTCAGTTGAACTCAAATGGTAATAATGACAAATTACTAGCGGCCATTTTATGTGCAGCTTTATATCCAAATGTTGTAAAGGTATGTTTTAAATTTGTTTTTTTTTTAATAATATTTGGCGTTTGTTTTCGGCGTAAGTCGTTCACCAAATATCTTCCCATTAGTGCTGTAAGGGACGACCATGGAGGTTCTCCTTAGCCTGGCGGCGACTATAAAAATGTTATAAAGATCTTGTGGCCGTCCGATAGATGGCAGTATAAGAATCTCATATATGCTAAATATCCAAACCGATGGAAACCGACCTCGATCAACAATACCAACTAGATGTCGGGTCGGCGCAAGAAATCCATCTCAGTAAATAAGAGCGCACATGAGACGTGAGCTCTTGCACGTGAGAGTGTAGCTCGCAAGGCCATAACGGGAAAAAGAACTTTATTTGTTATTACTTAAGGTTGTTTTAACAATAAATGCTATTTAATTTATGTCTTTTCATAGTTTATATTCATGTAGACAGTATTTAGCTATGACTTTGTACGTGACCCGTTATCTAGTTGGTATTGTTGATCGAAGGAAACCGACGTCAATTGTACGACACCTCTTGGTATAGTTGCCGGCACGAAAGGTGAGCACAGATGAACTATGGTGGGGGTTGAGCCAGCGTAGGTACACTGTCGGCCAAAATTATTAGGTACTGTTGTTATTTCAATTCATAATTGAATATTTTCGTTGACTTTTTTTTGCTGGAGTTTTAAATAAACAAGATTTGATTGCAGTAAGTTTAAATGAACTAGCTTATAGCAACAAATATATTCAAATCATTTGCTTCACTGAGACCTTTATTAAAGGTGGCGAAGAACCTAATCTTAAGCTGCCAGGTTATCGGCTGGCATCATTCTACTCCAGACCAAAAGAAAGACGTGGCGGAGTATGCATAGTTGTAAGGAAAGACATAAATTATAATGATTTAATGGTAACGAAAGAATATGAAATGACAAAACATTTTGAATGTTGCGGAATTGAAATTGGTAATTTTAATCTTATAATATTATGCATATATCGAACACCTAATTCAGACATATACATATTTTTCGAAAAATTAAATAAATTATTATTAAAATTATCAAGAGGAAATAAAAAACGAATAATCATAGCAGGAGATTTAAATATAGACACTATAAAGGTTAGTAATTACTCCAAGAAGCTTAAGGATTTATTACTAAATTTTAACTTAACTCAGCACATAACCTCCCCAACCAGAATTAATTCATGTATTGATCACTTAATAAGCAATGTTACAGAAGCAAAAGGTTCTATACATTATTTGGGCCTCTCTGACCACACGGGACAAGTACTGGAGCTACCTATGAAAATCAATAAAACAGTAAAATACTGGTTTGAGGTAAAAAGGGACTTTGCGAAAGAAAATATAGAAAGTTCTTGGAATGTATACAATCAATAACTTTTTCTGAAATCTATACTGAACAAGACACCAACAAAGCATTTTCAAGCTTTTATAATATTTACAAACTGTTCTTCGACCTGTGTTTCCCAACCAAATTAATTAAGATTTCGTTAAGAAATAATAAAAGTTATTGGCTTACAAGAGGCATAAAAAAATCTTGCGTAGTAAAAAGAAAGCTATACTGTAAATATCTGCTTACAGCGGCAAATAAAAGTCTAAATAAATCTAGATATATAAGTTATGCTAAAATTCTTAGGAAATGTATTTTAAAGGCACAAAAAATTCAAAATGAAAAATATATATTAGCATCAAATAATAAAGGTAAAGCTATTTGGAATGTCATAAGAACAAATATAACTAATAGACTAACTAATAAAGAAATAGATACCATAAATTACAATGGAAGAACCCTGGTAGAAGGATATGACATTGCAAATGGGTTTAATAATTTTTTTATAGATTCGACAAATAAAGACAAACCAATAATGTCAAATAATTGTATGTGTAAACAATCCCGTCACTCAACTATATTCTTACGACCTACGACTCCTGATGAAGTTAATCAAATTATATTATCTCTTCGAAACACTAAGTCGGTTGGGTATGATGAGTTACCGACAAAAATATTAAAACTAAGTTCTTTAAATATAGCACCAATACTTAGTCATATCATAAACTTATCTTTTACCCAAGGAATTTTTCCTGCAGATCTCAAGTATTCAGTTTTAAAACCCATCTTCAAAAAGGGCGATACCAAAGATATTAATAATTACAGACCTGTTGCAATGGTGCCCATTTTGTCAAAAGTTTTTGAAAAAGCAATACTTAAGAGACTTAATGATTTTATGGAAAAATTTAACATTATTAATAACGCACAAAATGGTTTTGTAAAAAATAAGTCCACAACACTAGCGACCTTTCAACTCGTTAAGCTTATTACAGAATGCGTCAATGACGGTGTACCGGTAGTAGCTCTTTTTTTGGATATGAGTAAAGCATTTGACTTTGTTCATCATGGCATACTTCTCAATAAACTCGAAAGATACGGAATACGTGGGAAAGCAAATGAATGGTTTAAAAGTTACCTCGGTCAAAGACAGCAATGCACTGAAATAACAATGCTCAAAAACCTTAAAAAGGTGCACATTCGGTCGGAATATCGGTTGAACAAATATGGTGTACCACAAGGAAGTATTCTGGGTCCTATACTCTTCCTAATATATATTAATGAGCTACCAACAATAACTCCTCATAAAACGATTCTTTTCGCTGATGATGCAACAATCATTCTTAAATGCACGAATAAAAAGATTTTTGAACTTGATATCAATAGTACACTAAAACATATAATTGATTGGTTAAATTGTAACAATATGACTATAAATATAAATAAAACTAAAATAATGCAATTTCATACAACTAGAAGTAAGCAAATTAATTTAAATATAATGTACAATGAAAAAGTGCTACAAGAAGTTGATTATTATAAATTTCTTGGTATCACTATTGACAATAATTGTAATTGGAAAAGGCATGTTCAATCGATATGTGACAAATTAAACAGATTTGTATTTGCACTTCGCCGACTTCGAGAAATAGCATCTGCCAAAGCAGCCTTAAACGCCTATCATGGCTATGTTTCATCGATATTGCAGTATGGACTTCTAATATGGGGCTACTGTTCTGAAATAGAACGCGTATTTAAAATCCAAAAAAAATGCATTCGAGCAATCTGTGGAGCACATTCCATGACATCGTGCAAACCATTATTTAAAGAAATAAAAGTGCTGCCACTCGCATGTATGTATATAAAACAAGCGGCGATTTTTGTCAAACAATTCCCTGAATACTTCCCATGTAATAACTTTTTAAGAGATAGAAATTTAAGAGAAAAATCTAATAACAGAATATACTTTCCAAAATGTAAATTGATGCTCTTCCAAAAAAAATCATATATAATGGCGATTAAAATCTTTAACGCTTTACCCGATGAGTTTAAAAATTTCCCAGTGACAAAGTTAAAAACCAACTTCATGAATGGCTTTTACTTAATTGTTTCTATACTGTTAATGAGTATCTTGATCACAAAAATCAAAACGAATTACATATTTAAAAACTGTATCCAAAAATGCTTGAATTTTTTTGCTTTGGACTTTGATAGTTATAGAATAATTATTAGTTAGTTAATTTTACTGTTTTTACATATGAATATTTTGATATTTGTAAATAAGTTAAATTCATCGAAAAAAATTGTTATATATAATTAGTCAAAATTTGCACGCCTCGACAAGGCAGAATGTATAGGAACTTTCATGATTTAATAATACTATTGTAATATCTACCTACATTCTATGCAAATAAATAATTATGAATTATGAATTAGAATTTCTGAGTCGTTAACTGCTTTAACTATACGACGTACAGTAGCTACGTAGACATTAGTCGCCTTAGCAGTCTGTTTATAAACGTCTATCATGTTTTTCGCAATACCTAATTATTTCATGTAACAAAACACTGAATAGACCATTTGTCGGGATTGTCTATTTAACACCGAATTCTTTCTTCTCTGCATATTTAGCCCAAAATCCGAATGCTCAAATTATAACAAAAAAAAATTAACAACAAGAAATATCGAAAACAGTTAAAACAACAAATACACAAAGAACAATTAACAACGAGGTAACACTACAATTAACAAAAATAAACTAATTAAAAGGTTTTCATTAAAATTGCTCTCAAGTGTACGGTAATCGAATGATACGCGCTGCCAGGGGAAATACGTGCGAACCCAATAGACGACGAAAATCGCTGACGAACCAATCACGTTGAGCGTCAGCGTGGTCAACGTCATATCGACCAATAAAATGTGTGCTAACGACTCGTGGCGGCAATTATATTAAGATGGTAAGTCCGATTGCCAAGTTTAGAGATTTTGACGAATACTATAAATGAGCCTAATGTCGCGAGTGAAATACATGAACTATTATATTTCATATATAAACACAGTTGAGGGAAAGCGAAAGAGAGCGGGAGCGAGAGAGAGAGCGACAAAGAGTGAGGTAGAGGTTGGGGGGGAGAGAACAATGAAATGAGAGATTGGAAATACGCCAGGAAATGGTTACCCCTACCTACCTTAATAATTACGTGTAAAGCGATATTCCGGTACCCTTATTAACCATCATAGCAGCTACTAGACGAAATAAGGCGATGGATTTATTTACGCCGCTACGACATGACACTTCATCAATCAACTTATAAAATTAATTCTGTTTTAGGTGTTGACCCCGGAGAAATCTTTCCACAAGCAAATAGGCGGCGCAATACCAAGGCAACCAAATCCCGACGAATTGAAGTTCAAGACGAAAACTGACGGCTATGTGGCATTGCATCCTTCCTCCATCAACTCGGCGGTTGGTTACTTCGCCAGCCCTTATCTAGTGTACCAGGAGAAGGTGAAAACGTCGAGGATTTTTATCAGAGAGTGCTCTATGGTGCCGCAGCTGCCGTTGGTGTTGTTTTCGGGTAATTTTTTTATGTTATTGAAATTATATATTTTCAAACAATAAAGAGCCGTGGTAGTTCGGATGGTTAACGTTCGCTGTAAATAGAACGCGAGTAACGCGGGTTCGATCCCCGCCAGCACCAATGAAATTGTTAATTGCAATTTTAAGTGCTGATTTACCACGTGCTCTACGGTGAAAGAAAACATCGTGAGGAAACCTGCATGTCTGAGCAATAAGACAAAAAATATTTCGAAGACATGTGAAGTTCGCCAACACGTATTTGGGTAGCGCGGCGGACACTTCCTTGCCCTAAACCCTCTCAGTAAGAAGGGGAGGCCTGTGCCCAGCAGTGGGACGTATATAGGCTGTAATTTTATACAATAAACTGTGATAAACAAGCACATAGTCGACATGATAGCAAGTGAAAGCTATAAATCATACACATCTACATCTATCTTCGATTAGTGATCAAAATGCAGATATGTCGTCACCTCTATCGAGTCTAGTCCAGCCTTGCAGTCCCCCATTTCTGCGGAATCAAAATAACTTCGATAAAGTAGAATAGTGTAGAATGTACTCAAAACATTGATCTACTATTTCTTTCGTTAATTGGAACACCCGCAGATATTTCAGTTTTACTTATTATACTTTTTTCACTATAACGATAAATTTATAATTATTAACATTAGCACCAATAAAAAAATACATTAGCAACGGTAAAAGTCAAGTTTAAAAATATAGGCACGTAATCATAAAAAGTCCATTATTTCGCACATTTGGCAAGTTAACATACGAGTAAATAATTTCGTGTAATATATAGAAATAATAGTAATTTTCATGCTACCGACATCCGCTTGGTATGTAGTTATTAAAATACAATGAAGTATTTTTGTAATGATTAATCCATTGAATAACTGACTTTTGTTTAAACTATAGAATAGAGAATTTCGTATAGATTCTATAATGCCAAACTTCTTTGAAGAAAAGTAATCTATAAATATAAGTTTTAATGGTTCAAGGTGATGCGGGTCGGTGCGGTCGCTTGCGACCGCTCAGGATTTGACGGACGCATGTCTAAAAACTTATATTTATAGACTACTTTTCTATAAAGAAATTTGGCATTATAGAAATGTTCTGGAAACTCGTAAGAACTGCCAGGGGAAATACAAAACAGCCTTTTAATTAATGCTATAAGAGATGAGAATGGATGTATTCTGAATGATGAAGTTTCGAATTTAAACAAATGGAAGGAATACTTTGAAAGCGTGTTTATGACTGAAGATTCGTCTGAATTAAATGAACTAGAAATTCCGAAAGAAGTGGAAAGGGGTATGGAGATAAGTGTAGATGAAATAGTGAAAGCAATGAAAGGCATGAAAGCAGGTAAGGCAGCTGGATATGATAGAGTATCATCACTCGAGATGCTAAGGGCTGGAGAGGGAGTGGTGGCAGGCCTGCTGTACACCTTGTTTAATTTATGTTGGGAATTAAAACGGGTACCGGATGACTGGTGTAAAGTAGTTATAGTACCAATATATAAAGGAAAAGGATCACAGCAGGACTGCAAAAACTACCGTGGTATCAGCTTGCTTAGTATTGTGGGTAAACTGTATGCTAAGGTGTTAATTGAAAGAGTTATGAAAGAAACTGATGGAAAAATTTGGGATGTGCAAGCGGGTTTTAGACAGAGAATGGGGTGTACGGATCAAGTATTTTCCATGCGCATGATTGCGGAGAAGTTTTGTGGCCAAAAACCAGAAAGTTTTTTGTGCGTTCATGGACTTGGAAAAGGCTTATGACAGCGTGGACAGGAATGTGTTATGGAAAACACTGAACTCATATGGGTTGAGCGCAGGTTTGATACAGGCATTTAGGTCTCTTTATTGGGACTCTAGTGCTTGTGTCAGGATCAATGGGGTCTACTCGGACTGGTTTGGCATCCAAAAAGGTGTCAGACAGGGCTACACGGCCCTTTTTATGGCTCCCCTTGGCTGTTCGACCTATTTATGGACAGGTGTTTGCAAACTTTGAAAGATGAAGAATGTGGGTTAAGAATGGGCGAGTTAAACGTTACATGCTTTTTGTATGCCGATGATCAAGTCATATTTGCGTCATCGGTGGCTGAGTTGCAAATGATGGTTACATTAGTGAACTGGGCACTAAAAGAAAGGGGAATGAAAGTGAACGCAAGTAAGACGAAAGTGATGGTTTTTGAACAAGAAGAAAGCAAAACGGTATGTGAAATAAGAATAGAAGGAGAGTTAATTGAGCAAGTGGATGAGTTTGTGTATTTGCGATGTGTATTTAGCAGGGATGGTAGATATGATAAGGATATAGAACGACGAGTAAATGCAGGGAATAGAGATGAATGGGGCACTACACTCTATTATGAAAAACCAGAAAGAAGAGAAGTCAAAAAAGGCTCGTAAGGTAATTCATAACGCTGTGTTAGTCTCTACTTTAATGTATGGTAGTGAAAGCTGGGTGTGGCAGAAGAAGCACGAAAGTGGAATAAATGCTTTAGAAATGCGGTCTTTAAGGAGTATGCTAGGGTTGAATCTGAATGACAGGGTGAGAAATTGCGTGATAAGAGATAAATGTGGTATGCAAGATGATGTTGTGACCAGGATTAAGAAAGGAATGCTTCGGTGTTTTGGTCATGTAGAAAGAATGGATGAAGAAAGAGTGGCAAAGCAAATTTATATGGCAGATGTGAACGGCAGAGTCGGGAAGGGACGCCCTAGAAAAAAGTTTATCGACCAAATTAAGCGATATTTTGAAAATGGGCCACGTTAGAAGTACCCTTAGCCGACGAGCATGTATGCGTAGATATATGGATGTAAAGGAGGCGAAAGAGGTATGTCAGGATCGTGCCAAATGGAAGTCCGTAGTCTCTGCCTACCCCTCTGGGTGACAGGCGTGAGTGTTTATGTATGTATGTAGAATCTATACAAAATTCTCTATTCTATAGTTTAAACAAAAATCAGTTATTCAATGGATTAATCATTATAAAAATACTTTATTTTATTTTAATAACTACATACCAAGCGGATGTCGGTAGCGTGAAAATTACTATTCTATATATTACTCGAAATTATTTACGTAAAAATTATTTTCACACAAAAACTCATAACAATTTTATAATATAAAAGTAGTTCTTAACTTAGAAAAATCCAAAAATCAACGCTACAATGTACAACAAATAACACTCGACAATGACGCGCTTTGAATGTATATTATAAATGAATATCTATAGACTAACTGAATTTTTAGAGGATAGAAAATTTCATATTGATTTTACAATACTAAACTTCTTAAGAATTTTTGTGGGTTATATTGCTGTGGGTGGGTGCGATCTCATGAGACCGCTAGGGATTTGACGGAATATGGTCGCGGTCTTATGAGACCGCTAGCGGGATTGAGCGGTTAAACGTTGAATAAAATAAAATCAGTTGTTTATTTTCTTATTACTTCCCATTCTGACAACCCTAGCAATTTATTGCTTATGTCGGCTTTTACAACAATATCAAACGCGAAGACTAACTGTAAACTCTTCGTAGGCTGTTCTTCACTCAAAGAAAGGTTTGTAACCCAGTTACGTGCAAACAGAACGCATTGCCTTCTCAACCTCAACACAGCTTATGTGTTGTGTTATAAAAGCGTATGTAGCCCGTATATACAAATTATTCTGCCCAAGCTGCTTTAGCACTACCCCGTTCAACTGTTGCCATGAAAAAGCATCTTAGAACACGCTTTCAAGCGTAGTCACTATGACAAATATCTCCCTGTATGAAGAGGTAGATGTTCAGCAGTGGCCTTTTGATAGGCTTTACGGTAACGGTATTTAGGAATTATTAATATTTTTGTGATTCGGATACACATTTGTACTTGTTTTGCTAGTACAAGAGTTTAAGAGCGGCCAACCCGTCTTACTTTTCATACAAACGCTTGTACGTGATTATGGCGTTGTAATAAATCTTTCTTTGAAATTTTTGAACTAATAGGTATCTTGTGCACTATATCTAGGTTTCTATCAAAATAAAAAACAAAAATTTGGATCGAAAAATTCAGTATAAGCCTCCAAAAATCTGCTTTTTTGCACAAAATTACCTGAATTTTGGCCGTTCATAATGTACTCATAAGTAGTAAAACCAATGAAAATATTTTGATAGAAATCTCGCAAATGTAATCGAGTTTCTAAATGACAAATATTTATTTCACAAACTTGTAAAGCTTACTGAAAAACACGTATTTCCTGGAACAACTTTTATGAAATTTCCGCACATTATTTTTCGTTCAATGTTACCGCGTTCTCACTTGCTTGTTAGTCAAGTGGCGGTGAGGTATGTGGGGGACGAGTCGTGCGGGGTTAGGGCAGGGTGAGACGGGGGAGTTGAATGACGCTCGGCTCTCGGGCACAGTCTCGGGCCTCTCGGAGTTGATAGTATAACTCGTATGAATTAACTTGAGACCTGGGCCGATGACGTAATTGTCAATGTACGGTGTGCAAAATAATGCGTCGTAATATTTTTTTATTTGAAATTTTTGAGATTGGCATGAGATTATTAATAAAAACAAAATAAAATGTTCTGGCAAGGGGTGAAGTAATAAGTGATATACTGTTGCCATTTTTATATATTTTAAATATTTATTTTTTATAATATATATAATATTATTTTTAGTTAACGCGTCAAGGAAGGACAAAGAAATAAACATACACACTTTCTCATTTATAATATTATTAATTTATTTATTATACACTTTATTGCACTATAAAAAGTGTTACAGATTCGTACACAATAAAAATACAAAGCATAACAGGCGACCTTATTGCTAAAAAGCAATCTCTCCCAGGCAACCTTAGGGTGAAAGTGAATCAATCTTGGATAAGCGGAACAGCACAAACTATGTAAAATCAAGGAATAGAAGTAAGGAATTTTTTAAAAATAAAAAAGGCGGAGTAACTCCTAAGCGTCACAAGAAAACGGCGCAACGCACCGTCCAAACTTAACAATAAAACAACGCAATTAACAACAAACATAAAATAACGTTCAAGTATAACAAAAACAAACAAAAGTCCAAACCAAACAACAAACAATTATCAAAAATATCGAACTAGAGTCGAGACGCGTATCCGTAACAAAAATGCTATCGGTACTGAGCGCACACGGCCAGCGCGGGACGCGGTGCGGGGAGTCGGGAAGGGGTCGCATTCCAGCGGAGTCTCAAGTTAATTCGTACGTGTTGTAGGTATAGAATTTGTTGACTGCGCGTACGCGAATGTGCTGTTGTATTTTAATTTTAGTGAATTCTGTTTTACCTACTACAACGGTCTTGTTGTTTTTTATATGGGACACTGCTTTGGCTTGCGAAAGGTTTAGTATTGTGAACAACAGAAATTATTGACTCGCGTTTCCCACGCAAACTGCCAATGAGAGATAGACTCGATGATTGACTGTATTAGATGATAATAATTAAATTTTTACTAAATTTTCAATCACTTCTGAAAGTTTAAAAACTGTTTGTGTTCGGAAAACGGAATCTTCTCGACAACTGGGTTGTTTTATGTATTGTTTATAAAATGTGACAAAGTTTTTTAGAATAAAAATTGATATTTACCCAACTGTATTTAGACTACTTTATTTGATCAACCGCCTGTACTACGGTACAAATTATTACCTATACAAACGTACATTTATAGTCATTTACATACGATACGTACATGTTACAACGACTGCCTCGTTGGTCTAGTGGTTGTAGTAGTACGACTGCTGATCATGAGGTCCTGGGTTCGAATCCCGGGTGGGGCCAAAAAATTAAGTATTGAGTTTTTCCGTCAAGAAATTCTCAGTAGTTGCTCGGAGTCAGGAAGTTGGTGGTGTCTCACCCGTGCCTCGGAAAGCACGTAAAGCCGTTGGTCCTGCGCCTGATCTCTCTCCGGTCGTGTCGGCTTACCGTCATTATGAGCGTGATTATGAGCGTGAGGGAAGAGGGAGTGCACCTGTGCTAGCGCATACACTTGGGCACTACAATCCTGTTCTGCGGTAAAATTCGGTCTGGAGGACATTATTATTATTATTACATGTTAAATAATTAGATACGTTACCTAATTCCCGCATCCTCTAATACAATACTAATACAGACAAACTGGATAGGTAAATAATTTATTCTGCTCCTACTACTAGTCCCAAGCAGAATAAATCATTTACCTTTATTTTTTCGTGCTGTATTTAGGTATATGATGGACGAACAAAAAAAGTCGAACGGAACAGAACCCTGCTAAAACAAAACTGAGTCTGGTCTATGTGTGAGTATTGACGTTTGCGCGTGTAATTGCTGAGTAATGTGTGAATGTGTCCGGGCTTGTGCGCACGACGATCATTTTTAAAAACCAGTTTATACGGATCTCTCATTGTACGGGAAATTGATACAAAGCGAGACCATTGTATACTGGAAAAATCTAAAATCTGTCTGACTTTCTTTTTTCGTCCATGAGGTACTTGTATATATGAAATAAGAAAAAGCTAATATATGTTATAAATAATTTCCATATCGTCAAAAATAACGCACGCACGGTACTTAGATTGGTCAATACAAATAAATCTCCGAGGCCAAGCGTTACGTCCGTACTAGACAAAGCATGTAATATAATAAAGTAATACTACTAATGTACTAAATGTTGGTATACACCTGTCCTGTATGCAGAGAAATTTACTATGCCTATGCGCACGCGAGGACATAGTTGCGAGATGCGCGCGTGCGATGCGATATTATTGTCATGAATGGCTCACTAGCGGTCTACCCCCCGCGAGTGAGCGGCAAAAGTTACCGAATACTTACCGAGCGCTCATGCGCTATCTCTCTCTTTTCGCTTTGCCTCTTTTTCTAACATGGCGCTGGATGAAACAACAAGCTTTTCAACCATATTCGCGTTGACGATAGACGGGCCGGGAAGGGTCCTCTTAACATGACATCCCTGAGGTTTGTTCTACCTTCACGATTTTTGATAAAATTCTCTCAATCGTTTATTGCAGGTATGTTTGTATATGTTCGTTATTCTTATTTACCTTGATGATGCCGTGAGCAGTACCGTCTTTACCATAAGGGCACACAAGGCCTGCCCAGGGCTATCGAAAAGCGTTGCCTTATTCGCTTACGCTATACAATCTTTTTTCTATTTTAGGAAAATATAACCCGACAAAAAATGTATAGAGTAAATGAGGGCGTTGTTAGTGACTTTCTGGCAACCCTGAGCGGAGACAAGCCACACATTGCCAAGTTAACCTGAAAAAGTGGCATTGACAGATTTCCTAGGTGCAAAATATGTATCTAAACGTTTTTGTCGGACTGTACAATCGCGTTACTTTAGCCTGGATTTTTTTTTAATTTTCGGCAAACTATGCATTTATAATCTATGAGTTAAAAATATCATATCGTACTGTTTAAGAAAAATAACACTCCAAAAGATTTAACGGCAAATGTTCTATTTAGTATTATAATTTTCAACCACAAATATTAGATTTTATAGCAAATAATTGTTACCGTCCTTATTTTTAGACAAGTTGAGCCTAAATTTTAATATATAATAAATAAAAAAATACATGTATTGATGTTGTTATATAATATTTTCTTTTTTTGAAAGAAAGTTTGGGAAAGAAACATTTCCTAAGAAATTATCGTCCTCTTGATCATCTCGGTCCATTGACGTCTACTAATAAAAATTATAAGTACATTTTTACGGTAGTTGATGGCTTTACCAAATTTACTTGGATCTATCCTACAAATTCTTTTTCTACAGATGAAACGTTGGACAAACTGAGATTACAACAACAAAGCTTTAGTTCCCCTCAAAGGATTATTTTCGATCGTAACGCCGCATTTACTTCAAAAGACTTTCAAGACTATTGTGAACAAGAAGGCACATAACTCATTATACAATTACTACAGGACAACCCCGCGGAAACGGGCAAGTAGAAAGAATCCACCAAATCATAATAAGTGTTATAAGTAAATTGAGCGCTGATGATCCGACGAAGTGGTATAAACAAGTTTCCAAACTGTAACGCTGTCTAAATAGTACATGACAAAGAAGTGTTGGAATTACTCCATTCGAGTTACTTTTTGGAACCAAAATGAAAGATGAGAATGAATAAATTAATAGAAGAAGAAGAAGTTAAGAACTATAATGAGCAAAGGAATGAACTAAGATTAAAGGCAAAAGAGTCAATACAAAAGATCCAAGAAGAGAACGTTAAAAATTATAATAGAAGAAGAAAAAAGGCTACCGAATACAAAGTTGGCGACAATTTACTCGGGACAATTTACTTTAGGAAGTAAATTGTATCCTAAGTATCTAGGACCTTACGCAGTGACAGCCAAAAAGCATCACGAAAGGTACGCTGTAAGAAAAGTTGGTGAATGCGAAGGGCCCACAACAACCTCGGCCGATCTCATGAAGCCATGGGTCGATGAAGAAGTAGATGAATATTCATCTGAGTCAGATGAATGATCAGGACGGCCGTGTGGGAGAAAGTTTATTTTTAATCTGTTTTTATGTTAGTTTTTAGTCATGGCATGGCAACATTTTCGGTGTAGTCGGTGGTTACGACGATAAACATTGTAAAGAGGCTAAGCAGTTTTATTAAAGATTTTGTGGTTAATTCGACCATTATTTTCTTCGACGATCCCATATATATATATATATATATATATATATATATATATATATATATATATATATATATATATATATATATATATATATATATATAATATATAGAGGTCAGTGAACTTCATTGTAAAGTGGCGCCGCCCTGGTGGCAGAAACCCGTGGATACCCTCATTAATGGCATATTATTTGATTTTTACAAATTAACTATAATAAATATAAGATCATAGCAGAAAAATGTTTTTGTCCTTCACTTTTTTTTTACTTTCCAACAGGACCCTAAATTCTTGTGTGCCCAAGGGCCCCGGTATGGCCTAAGACGGCGTAGGCCGTGAGTCGTTCTTAGAGTTAATAAACTAATAATTTGAGTAAATATTGTGAAACAACTACAAGTGTGTATCCAAATCACAAAATGTAGCTGAATTTTCACCGACTGACAACATTTGTAGTTAACAATAAATAAATATATTAATTATTTATAAATTTTTAAATGTAGTTTTAACATCATGCATTAAATTTTATAAACTTTTATTTCAAGGTTGTAATTTGGCTGTCGAATTACATAGTGGGACATTCACCGTATCATTAGAAGATGGTTGGATAATGTTTCAAGTGGAAAAACATGAGGTATGTGAACAATTAATTGCATGAAAATAATTTATTTATATTAAAATATTTAATTCACATTCTTATGGAACAGAC